>CM063109.1:47345646-47441692 GCA_031841125.1 Acanthococcus lagerstroemiae | reverse complement strand
ATCTACGCGACAAAATGCTGTACAATCACAACAGGGAAAGAAAAAATGAGAATTAATATTATCAAATATCAATATGAGAAAGTTTCTATTTTCGTTATGTTCGGAATCTTCCCATCCTGGATCAATACCAACTCCAGCTAAAAAACTGTAAGTTATCATTTATGTATTTCATATCGGTTCTTTCCCCCAATATTGCTAACGAGCGTTTTGGTGACGTCATATGTCACAGCCTTATATCAATGAGCTCAAGGCTGGAAGAATGAGCGTATCGGGGGGGGGGGGGCATTATGAGTTTCGCTCAAGTATACCCATGGCGAAAGAAAAACAGTCTACAGCCGTGTTTTAAATAGAAATTTCCACCGAAACTTTTTTTAGGATATGATCAGGAGAGTAGTCAAGCAGGGCGCAGCAAGGATCAAGATCATTGAGCGCATGGGGAGTTATGGTTTTCACTCAAGTAGCGTTACGGGAGAGCGTTACGGGCGCTAGAAATGCTTTCAAGTAACGTTTTTGAAATTTTTTCTATGTGCCAAAGCAAGGACATGAAAATGTCAAAACCAAAACAGATTTTCTTTTTTCAGAAACCAATGAACATTCATATAACCAGTGTAAAATTATACTCATTTCTGGCAACCAATCATTTCTAAAATTCGTTCTTTCTCATCCTTGAAGAAAAAAATCAATTGGAATCACAACACCAATACAAGATTTTATTATTTTTATACATGATAACAACTCATTTAAAATTCAGATAGAATGACCCATTTATTGTACTGAAATTTGGAACTTAAATTTTGGTTTGTCTATATTTTAATAAAATTCGTTTTTGCAGCTTAGTCCCTTTTGTCGTGCCAAGTCGCAATTATGAAATATTAACTTCTTAACTTGAAATCCCCTCTTAACATTTGCTGTTTTGTGATATCCATGTCGCAATTTGTGCCCATTTTATTAAATTAAAAAAAAAAACATCCAAGCACCCAATTCCAGTAATTTTAGTCGATTTTATGGGGGGAAAAACTGGGGATTTTCTGGGGACATTTTTTACGAGACATTCTTCCTATCTGGGGATTTATTCAATTTCGGGTGGGTAACCGTGATTTTCGGAGAGCAGGGATTCTAGTGTTGAGTTTGGGATATGTGTGTTTCACTGAGATTGGAATTTTGGGCATTGGGTAATTACCTACATGGTTAATGGAGATAGGAATATTACATGTATCGCAGGTTGGTTGGGGTAATTTGTTCAGAATATAGCTATGAATGAGAGCGGGGTGTCCAGTTTTTATCTGAAAAGTATCACTTCCTCGTTTCAGGACTTCTAATAGCATGTTTTCCAAAAGTGAACTGTGATTTTTATGGATTTTAGTTTGTTAGTTGGTGGGACTTGATCTCAGAATCGTGCGGAGGATTTGTGCACGAACGATTTACTTCGGGATTGGAGAAATGTTCAAGGAAGTTTAGCGGTTTCATCGGCTATGTCGTTTTGAGGAGTGTTAGAGTAGGAGAGGATCCAATATAGGAGGACGAAAGCATTTGTACTATTTTTCGGGAGATGGGATATGTTTTCTTTTTGTGGAGATTTTGTATGGATAGGAGAGCTGATATTGAGTCTACTACACCGTAAAACAAGTCATAAAAAAAGGCCGAACAGCCTCAATTTAAACTACATTTAGCGTTTGTAGAATATGAAGAGGCCTTCGACTCGCTCAAACATAACTTCTTGATCAAAACTCAACCTCATAGAAACAAGAATAGTTTGTTCTTGAAAAAAATTTGGGCCTATGAAAAATATATTCAAGGAAAATTTTTCATTAAAACATAAAGGGCTAATCTTAAACAGCTGAGTTTTTCCCACTCTACCATACGGTTGTCAGATCTATTCGCTCATAAAAACGAATGAAAAAAGATTATAATACAACAAAAAATATAAAAATAGCAATTATCGGTCCAAGGAAGAGGAACAAAATCAAGTTATCAAAAATAAAATCAAAATTGAAATATAACCATTTTCTGGGACTGGGCTGGTCACGTAGCCAGGATGAGAAACGGGAGATAGGCAAAAATAGTTTTTGTTTGATCAGAAAAGGGAGAAAGAAAGGGGAAAAGAAAAAATAAGGTGCAGGGACAAAATTGATAAACTATTTGGCCATGGGCAATATCAAAGAATTGCACTACACAGGAGGGAATACGATCACCTGAAGGAGGTCTTTGCCTACCAGAGGGCAACTTAATCTATCTGGTAGGTTAAGTACCTATATTTGTACAACCATTTTAGACTAATTAACTTTTGGTATAACCGAAAAATAAAATAAAGACCATTTTGATTTGATTTTTTTGTAATTATTCCATTTCAACGGTTCAACTTTCAAGTCAACCGAGATAAAACTTACTACCTCCATCTTGTATTACAGTAATGTTTGTTTTTTAATAACTCTATTTTAAATTTAAAATCATTTAAAATCTAATAAAACTACTAAGTATAGCTTGTATTGTGATAGGTTGTTTCTTGATCTTGAATCCAAGTCCCAACGGAAGTAAAATAGAGTTAGAGGCTAATTTTTACAGACATACATATAGAAAGTCTCATGCACACTTGACCTAAGTGACATTTTGACAAAAAATGAGTTACATATTCTTATAAATCTCGATGCCCTCTATTGGGCTACACTCGCAAATAACGAATTACTTCCTTTTAGCCCGCTATATGGCGTAAACCATTTGAGCCACGTATATAACACAACGTTATTTATAATTTTCAAATCGCTCTCCTGAAGAAAATGGGTTTTGTCACTTAGGTCAAGTGTGCATGAGACACTCGCTATGTAAGATTCCGTCACGCCGCAATCTTGGTTGCGATAATACTCGCAGATAGATTCGTGCAGTGTACGAGATATATATAATAGGTCGGAGTAACAGTTGTTGTCCGAGCTACGACATGTCGTGGTCTACACCCTCGAAACTGTAGAGCTTTTTGTTGATTCAGTGTCCTCACTGCAATCTTACAAGCGTGATTTAAAGGCTATTCCGTTCTAGTCTTACATATACTTGAGTCAGTGGCACACTTTTAGAAAAGGATGGATTTTTAGAGTCTAAAGCTTCAATAAAAATTTTACGTAGATATCTGAAAACCCCAAAAGAAAAGCTCTCCTCTTAAACGAATTTCTCTATCCCTCTCTCTCCTTGTTACAAAGAATTCATTAGTTGGGTATCCTAGGGGAGCCCTTCTTCTCTAATTTTACTCTTAACCCGAGCCCTGGAATCCACTCTTTCGAGCATAACCTCAGAGACGTTGGGGAGGCTGTTAGGGCTGTTTAGCCCTCTTCTCTGCTGGCCGCAAAACCGGCCTAGGTAGAAATGTAGCAAGTTGCTGCGTTGGCTTGAACCCGAGACCTCCGGATTCCGAGACCAGCGCGCTATCCACTCGGCCAATCAGATCCCACCTAGGCGAGACCCTATTCAACCCTTCCTTCTGAAAAATTCTGGCTACAGGTCTGCTCGTACACGATAATAATGTCGACATTCGAAAAAACAAGTCGAGCCGCGAAAATACGAATATTAGGTTATTTATCCGCCGAACCATCTGCAGGTTAAATGAAACCGAATTTGAATGCGGCTTTCATCTTCAGCTAATTTCAGTACAAGAGGTAACTCGAATCTTTCGCCGGATTTTCGAGTTTGTTTGAACCGCGTACACAAAGTCCCGCCGGCAGCTTTACTGCAACCGATTCGAGTTCGCGATAACATTTAAGAATGCCGTTTCCGAATCGATAATTGTCTTTTCTAACTTTTGCAAATTAACAAACATATCCTTTGCCATCCAAAGACATCTTCGCCGGAGTACGGCTGTGCGCGCGGTTATCAAGAAGAACCGCGTACAATAAAATTCAACATTCAGATATTAACAGTACCACAAACTTTGTACTCTTTGTGTATTACACATTAATTGTGTTCCTCGAATCTAGCGTTTGTCTTAATTATAATCCCGAGGAAGAAGCGAAAAAAAAAGTTTGCTTTAGTCATAAAAGTTTTCTGAAAGTTTTTCAATTTAGTTCACGGTATTGCTCTCAATCGCATTCCTGGAAACTTTACTCTGATCAATTTTGTTCTTAACTCCGAGTCTATCGTCGTTGGCGCGTTTTCTTGTTTTCTTTTTCAATTCCATCAAAATTGTTTAATCGTTCGGTTTCTTTTCGGTTTCAACTTTTTCCCCTTCCGTTTTGTTCTCTCCTCGCTGTCTGAAATATGGTATCGAATTTGCTTGCGAGTTGAACGTGTTCGGCGAAGTGAGCTAGAGCTGTGGCGCTGGCGCACAGGAAGGGTAAGGGGCGCAATTACGCAACCGCGCGTGAGGCGAAGATGCTGTATCTGAGAAGACGCCGCGTTTGAAAAGTTGTCACAACTTCCGAATTTCTATAACTGGCTGCACTGATCTCGTGAAACCAGTCACGGATTTAACGGGGGGGCATAGAGGACACGCCCCCAAACTCCAAAAGAAAAAGGGGAAACGAAAAGAAAGAACGAAAAAAAAGGAGAAGAGAGAAAACTATTAATGAACTTTTCATTATTTTTAATTTCTAGGGTGTTGGCCCGCGCGCAGCGCTGCAAGCACCCTATTGCAATTGAATTTTCATTTTTTATTAAATACGACTGAATTGTTTACAGCTCATAGTTCAGTTTTAGCTCAGTACTCAGTTGCATTCTCTATCAACTGCTGCCATCTATTGATATGTCGGTTTACTATTATGAATGTATCCTCTCTGTTACGCTTTTGATGAATGCAACTTGTTTACGTTTTATTTTGTAATTTTGTATTTTACTCATAACAGTATTGTGCGACTCATACTTTCCAACAAAAGGAACTATTTCCTCAAAGAAAGTAAAGATATTAACTGGACTTAGAAGAGGTAAGTGTATTGTTTGTTTGTATGAAATGGGTTCTCAGTTGAATCAGCATATAATGTATTTGACTCGAACCAAGTACATGCAACATTCTGTGGTACTTCTTATCCAGAAATTTTCTGAGGAATAATGCGATGTGAGTTATGTCTCATAAATATGTTAGCAGTACCTATTAAGTCGTAATTTTGGTATTCTGTTTCAGTTCTTTCACTAATATTTTGTTTCTCATTTGACTACTTATCTTTGTCCTTTCGTTATCAGAGACCAACAAATCATCCAAAACCATCAACATGCCTTCAACCACAAATTTGAACTTCTATTATAATAGTGTAGCAGAATTAACAAAAAATGTGAATTAATAATTGGCAGGTAATGTTTTGTTTTTGAAATGAAATATTATCTTTCTCGCATTCAAACGGTTCACAAATATTTCACGCGTTGTGTGACCAGGAGTGGAGCTAATGTCTTTGCGTCTTATAAACATTGCAATGAGGAGTGTGAACACATTAATGTGCATTTTCTGAAGCAAGAACACAACTTTATTTGAATTGAAGTAAAACTTCCTCATTTATTTGAATTGAAACAAAATTCCTGTCCCTCTTTGAATTGTTATCAGCAGTTGCCAGTTCATATTCATTGAAACTCGAGAGTTTTAAAATTCTTTGGATTTAGGTATGTCCTTTGAATTTGTTTGTCTGCTAAAGGTAGAGTGTTTGAGTCCTGCTTGCCGCTTGGAACAAATTAAACAGAAGATGGAAATGTATTTTAGTATGTTCAGTGTTATTCAAAGTCTGCAGCGTAATTGCAGTCTGCAGCTTCACAGTTTGAAGCCTTGAACTTCCCTGATGTGTGTGTAGCGTCTAGGGTTTTTGTTGTTCTATCGCATTTTGAAGTGACGCGTGGCGTGAAAAGAACCATTGTGGTGATTTAAAATTTTGAGTTTGCGAGTCTAGTACCACCAATTTCCAAGGTCTATAGACTAGAGAATACCGCATTACAGAGCCTAGAGATCTGATAACTGTGGAAGCAACCTCAAATTCTGTAGACCTTGCCAATCAGTGGTACTGTACTCGCAAACTTAAAATTTCAAGATCACCACAAGGGCCCTTTTCACGCATTGTTCCACATAATAATGCAATAATAAATAAGAATTTGCGAACACCCTATTGCCAGGCCCTCCTGACCTCGCTTATTTTTATTTATTTACAAGCTTCGCACGGCCACACGGCTATTTACAGGAGACGGGGGAAGGGGCACAAAAGGAGGGGAACACTATTGACTACTTAAAAATAGTAAAATAAAAACTAAATAAGAGAAAGAGAGACAGGCAGCCAGACAAATAGACAGGCAAACAGACAGACATGAGGGAGGAGAGGAGAAAAAGGAGATGTGCAGGCGGAGGTTTGGGGAAGATGATAGATGGGAAGGGTGGGAACACAAGATATACCAGAATAAAAGCAATGGTAGGTAGTGGTGTGGAGGGCAACATCAGGTGAGTTATAGAAATACAGGTAACTGGGGCACTATTTTTCTGCGGAATTCTGTATTTCTTAGACAAAAGATCATTGATATCGATATCAATTTCTGGAGACTGTAGTGCTAATTTATTACACAGATGAAGAACTGAGTTACTCCAATAGAACGGTAACTTTCCGTTTGAGCGGTAATAACATGAAACAGCTTTACTATCCTGTTTAGAAGGGATGATATTTTAAATGCCTATTCGACTTAGTTGGCGGGGGGGGCGTCTATTTTGCTATGAAGGAGTGTGTATGCATAAAGTAACGAAAATAGCTGACGCCTTACCAGCAGAGTGTCCATTTCGAAGCCTTTAACCAAGTCTTTGTATGGGATATCTAGCGGATAATATTCAAACCCTTTTTATATAAGTACTTCAGAATTTTTTTAGGGAGTGGGGGGATTCAATCTGTTGTATTCCAGTTTTCTTATACGGGCTCCAGATTACACTTCCAAATTCTAGACGTAATCTCACGTATGCGAAGTAAAGTATTTTGAATGTGGTCATATTCGAAAAGTATGCACCTGTCCGCATAATGAAATTTAAATTTCTAGTTTTCCGCATAGTGATTTGGCTAATTTGATCCCTGTAGGTTAGTTCGGAGTCCAATAGTATCTCTAGGCAGGCCTAGCGCTAGAGATTTTGTCGCCCCGGGCAATGGAGGGACATTTGCCGCCCCTGGTAAAAGAAACGAGGCACCAATGACACCTTCGCGATAAGCCCATTGGCCATTAAGTATGACACATCAAGTCAAAAAATAAAGGCTGGTTAAATTCACATTTCTTCTCACTCGTCTCCACGTTTCGTTATATCAAGCGGTTTTAGCCATTTTCTGGTCGGGGATACAAAATGCATAAGACCTTTTTTTTTTTGCGTGGGAACTTTTTCTCGGCTGTTTTATGTTGCTATTTTTGTTTTACTGGGCAACATGCTCACGGAATAACAGGCACCCTCCCGAAGAAATCAAAGTTCCAGACACTGGCAACAAGTCGGCATGGGCCAAGAACCTAGAGGGATGAAATTTCGAGCGGAATCTCAGTCATAAAAAGGAGAGAATTTAGACCGTTTCGTAACTGGTCCGAAACGCTTTGTAAAATAAAGGGTAACCTACCACACGGAGAGGAGGGGGAATACATACATTATGAGAACATTTAATACGAGCAGTTATAGGCATACATGAATTTATAAAATGCTAATTACAAAATTAATTTTTTCGTTGAGATTATACGTACAATACTGTGGAATATAAGCTGAACGGAAAATGATTTCCCCGAACCATTATTATAGCTCGTATTATTAAACCCCTATTTTTCTACAATTAATTTATAGCTTTCAGGGTACTTTTTTCGAGAGTACAAATTGTTAACTTATGTTTATCGAGGGTCGAATGAATCACTCTACGGCGATGATTTTGTATTTATTTTCAACCAGAGTTTCGCGAATTTAATTCGAAACCAAATGGTAGAAAGGTATGCCAGGGAGGGGGAGTGGTCTTGTAATTAAAAATGAGTTGTTATGCTTCAACTGGAGGGCTTCGAAAGCATGACTGTAAGCTTATGAGTGGGGGTAGGGAGTATTTTTGAAAGTATGAAGCGAGGAATCGTTTATGGTGAAAAATATCACTAGGTCTCAAGGACTATTTTTATGAAAAATTGAAAAAGTATTAAAATTTTTGCACGTAGTTTTTAATTAAGAAAATGGTGGAAGAATCACTCGTAATAGTTCAAAAAACAAGGTAAAAATAATTCAGCCCAACTTGAACGATATTACTAATGATGTTGGTAAAATTGTAGGTAATGTAGTCAGTAGCCTATCCAAAGCCACAGGTACCTTGAGTGACTCTTTATAATTAAAGAACTAGTTGAAGCTATAACCAAGACAGGTAATGAAGTTATCACGTCAGGCTTAAGCTCACTTCAAAATATTATTAGAGAAACAGGAATTGACTGTAGTTAACTTGGAACAGTATACCAGAAGGAACTCAATTCGAATCTTTGAAGTTCCTCAATCACAATCTGGACTGAAAGAATCAACTGATGAGACAGTTATGCAGCTGTTTAAGACTAATTTTATTGAATTTGGACGTAAGTCATATTGAAATTTGTAGATCACATCGACTGGGAAGGCTATCTGTGGATGAAACCAGTGGAGACAGAGTCAAATGCAGACCCATTATTGTTCAATTCACCTCATATAATGAATGCTAGACAAAAAGTCTTCTCTGCTAAAAAGAAGCTGAAAACTACGGGTAATGTCATTCGCGAAGATCTAACTGCAGGCAGGGTTCGACTACTGAAAGTAACTCAACAGAAATATGAACCAAGAAATGTCTGGACTACGGATGATCGGATTACTTTTTTGAATGCAGATACAGGCACGAGAAAACTCGATCTTCAACTCATACAATTATACCAATGGCAGTGAAGAGAAGGAAGACAGTACCTCATATTCAGGAAACATTATCAAATTGCAAGCCGTGTTTCAAGTTTTTTTTTTTACAAAAATTGGGAGGTGTTACAACTGTCTGCGCTTCGGATGTTGGAACTCACTTGTAAATTCATGTTATTATTATTATTCTAAAATATTTTATTACTAATCCGTCTTCGGATACTAGGTTAATTATTCATAAATTTTATCTGCCTGATGAATGTGTGTATGAATCGGTTGACTTGCTATGTCTGAATAGATAGATATGAACGTGGTGATAATTGTAAATATTTTAGCACTTTTTCCTTATTTCTGATTTACAATCAGAGAGAATGGTTTTTGATAGTTGAATGTAAGAGTATAAATGGAATTTGGATGAGAAATAATGAATATAGCTATTTTCGTTTCTATTTTCTAATTCTGGTCAGAGTAGCTGCAGAAAGAAAAGGAGGTGATAGGGTGTCGAATGCAAGCTCAATACTTATATCATGGATCAGTACTCTAAGTTCAGATTATATATTTTTAATCAGAATGTTACAGGTTTAAGAACTAAATTGGATGACCTATACAATTCAGCTCTCCTTTCTTTCTCTGATGTGATTATTTAGACCGAAAACATGGTTAAAGTCTCGTTTTATGAGTGGTAAGCTTTTTGATGATCGGTATGTGGTTTATGCAAAGAGGGGTGGAGGTGTTTTAATTGCAATTAAGAGTACATATGTGTCCTCTCTCCGATGGTTCTTGAAGAATTTTATCTCAAATCTTCAGGAAGAATGTTCGATGATCTTCGAAGAATTTCATCGGAAATCTTCGAGAAGAATCTCCGATTATTTTTAAGGAATCTCATTGGAAATTTTTAGGGGAAAATTCCGATTCCCGAAAAATTGAAACTATTTCCCACTCCTGCGATGGGATCAGAGATTTTCGTCGAAGATTTTTCATAAAATTGTTCGGAAACCATTGGAAATTTTTTCTGCAGACATTCTCTTAAAATTAGTGGAGATTATTTGAAGATTTCCAATGACATTTTTTTGAAAATATCAGAAATTTTTCTCAAATTATTTTTGACAAAATTTTTCGAAAATTCTGGGCTGATTTCCGAAAAATTTTATCAAAAATCTTCAGGAAAAATCTCTGATTCCATCGCATGAGTGGAAAATAGTCTCAATTCTTCGGAAATTATCGGAATTCTTTTTTCCAAAAATTTTTGATGAAATTCCTTAAAAATCATTGGAGATTCTTCTCGAAGATTTCCAATGAAATTTTTCTCTGGAAATCATCGGAGATTCTTTCTGAAGATTTTCCATAAAATTCTTCTAAAAACCATCGGAGTTTTTTCCCAAATATTTCCGGTGAAATTCTTCATAAATTATCAGAAAATTTTCCTGTAGATTTTTGAAGAAATTCTTTGGAAAACATTGGAAATTCTTTTTGAAGATTTTCAATGAAATTCTCCGGAAAAGATTTCTGAAAAATTCTTTTGAAATCATCGGAGATTTTCCTCAATGATGTCCGATGAAATTCTTCGAAAATGATCGGAAATTTTCCCCTAATATTTTCGATAAAATTCTTCGGAAATTAAAGGAATCTTCTTGAAGATCTCTGATGAAATTCTTTGGATATCATCGGAGATTTTCCCCGAAAATTATTTCATCGTTTTGTACGCTTGGTGCATTTTCCACCTCTACACCACCACCATCTTTGTTTTCATTTCTTTGAATTATTTTCGGTTTAGAAGAAGTTCCTTAGATACATACGTCGGCTGGTAACAACGTGAACAAAAGTTGTTATCTTTAAAGCACTCGCTTCATTTTGTAGAGCGTTCGCTTTGAAGAGAAAGAGAAAGCTTATGCATTCCGATTGAAGCAAAACCTTAAACTTCTACAATATCTTTCCCTTCGGAGCAACGGCTCTTACTACGCTCAACTAATCCAAGCATTTGGAAAGAATCCAAAGTTATACCCATTTCTAAGTCTGAGACATCAAACAATATTGAACTTCATAGATCGATTGCTATTCTCCCAGTTACAGGAAAAATTTTTGAAGCTATCTTATGCAAGAAAATTATTAATCAAATCAAACATCAATAATCCAATCAGCAACAAGGCTTCATTCCGGATAAGTCAGTTACAACAAACTTGTCTCTACATGTTGACTTTTTGGCATCACGTCTGGAAGAAAAATCTCAAACTAATATCATTAATACCGATTTTCAAGAAGCTTTTGATAGAGTGGACCATAATACTCTTCTAAGTAAATTAAAGGCAGTAAAGCTTGTCAAATTGATTGAATCATATCTTTTTCAAAGAGTCCAAAGGGTACATTTTCGGGGTAAAATTTGCCAACCATATATGGCTATGTCTGGTGTTTTGCAGGGATCCCATCTAGGATCATTACTTTTCGACTTATTTATCAATGATTTACCAGCAATACTAAAACACTCTCAAGCTTTCATGTACGCGGAAGACTTGAAATTATTTAAGAAAATAATCAGTGTGTCGGATAGAAGGAAGTTTCAAGAGGGCCTAGAAACTTTATTTTTCTGGTGTACAGAAAATAACCTTTCCTTGAACATACAAAAATCTTATCAGATAACTGTTACATTAAAGTAATCACCAATAGTAACCGTTTATAAAATTGGGGATACCCCCTAAAAGATTAAAAAATAAGTTAGAGAATTGGGTATAGTAATTAATTCAAAATTAACTTTCAACTCACACTTTGAGCTAATGATTAGAAAATCAAGATCCATGCTGGGGTTTATTTACCGACAGTCTAAAAATTTTTCTAACCCTTCACCCTATTAACGCTTTATTTAAGCTATATTAGATCTCATTTAGAATACGCATCATCAATTTGGCATATTCATTCAAAAAAGTTAGAAAATCAAATAAAAAAAGCTCAAGAAAAGTTTTTAAGATTCTTACACAAAAAACAGTTTTAATATTATCCACATGATGTATCTTATAAGGAATTACAAAAAAGGTTACGAGATGCAATCTTTAGCTCACAGGTGCAAAATTTCGGTCTTACTATTCTTACATAAAATTTTGACTTCAGATCTATCTGATTCGTCTCTGCTCGAAAAAATAAGAATAATAGTACCTAGGATTCCCCGGCGATCTACAAATGTTTTTAGCACACCTAAATATAGAATCGAACCCTATAAAAATTCTACTATCACCAATGGTATCACATTAGATAATATGAATTTATAAAAAAATATCCTACTATCGACTTTCTGGATCCGGGGGGGGGGGGGGTAAAAAGGCTTTACTCAAAGCCGTGGAAAGTTGGATCTGAGGAGGATATTAAATGAATGAGTTAAATGAGACTGAAGAAGAATATATATGATTGAGTGTGACAGTGTGTATGTGATGTATGATGTCTGTGGTTATGGGTGATGTGGCGGGAGTATATAATGCAATTATTATTTCTAAATTTTTAATAATTAATTATGTACGGAAGAAAATTTCATTTTATTTATCTTTTAAGGAGTATGTAATATTTATTTTGTCTTTATTTGATTCGTTTATTCTTTTCTTTTTGTGTCTAGACCCCTTCTTTAATATGGGCTTGTCCTGTTGGTGGAGGTCTATAAAATACAAATACTGTATACAAATATAACTGTCTTTTAATGCCACAAAAAAGTTTAACCAGTCTATTCATTAGTATCGCTGAGATGAAAAAATCATGTTATATTCCTTAGTCTCTCGACTAGTAGGTTGCATCTCTCCACTTTTTTCTCTCCTGTGTTAATTCTGTCATCTTGTTCTTTCAAATTTTCTAATTTGCCTACCTCATTCAGTGTCCATACATTCTACGTCCCTATTTTGAATTCTGACAAATTCTCACTAGATAGTCTCCACTCGGACATCCTAATGGAAATTTATTACGTCTAGAATGATTATTTACTTTGTGAGTTGCCATAAGGTGGGGGAGACGTATCTGCAGGTAACAATATTGATATAATTTTCCGTTGCTTTCATGAGGGTTTATCTTTCGGAGTTTTTCTTCTCCTATGTGCTTTTTCTTTAGGCCCCTTCACCATACTAAAAGTTAGCACACACAAGGGAATCGTCGCTTCAAACGTAAGAGCTGGAAAACATATCTACACGTTGTCAGGATAAGCTGCCTACATATTCGGTTGAAGGGGAGACACGTACCTTGAGACACCCTGTATATCATATTTAATTTCGTGCTGCTCGATACAGACGTATATTCTGCACAAATATAGCTAACATATTATCTTAATATTGAACCAGAAAATGCGACAATTTCCTACACAGAATGATAAAACTCATACTTCTGTATTTAATTTGCGTATATCAAGAACTAGAATAGGTACCTTCTCAACTGAATATTTTCATTCGCCAATCGAGTTGATTATTAGATCGTTCGCGTCGAATCTAGCAGCGTATTTGAATATGAATATGACGCATGGAATAAATTCGCATCCACGTGGTCCCAGCAAAATGCAATAACTCTTCCACGAAGCCCGAGGCATCGATATTAAATAACTTTTCCATACCGTATCCTTGTTTCTGCTTTCTTTCTCTTTCGATTCATTCTTTCTGCTGGTATTCACGAATATACGAAAATCCAATCCTTGTTTAAGACTGTAACATTTTTTTTTTTTTTTGTCCACAGCTTGCAGACAAGAAGGGTGTACTGAGCGTAGCCCGGATGTGCCTTATATTTTCACATACACTCGAAGTCGAATTACGTATTTTCCCGAAATAGTATTAGTACGGTACTGATTTCGTATTTACTATAACGAGCTATCAAAATTATTAAGATTATGCATCTCGTCGCAACGGGGATACTACGATTATTAAATTAATTTCCTAGCTTCGTAATTTGCGTAGCGTCGACCAAGAGGGTTTATACAACTGGCGCGAGATATGACTCGCTTAATTAACTCCGAAATAGGAAAACGTTTGATGAATATTAATTAAAAATCATCCTCAGAAATCAAACGATGTTGCAAAAAAGTTAATGTAATCAGCTTTGATTAAAAGTGGATGTAGGTAAATACGTATTCGTTTTCACTATGTATTACTTTCTTTCTTCCGAGCAAATTCAAGTTTTCTATTGATAAATAAACTCATTTTCTACCCAAATGTCGTAGGTACTTTCATTTCTGAAAAGGTTTCTAATGTTGAAAAAGGGCACACTGATTCCATCAGAATCGGTCATCTAGGAGCTTCTATGTAATGGCCGACATGGACATTTTCTTTAAGATTTTCCCGTTAATTATGGTGCTCTAATTTTTGACCCCTCTCCATCGCCATACAACTCTTTTGCAAAATTTTTTATAACAATTCAAGATTCTTCAAGAGTTCTTCATCAGATATGTTTCAGTGGCTAAACAATCGTAATGAATCCTAAATAGGTCTGAAACGTATTAAGAGAGTCTTAGATACACCTAATTAAGAGCTTCAAACAAGTCTGTAAAAGTGTGCAAGAGTCTCGAAGTGACTTGAATATGTTTGAAACTGTATCGGATTAAAGGCAAAAGGCTCAGTCTGCAATTTTTCTGAGAGGCCCACGAAATTGAAAAATAAAGATTGAACTGAATTTAATAACCCCGATCCCGGATGCAAATCAAGTGATTCTTATGAAGGGCCTCTAAAAAAAGGCGAAGATGGTGCAAAAAGAAATAGACACGATTTCACAGAAGACCCCTTGTGAGCTAAAACAGATCGCACGATTATGACAGAAGGCCCCTGGTAAACAGCTTACCTCTTTTCCTTTGCGAGTTTGAAAATGTTGATAAATGTGATTGAAATGCATACGTTTCAAAAATTAAACTAAAAAAATGTAAACATTTTCTTCCGCAATTTTTTTAGTACTAAGATTGAATGAAGAAGGACAGAAAGCACTGCCCCTGGCCCCTCTTTGTGGTGGACATGAAACTCTAAACAAATTAAAATATTAGAAAAACAATAAAAATTTGAAAATCATAATTCTTTATGTAAAACACCGCATTTATCCAAATTTGCAAACTCACTAACTAAAATAGATGGGAGTGAAGTCGAGGAGTATTTTTGAAGCATATGAAATGAGTGAACCATTTACCGCGCAAAAATCAGAGAGCCCAGAAAAAGAATTTACGGAAGATTGAAAGAATATGAAAATTTTTACTTATAGTTTTTAGCCAAAATTAATTTTGTGGACACCCTGTTGATCCGGGTGTTTTTTCTTGAGTAGTTGCCGTAAAACTATCTTCTATTGTTACCAAAAAGTTCCACATCAGCAATGATAAGAAATACTTTAGTAATAATGCTGAATGTAATTTTTCAAATGTTCATATCGTTGCCTTTTTAGATGTAAGGATAAGTACTGGCAAACATATCTACAGGTTGTCAGGATAAGTTCCGGCTGAACAGGATGATACCCCCTATATACCGATACAGTTGGGCTCATAGTACGTTTCAGATTCACCAGAAGGGAGAGATTTTTTGACCCCCAGGGTTTCAACTCGCTGATTATGGATTCAAAAAGTCTAGAGATGTATCTCCACTAAAATCTTTTCTATACGAAAATGTAAATGTTTCTTATTTATCATTTCAGAACACAGTTTGTCTAATTTTTTTACATTCCAACTTCAAAATACGATAAATACAGCTTTTAAAGTTCTTCTTTTTCAGCTTATATTTTTGCGAATATTTTAGTTTTCAAAATGGAATTTCAATATTTTAAGGTTAAAACTAGTTTTCGTCAAAAATCGAACGAAAAAATCACAATGAATACATGTAAACAAGAACAATTCAAAAATATGCACTTAATGCGTGTTGAGAAAGCACTTCTCATGATTTTGGACACCTACATCTTTATAATAAAATCTCGACCATCTTTAAACATAGATTTTGTAACGAGAAATAACAAAAAATCAATTGTATATTTTTAAAGTAGCTATTTTTGAAGAAGAAAAAAATCTCTAAGCTCAATGAATATTTTGTCAAATGTGAACTGGAATCATGAAATGTGCCTGTCGTGTCGAAAATCACTTTCTTGACAATAATAGGAAAAAATCACGCGCAGAATGCAGTCGCGCAGCAAGAACATCATATTTTTGCGTTGGCACATAGAAACAAAAATGTCAAAAAACGTTACTTTATATAGTCTCACGAAGAAGAAAAATAGCTGATCGAGAGCTTTGGCACATAAATGAAAAAAGTATTACTTTTAACATTTTCATGTCTTTGCTTTGGCACATAGAAAATATTTCAAAAAACGTTATTTTAGCGCCCGTACCGCTCCGCCAACACGAATTCAGTGCTTGACATTTCCATAAAATTTTATTTTTCTTCCAGTCTTGGGTATACTTGAACGAAAACCGTAATTCTAGCTACGTGCTCATTGATCTTGATCTTTGCTGGGCCCTGCGCGACTACTTTCCTGATCATGCCCTAATAAAAAAATGTCCATGGAAATTTCTATTAACAACACGGCTGTAGATTGTTTGAACGTTACTTCTATCCGTATGATTTAGCTCTTCGTGGTCACCATTCAGTTCAGTGGTTCAAATTTTCATGGGAATTTTAAATTCTTCCAGCCATCCCTTCGACATGAAGCCAGTCCGTATGATTTTTTCTTCTAGTCGTTGCGGTTTACTTGAGCGAAAATCGTTACGGCCTCCCCCTCCGACATGAAGCCAGTTTGTATGATTTAGCTGTTCACGATAATTCAGTTCAGTGGTTGATATGTTTAAAAAATCGTCCAACTCGGGCGAGCTGAAGGAAGTATACTCAACTGCGCGAAGCGCACAGAAAACTCGAGCAGGAAAACCAGCAGCTCCTATTTATAATCGAGAGCGATAGGAAAGTGATTGCTGAGTACAAAACAGTAGGGAGAAAAAGTAGAGAAGTCCCTGAACAATCACCAGCTCAAGCCGACAATGCGAGAGTGGAATATGAAACGGACGAAGAGGAAGCAGCCCGGAGACCGACTGGATTTTCACCAAGAAGAAAGATTGAAAAAAAAATAAAACCCGCTCGACTGCTACAAAATCAGAAGGAAGACAACTCCAAAGCGAATATTCCAAACCACATAGGCGCAAATAGTGGGGGGCTTGGAGGGGCTTAGCCCCCAAACTACTAAATAGCCCTCCCAAACACTGAGAAATTACCAAAGAAAATGATGCGGAGGGGTGATTTGCTTCATAATACGGGGGCTTAAGCCCCCCTAGTTTTGAGCCCTATTTGCGTTTCTACCAAACCACCATCCATATTCCTCGAAAAAACCAAGAATGTCAAATCAAAGAACTGATGCTGAAAAAAAATCGATGAAATCAACAAAACAAAGGACACCTACACGTTTCGCACGTTGGCGAACGAGAGGTTAAAATCAATACATCAACAAGTGAACTGTACAGAGAAGTTACGAAAATGCTGAACGAGAACGGATATAAGTGGCACTCTTTTGAAAATGAAAACGAAAAACCTATCCGTGTAATGATCCGTCATATGCACCCAACCACCAATCCAGAAGAAATAGTTCAGGAACTTAAGGAAAAACATCTCAGCTAGCGACTACGAAGGCTGTGAACATCCTTAGCCGAAAAGATAAAAGCCCATTGCCATTGTTCATGGTGACCTTTGTACATTCCGAAAATGCCAAAATCATTTATCAGCTTCAGTACTTAATGCACTATAAAAATTAAAGTCGAGGCCCTTCGAACGTCATTAGAAATTCCGCAGGGCAAGAAATGCCAAAACTTCGGACACACACAGCATTACTGCAACCGAAACTACAGTTAAGTGGGCAGGAAAACACCCAACCAGCGAATGTAAGAAGACTAACGATGAAGCACCCAAATGCGTTAACTGTCTTGGCCAACACCCAGCCAGTTACAGGGGATGCAAAGTGGCTAAGGAGCTACAAAAAAGACGCGACGAGCTCAAGGTAGGCAAACGAACAGAAAAGACGACGGTTCAAACCCAATAAACAGCTGCAGGCCGAGCTGCGGCCAAAGAGAGCAGACCCCGAGTACCACTAAAGCTACGTACGGCGAAAAAGTCAGGGAACACTCAAAGGTTCAGTTAACCACCACAATCAAACAAAAACTGATGAATATGATGAACCAGCTAATAAATAGAATGGACGAGCTTGATCGGAGACTGAAGCCTGCATACCGAAAAAACCCAAAAATGACTTGGCTTGGGTATATTTGTAGTGAATTATATAGAATGAAACTGTCATTTGTTACCCCCCCCCCCCAAAAAAAAAAAAAAAATAATAATAATAATACAAGACTTGGTTTATAAGTGGGTAATTTCACGAAAATTGTCAAATTTATAGGCACAGAACTTGGCTCGGAAAAAGTGGCGGGAATTTTTTTTTTTTGTGAAATAAGGGCAGCATATGTTGTGGACCAAAATAATATCATTCAGTTCAAGTCTTAGTCGCAGGGGCGGGAGGGGGCAGAACACCAATTACCTTAATCAACCAGGTCGTAAAAAGTTCCATCGTCCTGGTCAGTAAAATTTGCCACGTCGCCAGAAATTTCATCGACCTGGTCAGTAAAAATTAGCCAGATCGTCGTACGTTATCTCGTCCTGATACCATGTCAAAATAGTTCTATCATCTTGGAGTCAGTAAAATATCAGCTAAGGGCCTACTATCAACTTGGACCCAACTTGGTCAGGAGAAGAGGGTAAGTTATGAAGGCTTAGAGATATTTCTCAAGATAACATCAGACAAAATTATAAATAACCTTACTGCTGTTTCCATTTGGAATTCTTAAACAGTATAGTATTTTGATTAATAAATTTGGCTTCCTAAACCTGATAAAATGATACCCATATTGCTTTTGAGGATGGGAGCTCAAAAAGAATTTTTTGGGGATGGAACTTGAGCCTCCATTTTAGCGTATACTCTCAAACATTTCCCTCAGCGGACCACTGATTATAAATAAAAAAAAAAAAAATAATAATAATAATAATAATAATAATAAATCGCAATCCTGTAATTGTGTAACTTGAGTATACCTTTTTCGACTTAGTCGTTCATTTCTTGATAACGCCATGAGTATCTTATAATTTCACAATGGGAAATAATAAGTTGATCCCGAGTTAATTAATTCAAATACATCGTAGTAATCATAATAATTGAGTAAATTACAGTCAGAGTGTCTAAAAATGTCGAAGTTCTTAAGCCTGAATCCAAGTTCTTTCGATCTGATCATTAAATTCCGAGATACCAGGTCGAAAGAAATATTGTGGTTTTCCAGGTCGTAGGAAGAAATGTCTCATTTTAACTAGAACGCCGTCAATAGTATAATTTTATTAAATTTCATTTCGTCATGTCAAAGTTCATAACTTACCAATTAATTTCTGTTCATTCCAGATTTAAGACCATCCTTCTGGTCACACAGATAAGGCCATTGCGAAAGATGAGAAAATTTGTACACATGTGATTTTCAAGACTTATGGGTTTCTGAACAAATAATTCGATTCTAGTTCCGAATTTCACCTATGCTTAGCGTTCGATCGCAGAAACGAAGCGGATGAGCTACTTTCGAACGACACAGTTATATCAGTGGTACCAGAAAGAAGCAAGAAAAATTGACCAGAGCGATGGAAAAAAACCATATGACACAACTTCTAACTCATCTGAAAGCTTAAAGATGCAATTGGGGTCAACATTGATCATGCCAGGATCATACCCAGTGTCTAAAGACCATGTTTTCATATTTTATTACGAAAGAAATACTTTAAGGTATATATGTTACAGACATAAAAGTGTTTGGAAACATGGTGTGTGACATCCAAGACGATGGAACTTTTAGGTGTGCAGCGCACATTTTCAAATGTATAGAGGCGGGATATGGGGTCTTGAATTAGTGGCAATATTAGAGGAGATCATTGCCTAGAAATCCGCTCATTTTTTGGTGATTTACGTACATAATTTATTGAGATATTTACATGTACGCTAAATTAGGTCGTTTCCGTGTATTACCCAAGTAGTATAGATTTTGATTGCTTAAGTTATAGTATTATACGTTTTTTTTAAAAATACGCTATTTGTAGAATGTTTCAAAAAATAACTTCAGCGTCCTTGCGCATCGGCTGGATTTTTTAAGAATTTGCCACCGGATTTCTACAAAAAAATATGCCACTTTTTCTTGTGAGGGCAAAAATCGGGGGAAGGATAGGTGACAAAAGAGCCATCCTTACGAGTCTCATCTGTTCTCAATTCTGATTGTCCATTCGTGCCTGAAGTGAAAAAGATCTATCGCGAAACACGCCATATAGTAATGAAACACCCTATATATAGTAATTATTTTGAAATACGTCCGTCATTTTTCGAGAGAACTTCGAATATAGTTCGACTTTCCTAATTGCTGATTCTTGATAGGTATTTTGAAGCGAACGCAATGCGAACAAGGCACTCGTCGGGGAAAAAAATTCTTAGCTTCTGAATTCCGAAGTGGTATTTCAGTAACGAAGGTAAAGAAGCTTTATCTGTGTAATACTTGGTACATGGACAAAGTTTCTCGCCAAGTATTACTGGTGATAGGGCAATACTCGAAAGAAAAAAGCTCACACTGTGAGCTGAATACAAAACGGACAACGGATGCCCTAAAATTGGTGTTTATTTCGTAACAAGTCGCTCTCCTTCTAATAAGACGAACACACGTTCGATTATTACAGTGAGAATACTTTTTCTGTATTCTGCAAGTCGCACCAATATCTCGTGGAAAAATGTCGAACCTGATCTATTTAATTTTCGGATCGAGTGGAAATCATAATACGATTTTACGCATCGAATTTGCGAAAATCGTTCGCGATATGAGCACGGTAATGTTTTTTATCCAATTTGATTCGATATTCTGGAGAGAAAAAAAAAAAATCATAATTCCCTGGAATATGAACCAAAAACTTCTATACCGAAATTTGGTGACCTGAAATTTACATTAAACTCGCGATGGAAACTTAAAATGTCGAGCCTATAAACGAATCCCGTTTTATAAACGAGTAAACCACACAGAATCCGTTGTTTGTAAGAATAAAATTTCATAAATATGCATAAACTCGCTCGTTATTTTCGCTAAAATGCGGACATCCGAGGATTAGGGATTTATAAGCCCTGACTAGGTTTTCGTTTTAACGCAAAAATCCGTTAATTCGAAAGAAATTTCGCGTTTCATAAACTACGCGAAGGTAGAGACCACTATGCGTGGGGCGGTGCGGCAGTTGCAGAAGAATGAATATCAAATTTCGGAATTAATTTAGACCTCATCAATTTGCGAACTCAATTTCTCTTCCGACTTGTCCAGTTAACAATTATAACACTAATTGCTCCGCGTTCGTGTACTCGTGCAGTGAAAGCAAACGCAGGTTGCTGACACGAGAATATAACTCCGGCAATTTCGGACCTATATATAAAACATAGGCAGATGAAGTTGAACTTAATGATTAAAATCAAAAGCACTTGATTAGCAGTTCAAAATATAAAACTAGCCAAGGTGGAAACGCAGGAAAGGAACCTAAAAATGAGAAATCAGTGTCATCGTTGTTGTTTTTCCCGATAAAGTTTACCCCCCCCCCCAAAAATCAAAAAAATTAGACCCAAGTAATGCCTAATATTTTATGTAAGGGAAAAAAAAACAGGTAAGATATGTTTAATCTCGAAATCTTTTAGCAGATGTCATGGTGAGTAGAATATTTCAACCCTACTAGATGAGTCACCAAAAGTCAAGTTTATATTTCCAGAAAATATTTCAGCAGTCTCGCAATTAGGTAAATAAAATGTGAAACGTTTTTTTCGTCTGCTAAAAGATTGCTGAAATGTAACTTAACCTGTTAAAAAAAAAAAAAACGATTTATATTTCACTGACAATTTCTGTCTTTTTCAACCAGTCCTACATCTTGTTCATTTTCCCTCCGCCTATGCTAGATTATTAATCTTTCCCATTGGAAAAAATATTCTAGTCCAAATTCCATCTGAAAAATGGGGTCACATTCTTTCAACGTTTTCGTAACTTTAATGAAGTATTAATACGACACAGGACGTGTGTCCTTGTGGCTCCGAAGCTGCCTCTTTTTGTATGCTCGACAAGGTTCGGGTTATCGTGGATCAGCTAGTACCGTGTTATGGGTTTATTTACTCAGGCATTTAATTCCGATGGTCGACTCGAAACGGACGTACACTTTTAACATTTGACGTACTTCGTATATAACTCTACTGTGGTCGTTTTAATCCTCTGAAAATGGTTGTTACGACATCGACGTATTCGATTCAGACGTTCGAGAGGGAACAGTGAAATGCGAATTACTTGAAACAGTATCGTCTAATAGGGTAACATGGCCCCGTTTCAGTCATTCGAGTAAAATAACGAAATCAGATTATCTCCTCTACGAATCTTTAAAACTACATAACTATTCTGACATCATCAAAGGAGTAATCGTAGTTAACCTGATCATTATATTAGCACAGACTGCGCGGTCTTTGTACTTGAAAAAAGTAATACTCAGCTTTGCTTCAAATACTCACCTAACAAATTACAGGCGTCATCAGCTGAAAGTGAACTTTCGAAATGAGTGATCCAAAAAACCTCGATTACCTTGTTCAATTTTTTCGGCAAAGTCAAGCTAGCCCCTTGGAAGGAAGAATACAGTTGAATTAGGAACACTAATCTAATTGTATTGAAAATTGGACGGAATTTTCGAACTCAGCAGTACAATTAAAACATTCCGATACTTTGTTCAGTTCTCTAAGTTCGATTAATTTTGCCCATTTGAATGTGTCACATCAGTTCTAGGCATCTAAATCAAGATCACCTAAATAATTGATGGAATTCCAAAATCAAACGACCATAAATCCCTATTCTGATGTAGTTAAATTTTTTCAGCGAAAAAATATTGCCTCTTTGAAGGTGAGAAAGTTAGGGCAAGTTCGGAAAATCTGATGGAATGTTCGAACTCTACGGCCCAGGAAATCCTAATTCGATATTTAATTTCATTTCTATAAGTTGAACTCATTTTATTCTATGAAGGGCCTAAATTTAGATTGTAGGGCTGAAATCAGTGTCGGATAAAAAGTTTACTTAAATTTTCGAACTGAGATGCCAATGAACGCCTAGTTCTACGCACTTGTTCAATGTCTTCGACAAAGTCAAACTGGTCCCTTCGTAGCGGAAAAAGACAAATCATAAAAGAAGCAACAGATTTTTACAAATCACTGTATATGTCACCAAACCCCCAATGGAAGAGGGTAGCCAAGTCCCTGTCCATTCCAATATGGGCATCAGGGAAGAGGTCACCTGAATTTTTGAATCAAATTTACAAAGTATTGAATTCTTTAAAATTAAAGTTGCGGGCCCCAATAAAATTGAAAACTCCACCTGAAAACAGTGCAGAAGCACTATCACCCTTCTTGACTGCTCTCTTTATCAGTTCCTGAAAACTGGCTTCTCACTGGGCAGTGGCAGCCTTCGGAGATAATGCTACTTCACAAAAAATTGGACAGGAGTAATCTTGATAATTACAGGCCTATTAGCCTAACCTCAAATCTTGGCAAAGTTTTTCTGAAACTGTTGAAAAATATAATGTACCCAACTCTCGACTTTCAGCGATCTAAAGATCAAGCAGGGTTTAGGCAGGGGTTCTCTACCATTGACCACATATTTACTCTCAACCACATTATCGAAAAGGCGAGGGAATACAAAATGAAAATAAATATAATGTTTATCGACTTTAACAAAGCGTTTGATTCTATTAGCCACGGAAGTGTATGGGAGGCGTCAGAGAGTCAAGGAGTGGAAGGTGATATAATTCAATTCTTAAGAAATCTCTACATAAAATCAAAAGCATAAATACGTATGCCTGGACCAAAAAGGCCAAAAATTCACCTTGGGTAAGGGGGTGAAACAGGGTGACTCTCTATCCCCATATTTATTCAACTGTGTGCTTGAAGAAGTTTTTCGCAGACTTCCGCGTGGGAAGGTAAAGCAATCAAATGGTCAATGGCTGAACAATCTCCGATTCGCTGACGATATTGCTCAGGTGAGAGCCAGTTCAGGGGAGTTGACGATCATGGCGAAGGAACTCTGTGCGGAAAGCAGTAGGGTGGGCCTTACGATAAGCTACTCCAAAACAAAAATAATGTCAAACGACGAAGTGAAGGACTTTACATTAGAACGGAATGACATTGAATTTGTAGAAGAGTATAAATATCTAGGCCAAACCTCGGCTTTCGACGAGACGAACAAGACGCCGCAAAAAAATATTAGTATGCATATGCCCGGGAATAATAAAGCACGAGCTCGCAGTGTGGAAATTGTTCTCAGAGAATATTTTCGATGTCATCGTCAAACATACGAATGAAAAAAGTACGCATTCGTGTCCAAGGACTCCATCAAGACATTTCGCTTTCGGCTCTTTCCTTGGTTCTTCCTCTATTGTACGGAGCATAGATATGCAACAGTAAATACAAATTTGTCTTTTGCAAAACGTAATAATTTATTTTTATCATCCAATTTGAACTCTGTATGAAAGAGTAACTACCTACAAATCACTATTTTGTGAGCTATAGTGGCATGTCTTCACATTTGAGTGATTTCTGAGGCGAGGATTGAGTGAAACATGATTTTTCTATCATATTTGAACTCAGCATGAAAAAATACCAAGAGATCATTTCGTCATTGATAGAAATACTATAACTTGATCATCATGTGACAATTTGTCACAATGGGTGCAGCCGACGTATAATCATTTCAGTGCAGTCGGCGGGTTAACAACAAAAATGTAAATTTTAAACCAATGCGTAATACCAACACAAACGTATGGAGCACAGACCTGCTAAAACTGAGACTCAGGTTGAAGGACTAAGAACAATCCAAAAAAGGATGCTAAGGAATAAGGGAAAAAAAGAAGGCAAGTGGGCAACCAAAAAATTCAAACTTGGATATGCAGGGCATGTGGCAAAGGGGATGGATAAGTGGAACAAAATTGTAGAGGAATGGACGCCACTAGAATTTAAAAAGGAGAGAGGGCGCCCACATACCCGCTGGAGAGATGAGCTCGTAAGAAATTTCGGACTTCTCTGGCACAGAACGGCTCTTGATAGGAACAGATGGAAAAGGATTGTGGAAGCCTATGCCCGGAATTGGGCGGACTCAGTGGCGTAGCGACTTACCTGCGCCGCGGACTAGAGTCCAAGGTTTAAAATAAAATAAAATAAAAAATTTTTCTTCTCCTCCTCCCCAAACTGAAAGTCAAATTTTGTTTCTGAAAATGGAGTACCCTGAACTTCTGTCAGAGACTAATCAGTCACAAGCCGAAGATTTCAGGCTGAATATCGAACGTTATCTGGAAGGTTGAAACAAAGCTGAAATGTGGAAAACATTTCGTCGAAATTCTGAAAGTCGGTAGCAAACGTTGAATTTCGAATTTCAATGACTATTCTGTTTTTACTAAATTCTCTGTTGGACCTGGACCCTAAAATTTTGAGACAGTTGAACATTTTATTGTAATCAAAAAGTTGAAAGCTAAAGACTTATTTTCCAATGTCATAAGCTGAATCCGATAGCAAATGTTCTATTGTTTAATTTACGGGTTTTGGTCCTGATGAATATAGGAGGGAAATTTAGCCTGGAACAAAAGTCAAAACTCCATGCGTTTTTCCCATAAGAACGAAAGGGAGCTTGTGGCACAGATTCCCCTAATCTAGTTGACCTGAAACTTTGTAGGACTTTTTTTTTTTTTTTTTGATTTTATTGGAACAAATTTGGAAGGTGAATCGGAGGAAATTCAGAAAAAAGATCACCAAGAGTAAATAACGGTGGCCACCTTAATGTGTAAAGGAAGTTATGTGTTCCTCTCAAGTTTTTTTTTTTTTTACATTCCAAAATTGGGCACTAGGCCATTATACTCACACAATATCAACTAAAACTAAATTTCAACATGGCTTAAAAATTATATCTTAAAACTTAACAATAAGTAAACAGGTAACTAGAATTGGGCCGATAAAAATTCGTCTACTGAATAAAAGGCATGGTTCAAGAGCCAGCGTTTTAATTTGTTTTTGAAAGTTTTTATTGAGGGACAAAATTTAATACTCGTATTTTCAGGAATTTTATTATAAATTTTTGGACCCATCCCTTCCACATTGTTTGAAAAAATTGTGATCGAAAAGTAGCCGCTATTGCCAATTTTTTCCCTAGTGTTATGGCCATGATTCCTAGGGACAGAGTTAATAATTTTTTTGAACATGAGAACCGAAATGTTTAGGATATATATGCAAGGGAGGGTTAGAATTTTTTCCGAAACAAAATACATTTTACAAGAGTCCATGGGTCCCAAGAAATACACAATACGAATCGTTCTCTTTTGAATTTTGAATACTCTGTTCAGCCCGCTTGTATTACCACCCCAAAAGGAAATGCCATACATTATTCGCGAATGAAATAGTCCATAATAAGCTGTATATATACGTAGTACATGGTTATTTACAATTGATTTTCAAGAAAATAAAATATAAGAGATGCTTTTCAACTTGTTAATAACATTATCAATATGAATATTCCACCGTAGAGTGTTTTCTAATTCTATTCCTAAAAATTTAGTATGTGATTGCTGTAGTGGGTGAATATTACTATCTGAATTATGAGTAGACGCGGTAAATAGTAAATTTTTTGTTTTTGAGGCATTCATTTGGAGGTTATTATTATCAAACCAAAACTTAAGTTCCATCATGATTTTTCCTAATTCTTCTAAAAATTTCCCAGGTGGATAGGTAAACACTACACTCGTGCCATCTGCACATTCCCAGAAATGCATTTGGATAGGTCGGTAACATAAATTGTAAATAATAGGGGCCCATGAATTGACCCCTATGGAACCCCTTTGATCACCGATTCGATATCTGATACATATGGTATGTTATAACTCATTACTTTAACTATTTGTGAGCGTCTCTCGAGATAAGATTGAAACCAATTCAAAGGCAACCCCTGTATACCGTAATGGTCTAATTTTCCGAGTAGTATTTTATAATCAACCGAATCGAATGCTTTACTTAAATCGCAGAATATGCCGACCGGATGTTCTTTTTCATGTAAATCTTTCAATATTTGAAGAATAAGATTATATATTGCGTTTTCAGTATTTAGGTTAATACGAAATCCAAACTGGGTTGAGGAGAGAATATTGCTCATTTAAAAATACACAACCAGACGGTTTTCCATTATTTCTTCAATTACCTTCGATAAAATTGGCGTTATCCTAACATCCTTCGAGCTCCCCCCCCCCCAACTAGGGTTTGGTGTGGTGGGACGTATGACGATGCACGCATGCCAAAGTGGCCCCTGAGACATCGCACCCCCGGCACCGAAAACTACCCTTTCGGGTATCGCATCAGTACCGAGGGGAACGCTTTGAGGCCGGGCCCGAGCCCCCGTTTCTCCTGGCCGGAACGGTGCGCGCGTCCTGCCAGGGCCACCACAGGGTTCCCTATTGACCGAGGTCCGCACTCCCAAAGCGCTCGCCTGGAAATTTCAGGTCCCCCGCAGCCGGACGCGCTGCCTCTTCCTCTTCACTCACTCATCGCGTGAGACTCTTCCGATTGTAGCTCCAGCCCTTGCACTGCGGGCGAGCACTGCTTCAGCCCTGGTGCTACGGGCGAGCTTCGCTGGACGGTATCCGCCGCCGCAGCAGCAGCAGCAAGTCCAGCTTCTCCTCCTAGCGCCCTCTGCCTCGACCACTCTGTCTCCATCTTCCGTCGCGTGATGGCCGAAACGAAAGCCGACACCCGGTTCCAACCGCTTCGGCTCCTCAACAGCTCCGGGACCAGGGTGTCCGGCGCAAGACGGTCGATCACGCCGTCTCCGGGATCGATCATGACCGCCCCGTCCCCCCAACTAGGGTATACTCATGTGCGCAAATGCGAGTGCTTGGTGGATAAGGTTCCAATCTGCATTTGCAGGGACGAAACTATGGGGGTGAGGGGTGAGACACCCCAATAATCTGGCAGTCGGCAAATTTTGAGACTGTTCATTTGAATTTTTCATTTTTTTATGAATGTTTATTAGTTCGTTTATCCATTTTTTTTTTCTTAATTAAAACATATTTCGATGAAAAAATCGGCAAATTTCCAAATTTTTAAAAATTTTGTCGGTGAATTTTTAGTTTTTAAAAAATATTTGTCGGCAAATTTTCCTTCTCCACCCCCCCCCCCATCAAACTGGATGTCAAAGTCAAGTTTCGTCTCTGCTTTTGTTCCATGGCTCGTAGCGGGTATCCTCCTGTGGACTCTTCTCCTCCGCCTTCGTTTTTGATCTGATGTTGTCCTCTGTTTGTGATTCCGGTCTCTCCACTGACTTTGTTGGCTGCGAGTGTGCCGAGGAGTTTTGAGTTTCCATCACCGTTTCGTCTGTATGTGGCAATGTTTGCATCCAATTTAGTTGCTCTAAGGTGGTGATTTTATAAGAGCGATATTTCGGGCTCTCTCTCTCACACACACAAATACGCAACAGTCTTGAGTCAAGACACACACAAGTGCTCCTTCTTTGTTAAATTAGATTTATGAGACGTAATTTTCAACGGAGTGAAGAAAACGTGAACAGAGTTGAAGTCGAAAATTTCAGAATTTTTCGACACTTGCATGCAGATATGCGAGACAGCATGCCAGCGCCTCCTCCTCTTTCTTTGAATCGTTTTTATCGCGAAATGAAAGATCGGAGCACGAATCACACACCCTGTTCCGAAAATCAACTCCGTTTGTGATAACGAGACTGCCATATATTACACGCATTCCGTAATAGTTTCGAACTTCAACGGCGGAATTATTAACACGATAATTCACGCAGCACGACCGCAATATTCATTAGCGTATACTCTGTGATCTGCGTGCGGCTGTGTATACATATGAGAGCAAAAACGGTGCCACGTTAACGACCGACCGCAGGCCGCAAAACAAATCCAGAAATATGAAAAATGTTGGGCGGATCGTAAATTCACGCTGCCGAAATGCCTGCTCGAATTTTTGTCTTTCCGAGCGCGGTATTTCATCCGCGCATATTTTTTTCTACAAGAAGTTCCATACGGCGGCGAATTCATTTCGCGTTAAATTGAATCGCGATATTCGCCGAATTTTTCGCCGATCCGTCAGTAGGGGTTGCGGCATTGAAAATATTTTCCGCACTTGCACTTTTCACCGAAAAAGCTAATTCATTTCTCACGTGCCCGGTAACCCGACTCATAATTCGGGCCTGCGAAAGATCCACTCTCCGCAGATGTCTTCTCAACTCGTCGATTTTTCAAACAGTTCGTCCGTGCTCACCTTTCGGCAATCGAAGGTGCAGAAGGAAACACAACAAAAAGGGGCGAAAAAAATAACAAAAAGTGAACGAAATAAAATTACCGGAAAATTTAAATAAAGCAGTCTCGAAGAAATAGAAAAATAAAAAAAAAAAAACTCGAGAAACTAAACTTTTCTTATGTGAAATTGAAATTGAAAAGATCTCTGTATCGTTTGTTCGTGATTTTATTGTTACAATAAAATGCTGAGATTTATAGTAAATTTTTTCACAATATTAATTTTTTTTTTGTTCTTTTACAGCAAAACGGTCGTTCGGCTTTATTTTAAACTTTATCGTTAAAAAATAAAACGTTCCGCGACGGGTAAATTTGCCTTTTATTAACTATAAATTCTTCGTCATAACGCCGGGTTACAGTTGTGTCGCTGCACCTGGTTTCCTTTTGTTTTTTCCCCGACTTATTGTTTCATTTTCCGGAGTTCGAGCAGTTATCTCTAAAATTGTTTAGGAAGTTTTAATTCGAACCGACGTTTTTCTTGTACACGTTGACGAGACTCCGCGTAATTTCAAATTTATCGACTGTCGGGAATGCGATGCTACCGAGCTGAGTGAGAGCCACGATGTGAGCTACATCTTTTTCACATAATTTGTCGTTCACCGCGGGCGATAAATTAAATTTTCAACTTCTAATATATTTGCAAATTGTTTGCACTCAGTATACGGCGCATTCGATCCTCTCTCGACATTTAAATATATGGTATTGTTTCACTTTTGCTGATCTACTGCACAGATACACCGAGCAACGGCGATAACCCGAAGAAGTTTTGTCGGGTGGTCACGTCGGTCTCGACTGCTAAATCTATTGCAGTATTGTTTCAAAAATTATGCTTTTGGCAAATTCGAAGTTGGAAAACAGAAACACTGAACTATTGAAAAGTGGATAGATGAAAAATCTTGAGATAGGAAACCACAACGTGGGAGCATGGAGCAGTTTTGCCGAAATTTTTGTTGAAATGATAGAATTTTTTTAAAGGCTGTCTTTTGGCATACATCAATACAGAAGCTAAAATTGAGGTGTTCTCCAGGTTCCAGAGTGCCGGGTAGAAACTGTCACCCAAGAAGTGTTCCTGGCCCAGAAGGAGGTACGATTTTTGGGCCACGTCATCTCCAAGGAAGGAAACCGGATAGATCCAGATAAGCTATCTGCAGTGGAAAAGTGGCCAGTTCCAGTGAACAAGCGTCAGACCAGGAGCTTCCTCAGATTCTGTTCCTACTACCGAAGGTACATCCGAGACTTTGCTGGTATTGCCCGACCCCTGCAAAGCCTTTGAAAAATTGAAGAAGCTGTTGTGTACAGCCCCAGTCTTGGATTTTCCAAGGCCGGAGCAGCCATTCATTGCGGACACAGACGCCAGCGACACAGCCATTGGAGGGGTACTTGCCCAGCTGGAAGATGGGAATGAGCGCGTCATTGCTTACTACAGCAAATCTCTTCCGCGGCCTGAGCGGAACTACTGTGTCACTAGGAGAGAGCTCCTCGCTGTGGTCCACACTTTGCACCAATTCCACAAGTATCTGTATGGCCAGAAATTTATTCTCCGGACTGACCATTTGGCATTACAGTGGCTCCTTTCCTTCAAATATCCCGAGGGACAGATCGCGAGGTAGCTTCAGCAGCTACAGGAGTATTCCTGCGAAATACAGTTCCGGAAAGGCAAAAGCCATGGAAATGCGGACGGACTGTCGAGGCGACCGTGCCCTGCTGACTGCCGGTTTTGTCAGCGACTAAAGAAGAAGGAACTTGCGTCCATTAAACGGGTATCGCTGCAGTCTAGTGATGCACTGATGAAAGATCAGCTGGAGGATGAAGTCGTTGGTCAGATTCTACGAGCCAAGCAAGCAGGCGATAGACCACCGCGACAGGAAATTTCGGATCAGTCGTGAGAGTTGAAAGCTCTATGGGCTCAGTGGGACTCGCGGTGCATTAGTGACGGCCTTCTGGTGCGCGCTTGGGAGTTGGAAGATGGCACAACAGTGCGAATGCAGACCATCATTCCACAGAAGAAGGTTCCGGAAATCCTACATGGTGTGTATGACCAAATGTCCGGAGGGCATCTGGGCACCACAAAAACTCTGGCGAAGATTAGAGAGCGCTTCTACTGGCCGACATACAAGGAAGATGTGGAAGACTGGTGCCGCCGCTGAACCACTTGTGCGGAAGTGAAAGGACCACGAACTCGGTCTCGCGGGAGGATGCAGAAATACAACGTTGGATATCCATTTGAACGGGTCGCAATGGATATTGCAGGACCATTCCCGCTCTCGGATGCCGGAAACCGGTATGTGTTATGTGTAGGCGATTACTTCAGTAAATGGCCTGAAGTATACCCGATGCCAACACAGGGCGCTGAGGTAGTGGCGAGGACGCTGACGGAGAGTTGGATCACACGTTATGGTGTTCCACTGGAGCTACAAACAGACCAGGGGAGGAACTTCGAATCCAAGTTATTCGAAGAAGCATGTCAGTTTCTGGGAATCCGGAAGACGAGAACTACTCCGCCGCATCCGCAATCTGACGGCATGGTTGAACAATTCAACCAGATGCTCAAGGAATACCTGGCCAAAGTAGTTGCCGAACACCAAAGAGACTGGGACCAATACATCCCGTTGTTTCTGTTGGCCTACAGATCAGCCATCCACGAGAGTACGCAGCACACTCCCGCAAAGGTCGCCTTTGACCGGGAGTTACAATTACCATGCGATCTGGAGTTTGGAACTCCACCTCAACAGCCGCAACTGGTGGACGAGTTTGTTAGCCAACTGAGAGAAAAGCTCGACTCTACCTATCGCATGGTCCGAAATCACTTGCAAATTGCCAACGATCGGATGAAGATTCGCTACGACATCAAAGCCAACGAGGTCGGCTTCCAGGCTGGGGACCGTGTCTGGTTTTACAATCCGCAACGAAAGAGAGGATGGAACCCGAAGCTACACAGTCATTGGGAAGGACCGTACATCGTACTCAAGCGGATCAACGATGTTGTATACCGGATTCGGAAGCTTGGTGGTGGACAAGCCAAAATCGTGCACCTTGATCGTGTTTGGCAGTCTGGCATGGTGACCATGAAGAAGATCTGGAGCCTGGTCGGGACGTCCAGGCCTAAGGAGGGGGCAGTATGGCAAACGATCCCGAACATTCGAGACAAGCGAAGAAAGATCGACACGTTTCGAGCAGTAGAATAGGAGTTCGATAACGAGAGCGATAAGGAGTTTCGCCGATAACGCCGGGGTATATAAAAGCCGCTGGCTGTCGCCGTATAGTCTAGTTTTGTATGCGATAAATTGTGCGTTTTCAACGCGTTTTAGCTATTGTTTGTACTGTGTAGTGTTTCGTTGTATTAGTGCAAAATTAAAAGTTCTTGTTACGTGTTTTCGTGCGTTTTTCGGTGCGAATTACGTTACATTTTGGAACGCCGATATGAGCAAGCCCATATGAAGCAACTGTGGAAACGGGAACTGAAGGTCCGGTCACAGAGGCGAGGAGAATAGCTTCAAGCCTGTGAAGCGGAAATAGTTCGCCTCACCAACGCGGCCTACCCAACGTCCTCGAAAGAATTCAGAGAGTAAATGGCGGCTTCGGCGTTTATTGATGGAATTGAGGACGAACATATTCAGATGTTGGTGAGAGTTGGCAACCAACAAAACTCTCGGTCCGCTTTGGCACAAGCCCTGGAGCTGGAAGCTGCACGGGAAAGCTCCAGAAAGAAAGCCACAGTTCGACAAGCTCAGGCCTATTGCGGAATACGTTTTTGAGTTTAAAGAATTTAGGCTATATTATAAACCATCGCAAGTTAGGTAAATCGTTTTTTTCATTTGAGTTTCGAATACAAATTGTATTTGAAATCTGAGTATTCATATTGCTGGTTGCAGTGTATTTGTTCATTGCTTGAAATCAGCACTCTTATGATCGTACGGTTGCAACACAATATGTGTATGCAAAAGGAATTGATTTCAGTGATAAAATTAGCTCCTATATTTTCTCAGAAGCTAATTTCTGATGTTCGGAATTCTGAGTATCAGAATGGGAGACATATTTATTTGAAGTGCAAAAAAGCTGCACCGACGATGTCTATGTAGAAATATTGCATGCGAAGTGATAAGTTTAGGTTCTTACGACCACAAGGAGCTAAATTCTGAGAACGCTATACAGTTAGGTGGAGACGATTGTCTCCAACAGAATTCTGACAACATCTGACTATTCACATGGATTCATAACTTAGATGTGCTGCATTTCAAATTTCAATTTCGATCTACATATTTTGGATTGGGACATTTCAATTTGTGATTTTCGATTTTCATAATTTGTCTTATAAATTGAAATTTTCATGGGCGATTTTCGATTTTCGTTTCATAGATTGTCTTATAAATTGAAATTTCAGTTGGCGATGAGTTTGAGCTGATCAGGGAAATGTTGTGTCGAAAATGTTTTCAAGTTAGAAGAATTGATTTCTATAATAATAGGGTATTCGACAAAATTGTATTTGCAAATTGAAATGCGAAAAATGTTGCACCAAAATTGTATCTGCAAGATGTCTTATACAGGCTGCCGCTTACGTACTACTAAAAGACTTAACTGTTAATGGATCAGTGGAAAAGCTTTTAGAAAAATATCTTCTTTTGCATGTGAGATAACCTTTCTCTTGCCCGCATCACATTCATCAATCATCAAGAAATTACGAATATTAGGTGCAATATCTCCTGGGCGCATCTCCTATTAAAAGAAGACTGGACTCTTAGGGAGATACTTTGCTAGATCATTTTGAAATTGGATAGAAATTGTCTCAGTGTATCCAACTTCATTTTTCTTTTGAAATGATATCCACATTGTATTTGCATATTTATACATATTTTACAATTTTGGCGCATATTTTCGGCATATTATTTAGACGGATTCAGTTCATGAAATATGAGCATATTTCGCTATTTTTTGTGCATAAAAATTGCAGCCCTGATAATGACAATACATCGAAATATCAGCTTACAAGAGTCTTCGCATGTATGACATGCTCATGTGAGTCGTGTGAGACGTGATCACCATGTGGGTACTAAGGTAAGTGACCTCAATAAGGCCCTAATTTAAGATCTTGGCTCTCCAGGCTTTCATGTAAGTGATTTCATGTTTTCGTTTTTTGTGTTAGTCGTCGACTGAAATATTTAAAAATTGGCTAGCTTGAAATTTCTCTATACTGCTTCACGTTCCTCAGATCTTCTAATAAAATACCTCCTTTTCAAAATTTGATAAAGCTGGCATACCAAAGAAGGCCGGACCTAAAACCTAATAAGACCCAACTTAAGACCTGTTAAAAAGCCCAACCTAATACCTAAGAAGCCTGACCTGAAACTCGATCTACAAAAAGTTAAGCATGGTTCAAATAGAAATCTATGAGTAAGTTATAACTGAAATGATAATCAACTGATCTTACCAGGTTGGGCCTTATTAGGTTACACACCAGTATTTTTCTTGAGTATCGCATACCTCGGTTCCAAATTGCTCAAAGTTCACTTTTCTGGCGTCGATCGTTAACCAAATACCACTACAACAACTATCCAATATTTGATTTCTGGATAAATTCTATTTGACTAACATAAGACTCGTAAATCCTCCAAGTTACTCGAAAAACATATCGGAGCACTTTTTACGTTATTGGAAAATTATCAACCGGCATACCTCGCACCAAGTGGACTAATACTCGCATCTTGATAAAAACAGTTGGGCAGTGTTGCCATATTATGAAGGAACAAGTTTCCTGTACGTTTTAATACAGTCTAAAGCACAGCTGCCAAGCTCGGTACTTTGGGCCTTATTGGGCTCATCTACCTTGGTGTGGTGGCGGGACGTATGGCGATGCACGCATGCCAAAGTGGCCCTCGAGACACCGCACCCCCGGCACCGGAAACTACCCTTTCGGGCATCGCATCAGTACCGAGGGGGAGCTCATCTACCTTATGCAATAGAATAAGTTTTTTGCCCATGAAAATGTAGTATTATAGACGAAGAAGTATTTTGGGCTTCAATTTCTTATTTTAGCGCATTCGTAGCAAATAAATGGGGGAGGGGGAAGGTCATTTATTTTCAGATTTCGATTTTGTTAGAGACCCTGCGTATGTGTATTGCGAGTTAAGTGTATGGTACGGTACTACTAATTGCGGTATCATATGTCTAGTACTAATTCGTTTACAAATTTTTTATAACTAAAGAAGTATAAATATAAGTGGACTTCGAATTTGGGGGGGGGGATTTTTGATCATTTCTACCTCCCGGAGACGCCCATTATACCACCCCGAATTCTTGCCCAACATATATTCAATTCTATATCAGGTACCAAATAATGTGTTTCGTAATTACTGTACTGTAATAAACGAATACATTCATCCAATGCGTATCAAATAAGTCCGACCATTATTGTACAGGAATCATATCAGTATTATCGTGTTAATATTTGAGATGACTTACATTATAGTGAACTAAATAACTTACCAGTTCATTGTTGATATAAAACGATAAGATGGCGTGCGGCTTAGAAGGAGACGACGAGCAGTTGGCGATTAATTCGTCTCCTGCTTCGTAGTGAGCTTTATTCGTAATTATGGTGGGTCCATTTTTCGGAAGATCTTTAAAACAGAGAGAGAGAGAAAAAAAATGCAAGACGTCAGTTAAATGAAGTTTTAAAACCACGAAAGGAGCGTAACTTCGGATTATGTTTCGTATACAACAATTCCACAAAAATAAAAGGGAAACTTCGTAACGTGCATGGAGTTTTTTGGCTGCTGCGTGAAAAAAAGAAGCAAATAATGACAAAATAGATTTTTTTTAACGTGACTTAATTCCACGTGCCTCGACGAAATGAAAAATATGTCGCTTTAATGAACACTTTTTGCACACAACTGCGTTATCTCCCTGTCTTTAGTTTTCGCGTTTGCGTTTCAGTCTCACGGGAAAGAAAATATACGGGGAAAAAACTCTAATCATGTTATTTAGATTTACAACAGACGGACTAGTAGGAAAAAATGAAATTTAATTCCGAGCTCAATTAGGGCAGAGGTTAGCAAACAAGACGTAGGCTTTTGGAAAATGTATTTTGACTGCGCAGTCTTCGAATATCAGTTCCAGATTTGAAAGAGAATATACTCAGTAAGAAGAATAATTACTGTATTTTAGGAGAAAAACTCTGTTCTTTGGACATTTGTTTATATTTCTTTCATTAGCTCGGCTTGGATGGCATACTAGGTGAGGAAGGCTGCCTCACCTATTGTCTTCAGAGTTGGCAAAGTTGAGACCTCTCAGTTAGCAAGCTGGATTAGATAGTAATCATTGATAAATTCTCAGAAATTTTTACTTGTTTGCTTTCTTTCTTGTTCATTTCTGAAATATTTGTCAGTTGAAAAAATTATATTTTCAACAATAGACTTGAAAGGATAACCAGCGGACATTTACTGACTGATCTATTTCCGAGATACCGAGAAATCTCCTGTAGGATTCCTCCCCCCCCCCCCCCCACGTACTGGTAAATGACTCAATAGAACCGAAGTAGCACATTCCGACCTTTTCTTTGCGTGGAGAAAAGGATACCTACCAGATCACTGGGATTTTTTCTAGCACGAAAGGGTCCATAATGAAATCGTCTAATCTCTGTTTGTTTTGATTTTGAATCGTCAACACATTTTGGAGACCCTTTCAGAATCGTGCCATCTTTTTTGCACCTAAAAGACTTTTAGGAAGATCAGCTGATCCTTTTTTATCGACGATTATTCTTCAAGGTATCCTGTTAGAATTGTGTAATCTCTAGACCCTTCTTAGGAGTGTCTTATCAGATTCGTGTTCTTTATTTTTACTGATCAACACAGCAGCATCCCAGAAACTGTGTGACGTGTAATTAATAATTCTACAAGAAAATAAATAAAGATACAAACCTATAACTGTCATATGTTTCACAGCAGAGGCTGTACTGAAGCCTGGCCCTTCGGTGGTAACTTCACAGCTTATGTTTCCCGATAGATTGAAACCGACCTCGCCAAGTACAACCTGACTGGCGTTTGATTTGGAGACCTGCAACGAAGAAAGTTTCTGTCATTCGAATACACACATCAGCAATGCGAAGAACTTTTAACGCTGCTCGGATAATCCGAACGCTAAACTTGGACCGTATATCAATCTGCTAGCGCGTTTCCGGTGAAATTCTAAATTTAATCAACTAGGGCGCAGAAGGAGAGCGAAAAAAAAAAAGAGTCAACCGAAATCAACGGACTCAGCAGAAATTATATGTAGGAAACGTGCACACTTGATCTTTTGGAAGTCCGTTTTTCATTAACTGATGGTTTTCAGCAATTTTTCGTAAAACGCACTCGAGTTTTATTTTCGTCGTCGCCGGTTCGATAAATGGTAAAGGGATTTTCGTCTCGGTAACCTTACATTTGTTTGTGCGCTTTGAAAACGCATTCGACGCGTAATGACAGGTGACCGAACACGGCTGATCCGATCCCTTTTTCTCCCACGTTGACAAACTAACGTTTTTCAAGCCACGTCAAGAAGCTAGAAAATTTATATGCTACTATAAAAACAAAAACAACAGAGCCAAATCAACGGAAAGCTGATGCTAAATGTTTCATCTGCGTCCGTAGGTACGACAATTTTTTTCATTTTCATTCCGTCGAACAATTTGACAGCGCATTTGTAATTTGTGACAGGGTGCGGACGCTGCGCCGTTGGCTGGGAGGCTGATGGGCGGCATCGGCGAACGAATATGAGTTATGATAGCGGGTTTACTTTTTTATTTATTTATTTATTTATTTTTCTATTTTCATGTATACCAATTTGCTCTCTTCACGTGTACGCGAATCCAATCTCACGGAAGGAAAATAACCCCGACGTAAATGCTTTTATCGCAGTCAAGACCAAAATGAATTATTTGCGGCGTTTCTACGGCGAGATAGCCCGATTTTCGCCAATTTCTATGTACACGAGTCGAGAATACAGATAAGCGAATTTGAGCGGTCATTAGACTCGCTGCGAAAGAGGAACGACCAACTCCTCCCGCACTCGTAAATCGGAGCAAAAATTATTAAAAACTCGCCTTACTCCGGTTATTTCTAGGATTTCCGGATTCATCCTCGCTCTACGTCTCCCATTTTTGTGTCTTTTGTACTCGCTCTGCCGTTGCGTTTTCTGTTTCGGCCACATATGCGCTGTATCGAAATTCTGAATAAAATAAAATTTTGTGGTACGGTGGGACACACGAGGAAAGTTTTATAGGATTTAGCTGTCCGAGTTGAACTCTTGCAAGCATTAGAAAACGAACAGATTGGAGGAATCAGGACATCTCTGATGTAGTCTGATTTCGTGGATGAATAGGAAGGGACGGGATGGGGTACAGATATATTTATGCTCAGTGGAGGCGACTAATACGTCGCACGATGCTGAGGATGTGAGGATTTGTCTGTGGTGGTAACTAGCAAATTTCCGGAGACCATCGCAAAGCTGACACAGTGAGGACTCCGAGTTGTGAAAAAATGGTGTGCGAAAAAAGGATTATCGATAGCCTAAACCCGGACAAAACTGAGATCACTCTCTTCACTCACAAAAGGAAGAGTCAAGAATTGATCAAGGTGGAATGCAAAGGAAAACCGTTAGCTCTCACGAGGAAGGTGAAGTACTTAGGAGCATATCTTGACGAAAAACTTTCCCAGAGAAATGACGTTGTGGCGATCCTCCCCTCGCTCATGTCAGTGCTGTCAACTAAGCCTGTTGAAAAATCCCAACATTCTTCGTAAAAAATCTTGAGATTTCCCAACAAATCTTGAGACAAAAATTTTCGCCTTTTCTACGTTCCTCAACAATAAAATGTGTACTGACTCATCACATTTGTTATTGTACCCCCTCTACCATCAGTTCTGTCGATAATCCTAAAGATCCTTTTTTTTCTCTTTTTTCTCACGTTTGTTCTTGAATACTGTAAACTTAGTGGCATCGAATTGTTCTAAGAGAGGGGCCCTTAGTGGCATCAAAAATTTTGATACCACTAAGGGCCCTCTCCTTAGAACATTTCGAAGCTCCTAAGGACCCTTTTCTTGTAACAGGTCACAGATGTATTTTAAATTGGATAGATTTAACTGCATGCTTCGAGAAATAGGAAAAAACGCTCAAAAAATACAAATCACCATAAAATGATTGTTTGCCCATTTAATAAAAATATTCACGTTAAATAATCGGAATCACGTTATACTAATTGATTAGCACGATATTAAAAATAATATCACGTTCTACTTATTACTTAACGATATAGAAATGTATATCGCTCTATAAAAAATATTATCACGTTGTAATTATTAAATAACGATGAAAATATCAATGTTGAGTAAAAATAAAAATGAAAGTACCGTATAATGAGTTAATCTAAAACTAAAAGAGCTCTCCTTGCTTTTGCCAGTCGTTCTCTCTTTCGTTTTTGTTCGAGTGGTACGGACTTCAGGAATGTACCGTTAGGTGATAGGCGGGAAACTCCCCTCCCCCCTAAGAACTATTTACTTAGCATTTGGGGAAATTTACCATTTCAGTCAGGCGAGTTGGGAGGATTTAACAAGTCAAATAGTTTTTTTTTTCTTTTGCTTCGATACTTGGGAATCTTGAGTTAGGTCAGTTGGAGAAATCCAACAAGTCAAAAGTTTTTTTTTTGCCTTGATACTTGGGAATTCTGAGTTGAGTTAGTTAGGACTTTCACAATTTTTACCCCCCCCCTCTCCAGGAAAAAGTCTTCGGTATAAGTTTATGCCCCCCCCCCCCCCCCCCCCCTCTCCAGGAAAAAGTCTTCGGTATAAGTTTATGCCCCCACATCCTCGGCAGAGGACGAGGAAGTCGAAAAGTTCTACGAAATAGTCTTCCAGTCAGTCAGTTAAGTTGAAGAGACTCGTTTGACTTGTCCCAAAAAAAATAAAAAAAAAAACACCGTAGTGCGTCTATCGGTATTCTTGGTTTCTAGCCTTCACTCTTTTGGGTGCCACAAATTCGTAAGTTAGAGTCAATAAATTGATAAGATAGATTCAGTGACCTTAATGCCTAAGACTGACAAAACACGGATAAAACAGATGGTTCAAAATATTGTTTCTCACGAGTGGGGGAGAGGAAGAAATTTTCGGTGTAAAAAAGGGTAGAGCAACTTAAGCGTCTCGCTGCTTATAAAATTGCAAAAATGTCGATAGTTCAACGATACATCTCATGCTAGGTAGTGTAACTGTTTATTTATAACCTCCCACAACGAACTACGTTTCTGGAATAGTTACGAAAAAATTCAACGAACGTTTCGAAATGAACTTGAACGACCACATTTTTTGATTGAAATATTGTTTGATGTGTGATGTAACACAATGATTTACGTTTACACAGTCCCTTATGACGAAATTTCTTCTAATTCTGCTATCCTGAAAATTTCCCCCCGACTTATGATATCGTTTCCTCAGCTACGTAATGTTTATTTATTTACTGAGAAATTCTAGAATTTGGTAACCAACTCAGCCCCCAGAGGACAAAGCTCCCTTCGAATTCTCGCAGTCTGCTAGTATGAATAATTAGTACGCCAAATCAATCAACTGTACAAACTTTCCGCTTTCCCAGAAGCAGCTTATTACCATGGCTAAGAAAAAAGGTGAAAGTTTCTCGAGTCGTATTCAGATTTTTTTCTATCAATTTTTGAAATTTCTAATTTTAGTACAATTTGGGAATTTTTTAATGATTAACACGTTCGCCTCATAAAGCTATTGGAGAAGATCAATAATACCTAATACCTGTCAGAATGTTGTGATTAATGGAATAATACTAAACCGTACTAGAAATGGGTCAAAATACAGAGCTTTCACGATCAAAATGGGCTCTGAAAAATAAGAATCTAAAAGTTCACAGATTTTGACGAAAGTTGTGTACGTTGTCAAGCTGAAAACGTATTGTTATTAAGTAGGTGAGATGGCAACACTGGTGAAAATAGACGGGCAAAATTTCGCATACATGATATACCAGATTTTTCACTTAGAGAAAGTATAATATCCAGCTAATAGACGACACGCTTTCATCTCCAGTATCGATCCAACTGCGGGCTCAAAACATGAAGGGGAATAATTCGGTAAGCAGTTTGCATTGAAAATAGAAAAATACAATTTCGAGATAATCTTAGGAAGCTGATCATTCAACGTGGAGCGAACCTGAAGTGTCAAGAGTAGCTGTAATGATGTTTGCCCTCACAGTTCAAGTTCAGGAACTTCTACAGAATCGCACAGGACCAAGTGTCCACGATTCTTACAGAACTTGACCAAGTTTTGGGACCAATTTGCACTAGTTTATGCGAGGGCTTATCCTGTAAGTGTTCTGTGGTCCAGCTCTAAATCCACCTTGTCGATAACTTTTTCGATTCCTCGCAGGCTGAATTTTCATAGTCATTGTTTCAGAAAGTATATTATATTGCCCCGATACTGTCTTTTAAATACGTTTTGTTTGATTAACAGCTCCAAACTAACCAGCCGATCGGCAAAGTCTGGGAATAGCAGTAACTCATTCCATTTAGGAAGGGTGTTTTAAGTTTAACAGCGAAAAGATTTTGTGAAAAATCTTCGGAACCCCGCCCACATATATTTCATGTGTTGGAATTCGGCGGCGTTAACGTCCTAAGTTTTGAAAATCGCATTTGGCAATACGTACCCGGTACTTATTGAATTTCTCTGGACGAAATCATTACTTTGTTTGTACACACGGAATGATTGAAAGAGCGATCCATCAAATCTCGACATTTCGCCTGAGTGAAAGAAAAAGTTCGGTACTCTCCTAACCTATTATTGATTAGTTAACTAAATTTTCGAATCATGCCACTGGTTTTGAATTTTCAGACATCTTTGAGCTATCCACCCATCTAACGTTACACTCTTTTCTATACACCGGGCAACTTCAACTAATTAGAGTGAAAAGTTGGTATCAACTTAAAATTATTCCCATGTAACTCGATTACGGCGCTGCAGCGTATTTCAGTCAATTACGATTTAGACGATGAAAGCACAAAAGGCTAAAAACTTTTCTAAAGGTGTTTGAACGGGTGTATCATGAAAACCGAGATATACAGAGAGCGAGTTTCACTATTATAATTTATTTATTTATTTTTTTAACGGAAGTGTATAATGTCGGCGAGTAAATTCTTAGAAAACCGAGCGACTGAGGCCTTTCGTTTCAGAGACGCCAATCTCCAGAATAGAAAATTTTAAGAAATTTGCAAAAAAAATTGTCAAGAGAAACAGTCCATTATTTCCGGCGTCTTAAGGAGACTTGAAGAAGAACTAAAGGCACAAAGGGAAAAGAAAACTCATCTAGGTAAACCCTGATGCAAGCAAGGGAAAAAGATGTCAGTATTCTTCCCTGCAGATGCGTCTCCACTACCACAATTATGATGGCAACTCACAAAGTAAATAATACTTCAGAACAGTCTCCCAGTCAGATGTCCAGGCGGAGGCTACCTAGTGAGAAATTATCAGTATTCTAAGAATAGGGACATGGACTGTAAGGACACTAACTGAGGTAGGCAAGTGAGAAAACTTAAAGAAAGTTATGAAAACATTAAAATTAGATATGATGGGAAATGTTGAAGCGAGGTAGCCAAAAGAAAATGATTTTAGGACAGGGGAGTATAGAATAATTAATACAGCAGGGAAAAGAGGGCACGCAGGGCTAAGTATTAGAGAGAGAGAGAGAGAGAGAGAGAGAGAGAGAGAGAGAGAGAGATAAATGATGAGAATTTCAGCTAAACCAGTATCTTCAGTGATAGTCCAAGTTTATATACATATATGCCAACAGAAAGTTATAGTCAAGAAGTAGAAAACATTTATGATGAAATGGATGAAGTATTAAGCAAAACGTAAAACAAGAAGAAAATTTCATTATAATGGGAGATTGAAACGCCAGAGTAGAAGGATGAGAAGAAAACAGACTATGCTGAGAGTATGATCTAGGAGAGCGAAATGAAAGAGTGTCGAGACTCGTAGAATTTTGTGAAAAATGTGAATTAGTTATTGGAAACACTTTGTTTAAAAATCACGAGAGAAGAAAACATACTTGGAAAAGTCCAGCAGATGAAAGAAGATATCAAATATATTTATTATGGAGTATACAAAGTAGAGTTAGGAATCAAGTGTACGAAAAAGGACGAAAAAATGAACGAAATTATAGAGAAGCTAAAGCAAAGGGAGGATTTTGTAGACCCCATGCCAAGGTTATTAAAGGAAGAAATTAGAAATGTTGTAAAAAATCTGAAAACAGGGAAAGCTTCCGGACCTGATACTATAGAAAACGAGTTTTTGAAGTTATTTATGGAGGAATTGCTCACCCCCCCTAGAAATACTGTTCAATGGAATAATCGTAAGCGAAAAATTACCAAAGCAATGGTACGAAGCGGAGATGATATTGTTGCACAAAAAAGGGGACAAAAGAAACTTAGATAATTACAGACCAATAAGCTTATCGTCAGACTTAAGAAAAGTGTTCATGAAAATAGTTAAAAACAGGGTATACAATCAACTGGACCTGCAACAACCAGAGGAACAAGCAGGATTCAGAAGAGGATACTCAACTGTCGACCATATTCATACCCTAAATTAGGTAATCGAAAAAGCTGGGGAATATAATTTAGAGGTGCATCTGGTATTTATTGATTTTCGTAAGGCCTTTGACTCGATAAAACATGATCGTTTACTACTAGCACTGATAGAACAGGGCATCGATACCAAAACAATTAAGATAATAAAAAACACATACGAGAATGCGACAGCTCATTTAAAACTAGACAGACCTGGAGAATCGTTTAAAATTGGGAAAGGAGTAGCTCAAGGTGATCCTCTATCGGCCAACCTATTCAATGCAATATTAGAAGGGGCATTTAGAAAATTAAATTGGGAGGACCAAGGACTAAATATAGATGGCAAGAGGCTAAATAATCTGAGATTTGCAGATGATATTGTACTGGTGGGAACTAAAAGGGAAGAAATAATAAAAATGGTAAAAGAACTCACACGGGAATGTGAAGAGGTGGGGCTGAAACTAAACACTAGCAAAACAAAATATATGAGCAACAGATCCAAAGAAAATCTCAAAATGGAAGGGATGGAGATAGAAAGGGTCAATGAATACACATACCTGGGAAGAATTATGTCGTTCAAAGAAGGACAAAAGAAAGAGCTATAAGAAAGAAGAAAAAAAGCGTGGAGGGGGTACTGGGCTCTGGGAAAAATCTTCAAGGGTAAAATGAAAGTGTCATCCAAAATCAGAATTCTGGAATCTTGCGTATATCCAATCCTAACGTACGGGGCACAAACTTGGGCACTAACGAGGGAGCAAGCTAATAGCATACAAACGACCCAGCGAAAAATGGAAAGAAGCATACTGGGAATAAGAACAAAAGATAAAATTCGGAACAGTGTGATTAGGAAAGAAACAGGAACAAAGGATATATTCGTAACAATCAGGTTGCAAAAAATTAGGTATGCAGGACATATAGCAAGAATGGAGAATGATTCATGGACAAAAAGGGTAACTAATTGGACACCGTACAGTAATAAAAGGAGAAGAGGCAGGCCAGCAAAAAGATGGAGAGACGACATTGGAGAAAAGCTAGGAGTGCTATGGAAGAGGAGAGCGCAAAACCGCAGAATTTGGGAACGAATAGGGGAGACCTATGCTCGGGAATGGGCGTCCGGTACATAAATAGGCTATAGATGCAATTTATTGTAAAAATGATAAATGTGAAATGCCGGAATAAAGGTACTATTATTTTTATTATTATACAAAGCATCTATTCATTTTTAGATATCAATTACCTTACGAGTAAGTTACATATGACTATCTGTAATTCTTTAAGTAGAACACTGGACTAGATACTTGCCAACGTTTCTCACATTGCAGTTTCTGAGGGCAACTCTTTGACCGATGCCTATGACAGTTACCACCCACCCCTACTCGTCGAGTTTGGTTTTGTGAAAAATCCCTGAAAAAATAATACAACTGCAGCCACAAACCCTCGGAAGTTTGATTTCAAAGAAGCAAATTTTCCGGACATGTATAATCTATTTAAATTAAAAAACTTGGGACGAACTGTACAAGCTTACAGAGATAGTAACCAAGTTGCTGAGTATTTCCAAAAATTCAATAATAGACATCTTAAGCAATACAGTGCCATTAAAAAAGGATTACTGGACGAAAAAAATATCCTACTTGGTTCACATATGAAATGATTAAAAAATTGAAAAATAAATCCTCTCTACATAAATACTTGTAGATCAAAAAGGAACCTTCTAATGAAGAGTTAAAGCAAGAATTCAGGCATATAAGATAAGAAATCAAGGTTTCAACAACATAAGCATGGAATACTCATATAAAAATGCTTTGGAGGACAGAATGTAGTCTCGAACCAAAAGAATTCTGGCAAGAGATTGCCAATAGGCAAAGTAGTAAGTTTGACACAGGGTTATATGAACAGGAGAGAATGTAGATAGTGACCACAATTTAGCAGTAATGAAATGTAGATTTAAATTTAAAAATATGAATAAGAAGAAAGCAAAAACAAAATTGTAATTGGAGTTATTGAAAGAGGTAAAGAAAGAAGTCATGGAAGGAATTTGTAAATCAAAAGATTGAAATTACATTTGAAGAGGAGTGGATAGCATTACAAAACGCCGATTTGGCCCCCAGTGATTTTCATCTCTTCTAATACGGGCGAAAAATTGAAAAGTCACGTCGTCGAGTAGTTAAAAGATTTGGACGAAAATCACTACGAGATGGGTGTCTATAAGTTAATTCATGAGTTAGATAAATGTATAAATGTTTTTGGAATCTATGAAGAAAAATAGTAAAAACGTCAAGAATTTCGAAATTATTTTTCCGTTTTAACGTCTTCTCTTTTAGATTTTTTTTTTAATGGCGTAAAGGAAACCTTACTTTTTGAACGACCCACGTATAAGTTCACTATCGCACGTATCAAAGATTGATAATAAATAAGAGAAGACAAAATGGATAGAAGTAGGGGAGAAGATCAGCTTAGATTTTTTTAAATTCGAAGGACACGGGAAATAATTTCACGTTTGAGGCTTTTATTAGAAAAAAAGGTTGAAAAAAGGTTTGGATACATATGTAGCATTTTTAGATTTAGAAAAAACTTTTGATATTGTTGAATTGTCAAGATTTTTTCAAATATTGAAGGAGATGGGAGTTAAGTATAAAGAAAGAAGAAGTCTATGGAACTTATATTATAAGTTCTATAGACTTCTTCTTTCTTTATTATAAGGGTTCAAGTGCGAATACAGGACGAGTGGGAGAAACGAAAATTCAAAAAGGAGTGAGACAAGGTTGCTGTTTGTCACCAGTTCTCTTCAACCTAGTTATGGAAAATGTAAATGAAGAAATGAATGAAATGAAATCAGGTTTAAAAATACAACGGGAAGCAGGATGATAAGGTTTGCAGATAGTCGAAAGGCTTTCGCCCACGCCGTCGAGCTACGGCATAGCAACACCGCGTACCGTCTTCATTTTACGCCCGGCCAAGGTCACCCTTGCTGCGACTAGTATACAACGACCATCGGTCGGCTACGAGCTCGCGATGAACGACGAAAAACTCGCGTTTTCCGTCCAAACGTGACCCTGAAGAATTCCTAGAATCTATGACCGAATAAACCGTGTACGGTCTGGAGGTGTGCATACGAATTCGGCTATCAGCCTCGGAACCCTTCCGCGAAAAATATATTGAAACTCACGATCGATCGCTACAATGATACCTCCTTTCTGCGAACAATACTTCAACATCCAGACAGACGTGACCTACACCAGCCCCCCTACGACTCGCACCAAATGACCTCAACGCAACACACGACATCGTGGAACGCTACGGTCCCCACTTAGACTCCGCCATCTTGATAGAAGTCGACAATAAAGACTCAATCTCCCGACGGCCCGCGGGACTCGGCATTAACTTCTGGCTCGGATATACGTCTATAGGCAAATCAGGCTGGTAGTCGGACTTGAAAATTTTCAACGCTTTAAGATCCTGTCGTGTGTTATGCGAATGACCTAGTGGTCTATCCAGACTTGGTAAAATTTTCCGAATAACATTTTCAAATTTATCGTACTTCAGTATCTAAGGTATTGTGCCCTAAACATGCCAGGCTCCTAATGCCGGTAACAACGGATATCTTGTGAACAAATAGACGCACCACGCTGAAACTTGACTCATGTACTCCGTGAGCGAAAATAACCTGACCGACAAAATTTCATCAAGATCGTCGAAGTGTAAATGCTAAAAAAAGTGTGTTGAAACTTTTTATCATAAAAGTGGCTGCACTTTCTTCATTTTTTCAACAATCAACGAAATTCCTGAACCAAACTGACGTATTACCATCCGAGATTCCAAAACGTGTGTTACAATTCATTTCAACATGTAAATAAGCCCAAAAATTTTTCAAACATGGTTGGCGTAATTAGGAACCCGTGCCTCAATTACGTCACTTTGGCACCTCAATTTTGGGATGTTATAAGCCTGAAAAGAAAATTCAAACAATCATCCTGTGAGCTTAGGATATAGCTCAATCCTTCCTTCATAACCCCGATTGATCATAATGACCAAAACTTACATATCTTCTGAGATATCAGTTCTTATCTGTATGCGGTCGAGTGAACATGTACGGTTAACGTTTCTGTTTCATACGCTGTCGTCGTCTCGTTATCTCGCCTATTATACAGTGCTTTGTAAACACTCGCGTACGTGTTCAGCTGTGCGCCAGCCTTTATACGGTGTAAACTCACTCGAAAGTGGCGGGCTTTGGCCCAGAATGACAGTATACTCGGTTTGTGCTCATTATGTCTACAAAAACCGCAATGCCTACTCCTGGTAAATCAAAAGGCTCCGCAGCAAACTCAGTCCAATCAACTCTAGTGGACTTCGTTCAATCCAATGTACCCGAGAGCGAGTCTAATGGGAACCAACAATTCCAAGTCGTCAAAAAACGCAAGGCTTCTGACTCTCCGGAGCAGATCAAGTCCACTTCAAAATCTACACCAATTACAGTGAAAAATAGGTTTGCTCCATTTTTGACGTCAGAAAAAACGAACGGGAACGTATCTCCTCTCTCCAATCAAGCTCAAACAAATCAAAGCAAGCAACGGTAAAAGATGTATTACCACCACCGATCTTTATCAAGGATGTGACTAACTTTACAGAATTGGCCCGGTGCATTTCTACACACGTCAATCCTGGAAACTTCACAACAAAGGCACTTGCCAATAGTTCGGTTAAGGTATCCATCACCAACGTCGCAGAATACCGTAAGCTTATCACCTATCTACGTGAGTCCAAAACTTGTTTTTATACCTACCAGTTAAAAACAGAAAAACCGTTTAAAATAGTAATACGTAATTTGCATCATTCTCTAACCCCTGATGAGATAAAAGAGGCACTATCTGCTCAAGGCCATGAAGTGCGTAACATAGTTAATATTCGTCACTGGAAGACGAAAGCTCCTCTGTCCATGTTTTTCGTTGATCTCGAGCCAAAGTCTAATAACCAGGAAATCTACCAACTCAAAACGCTCCTCCAAATGCGCATTGTTGTTGAGTCCCCGAAACCTAAACGCTCCGAAGTCCAGTGCAAACGTTGCCAGCACCTTGGGCATACCCATGCCTACTGTACCCTACCACCGGCATGCGTTCGCTGTGGAGGTGGCCATGACAATAGAAGCTGTCCAAAGCCAGCCGATGCCAAACCTGAGTGTGCTAATTGTCATGGAGAGCATCCAGCTAACTACCGTGGATGTCCTGAATTTACAAAACGTCCTCAGCTGCAGATCCGCCGTCCTAGACCCTCCCTTGCATCTCAAGACCCCCAACCTCCTGCCCCAACCAAACTTCCTAGTCTCTCAAGAGGTACGATTGCCGAAGTAGCAGCCGCAAAATCAGAGTCCCCTGCACCAGCCTCATCTAGTTCTAGACTAGAAACTCTTCTAGAAAAAATGCTACGTCAGCAGGATGAAGCCAGACAACAAACAGCCAAACTCATTGATCTGATCACTACGCTAATCTCCAGACTCGTCAAATGAGTTTGTCTCCACAGCCGAGTTCGACTAGTCAAAATGGCCACCACTTGAAGCCTCTTCGCGTGTTGACCTGGAATGCCAATGGCATACTCCTACGCAAAACCGAACTTGCACACTTCCTCCAGACTGAAGATATCGATGTGGCACTCATTTCTGAGTCCCATCTCACGTCAAGATCCGTCGCTGACATCAGGAACTACAAAATGTACACTTGTAACCATCCGAAAGATGCATCTCACGGCGGAGCAGCGGTCTATATTCGTCGTACTCTTAGTCACCATGAACTTCCAAACTATCGCTCAGAGCAATTCCAGGCGGCATGCATCTCGGCCAAGCTTCACTGCGGAACATCAGTCACCATGGCAGCTGTATATAGCCCACCCAAACACAGTATATCAACTAACGACTATCTCAACCTCTTCTCCCACCTAGGAACCAAGTGGATTGCTGGGGGAGATTGGAACGCCAAGCACGATGCCTGGGGCTCTCGTCTCACTACAACCAAAGGCAGAGAACTCTATCGTGCTCTCTGCCAGACGTCATCCGCTACACTCTCCAGTGGTAAGCCAACACACTGGCCAACAGACCCGTCGAAACAGCCGGACTGCATTGATTTCTTCGTCACTCATGGAGTAAATCCCAGCTATCTTGATATCCAGAATCTCAGTGACCTGACCTCTGATCATACTCCACTAGTACTCACCCTCAGCGACACTGTTCTATACAGGACTCCACCAGTTCGTCTCACTACTAATCGTACCGACTGGGATCTCTACCGAGTCGAACTCCACAGATTGCTTGACTTAGGAGTCAAGCTGAAGACTGCAGCCGACCTTGACTTGGCAGTAACAGCTCTCACCACTGCACTTACAACCGCAGCCGCCCTGGCAACTCCAGACAGTTCAAAACTCGCACCTACTGCAACGTTCTACCCAGCTGAAATCCGGCGAGCCATTAGGGAACGCAGGAAAGCGAGACACCGGTGGCAAATGACCAGAGACCCAGCCCTCAAAGCAGAGTTCAACGCTTCCTGTCGAAAAACAAAGGACCTCCTCCACCGACTCAAGGAGGAATCCTTTGAACATTTTATCTCTACTCTCGATCCAACTCCAGCGTCCAACTACTCGTTGTGGAAAGTGGCCAAAATCAGAGGCAAACCACCGTCTTATATACCCCCACTTAGAACGCGGAGCAACAAATGGGCGTTCAGTGACTTAGACAAAGCCAATACCTTCGCCGATCATCTAGAATCCACCTTCCAGCCAAATGACATCGTCTCCGATGTTACTCCTATGCCCACCCGAAATGATGCAGCGCCAATCAGGATGTTCACACCCCGAGAGATCCTCACAATCATTGTCAAACTTCGCGTCAAGAAAGCTCCAGGGATCGACCTGATAACAGCGCGGATGCTCAAGGAAGCGCCCAAAAAACTCCGAGTCTACCTTACCCACATTTTCAACGCTATCCTCCGTCTCCGGCACATCCCCAGCCAGTGGAAACAGGCAAAGGTCATCCTAATACCGAAATCAGGGAAACCTCTTGATGTACCAGCGTCGTATCGACCGATTTCCTTGCTGCCTCTCCTCTCTAAAGTCTTTGAAAAGCTTTATCTCACTCGGCTAAGGGAATTTACGGAAATTCCACCTTGCCAATTTGGCTTCCGCCCTGAACACTCAACGGTTGAGCAGGTGCATCGCGTTGCAGCACACATTTGTCATTCTCTGGAAGACAAGCAGTACTGCCCAGCTCTCTTCATGGACATCAGCCAGGCGTTCGATCGAGTCTGGCATGAGGGGCTCCTACACAAGATTAGTCCGCTGTTACCCTATCAACATGTTGAAATACTGTCGTCGTACCTCAGCGAGCGAACATTCCAGGTTCACTACGGCGATGCGGCCTCGGGAACTAAACTCATCCACGCAGGGGTTCCACAAGGTAGTGTCTTGGGACCTCATTTGTATCTCCTCTACACGTCAGATATTCCTCAACCCCCTCATACAACACTGGCCACGTTTGCCGATGACACAGCGGTTCTAACGAATCACGAGGACTATCAAACTGCTGTCGCTGCACTCCAAACAGCTACCAATGCTATCTGTCGCTGGACTAAACGGTGGAAAATAAAAATAAATGAAACTAAATCGGTACGCGTTGACTTCGCTCTCCGCCCGCACGGATTTATTCCAACCCTCATCGACAACAATCCAGTTCCACTATCCACCTCAGCCAAGTACCTGGGGGTGTACCTGGACTCCAAGCTGACATGGAAATACCACATTTCTCAGAAACGAGAAGCTGCTAAACTTGCGTTCCGCTCTCTCTACTGGATGTTCAGCCCTCGAAACAAGCTGTCATTACGAAACAAGCGCACCCTTTACATTTCTGTCATCAGACCCATCTGGGCCTACGCAGCCCCCTTATGGGGCTGCTCTGCCAAATCCAACATTGAAATCCTCCAGCGTCTTCAGAATACAATCCTACGAAAACTGACAGGAGCCCCGTGGTACCTCCGTGGCGATTCCCTTCACCAGGACCTCGACATCGAGCCCGTGGCCACTATCGTCAATCGACTTACTCGAAACTACGAGAAACGTCTTCACCGTCATCCAAACGAGGAAGCCATCAATCTCCTCATGGAACCTGCCGTACGACGTCTCCGACGAAGATATTTCACCGACATCTAACTACCCTAATTTTGCTTAATGCCTGTCCTAAAGTATACGATGCATTGTATTAACCTTACTTAGCAATTGTTCTACATATCTAAACTATTAGTCGAATAGCAGAATGCTGCTTACACTATTCCCTGTCATCTTCCATTAGTCAAATACCTAGGTTATTGTTATACTCGACAGTTCCTAATAAACTCATTATAAAAAAAAAAAAAAAAAAAAAAAAAAAAGAAAATCTTCTGAGATATTTTCAATTTACTTATTTAACTAATTAATTAATTAATTTACAGCTTTGTGTTGTATGTAATCAACAACACATCCATCTACGGGCATAAGCCTCTCCTACTCTGGACAATCTCTGCTGGTCTTGGATGCTATTCCTACGTAGCCTATTATTTCGTCTCTTCATCTGCCAGGTCTTCTCTTCTTCCTTGTGACGTTATAGGGTGTCCAGTCTGTTGTCCTTTTACACCATTTATCTTTTACTTTTCTCGCCAAATGACCCACATATATTTGAATTTTGATTTTCTAATTTGTCCAATCAAACTTTTGGCATTAGTGAATTCATAAATTTTCAGGAGGTTTGTTTTATCTTTTAATTTTACTTTCAAAATACTTCGGAGCATACTGTTTTGTGTTACTTGGATTTTGTTAATTTGTTTCTTATTTAGTGTCCATGTTTGAGAACCATATGCCAAACTTGGAAAAACACATTTTTTCAGAACTTGAATTTTTGTTTTTAGGGACATTTTACCTTTTAAAATTGTTTTTAACGACCAAAAACATTCCCATGCTTTCTGAGTTCGCTTATTTAATTCTTTGTTCATCTTGTTGTCTAGCGTTATTATTTGTCCCAAATATTCGTATTCTGTTACCCATTCCATTTCTGTGTCCCCAATTTTTAATGTACCTATCCCATCGGTTGATATCAGTTTTGTTTTGCTTAGATTAATATTTAATCCAACGGCTTCCCCTTTCTCTTTTAGCTCATTAGCCATCTGTTCCAATTCCCTCATATTTTCGCTTATAAGTACAACGTCATCTGCGAATCTAAGATTGTTCAAGTATTTACCATCCACTCTAACTCCGTTCCCTTCCCAATTAATTTTCCGAAATATTTCTTCTAATACTGCGTTAAATAGGTTGGGTGATAAAGGGTCGCCCTGTCTTACACCTTTTTGTATTGCGAACTTGTCTCCTACTTGATCTAGATTGATATAGCCTTTTGCTTCCTCATTATGTATTTTGTAAAACTTTTATTATTTCTACTGGCATACCCTGGTTGCCGAGAGCCTCCCACAATTTGTTGTGATATATTGAATCAAACGCTTTATAAAAGTCTATAAATCATATGTTCACAGGGTGTCGACCAGAGGCTTGAAATAAAATTCCCGTATATATCCCGGTTTTCTCGGATTAAAATTGATGAAATTCCCGTATATTTTCAAGTTATTTAGGGAAGTAATTTTGAGTTTTCGGAAGTTTATTTTTATATTATATATACACAAAGCGCTTTTACTATGTTTAAATGTTTGCTTTATTTATTTAGGAAAAACAAAATGAGTAATACAGAAATTAAGATTACAAAAGTTTTTATTTGACGGTAAAAAAACATCATAAGGAAATGAAGTACAAAAAAAATTTTAACATGTGTCACTTATGTTTTAATGGCCGATTTCCCGTATCGATTCTGAAATTCCTGTATATTTCCCGCATTTTTCCCGAGTCCCTGAAATTCCTGTACATTTGCCGGATTTCCCGTATCAGTCGACAACCTAGTTCATACTCGTATCCAATTTGTATTCGTTAACTTTTTCTGTTATTTGGTTTAACGAATGTATATGATCAATTGTAGAAGCATTCCTTCGGAAGCCAGCTTGTTCTAAGGGTTGATTTTCATCCAGGATTGGGTGCATTCTTTCTTTTAAGATTTTCATGAATAACTTTCCGATATTTGGAGTAAGGCTAATTGGGCGATAATTATTTATCTCACTTTTATCACCTTTTTAATACAGAAGTACAATTTCTGAGAGCTTCCACTGTCTGGGTACTTTCCCTTGTTCAATTATTATATTAAATAATTTTGTCAGAGGTATTATTAGAGATTCCTTGCATATTTTTAAAGCTTCATTTTCAATTTTATCCCATCCTGCTACCTTTTCTTTCTTCAAGGACTTTAATGCGTTTTGTGTTTCTCCTTCCAATATTTTAGGTATTGTCATCTCCTTTGGTACCGAATGTCTTAGATCTTTTTTATTCCTTTCTTCTATTCCTCTTTCATCTTCATACAATTTTTTATAGAATTTTTTGGCTGCCTTTACTATTTCTCCTCTGTCATTCGTTGCCTCGTTATTGTCCTTCTTGATTTTAATCCACAACTTTTTTCCTTTATTTAATGCTTTTCTGACTTTCTTCGATGACCAATTTTTTTCTATAATTTCTGCTGCTATATGTATTGTTCTCAAACTCTTTTATATCCGCTCTGATTTTCTTTTTAGTAATTTTGTTCAACTCTGTAAGTTCTATTGTATATTTTTCTACTTTTGTTTTTTCCCCCTAACTCTGTCCTCTTGTAAATCATATTCCTCGTTTCTTGACTGAGCTTGTCATCAGTTAGTACTGATTGTCTTTTGACACCCACTTTTTGTGCCATTTCTTTGATTACGCTTCCAGTTTTGTCGTAATGTTCTAGTATATTTTCACTCTCCCATTGTCCTTCTATTTTTAACAATTGCTTTAAAACGTGGTTAGCCTCTTCCTTTTTATGCATGAGAACAAAAAGGTGTTCGTCTTTTCTTTTGGCGGAATAATTTATATGTTTGGTTCTCTTATTTATTCTGACTGCTGCTCTTGATATTCTATGATCTGAGGGAAATTAGAACATTGCTAGCGTTTCTATATCTTTGACTATCCGCATGTCATTACATACCAGGTGGTCAATTTAATTTTTAGTTATTCCATCAGGTGATCCCCAAGTCCATTTTCTTTTTTCTTTCTTTTGGAAAAATGTCCCTGCAATTTTCAGATTGGTTTTTGTGATTAGTTCCAAAAGTTGATACCCAAACTCGTTCGTTTTACCTACTGCAAATTTCCCAATATTACGATTATTTATAACATCTTTTCTTACTTAAGCATTCCAGTCCCCCGCCATAATTGTGTAGTATTCTTTCTCTTCGTTATAAACTTTTTCAACTTGTGCGTAAAATTCCTTTATTTCTTGCTCCGATGCTAAGCTATTCGGTGCATATACTTCTATTAAAGCGATATTCAATTTGTCCGTCAGTTTTATTTTCAATATGGCAATTCTTTCAGAGAGCTCCGTTATTCCTTTGATTTTTTGAGTTCATTTTTGGTTTATGTAAAATCCCACACCCCTATAACCTTTTGATTCTCCAAAATGATATAACCAACTCCCATTCCTCCTTTTTAAGAGTACTTCCCATTCCCTCCTTATTTCACTCAATCCTATAACGTCCCATTTAATTTTTGATAACGCGTTTTCAAATTCATGTAATCTCTCCTCACTGGTTAGGTTTTCACTATTATAATATAAGATTTTTATTTATTGCCCAGTTTTTGTTTTATTTTTCTTAGAATTTTTGGTTTGTTTATTATGTAAGGGTTTATTGCAATCTACTCTCCCCTCGGTGACTGCTTCAAACCGTTTTGGGGAGGCTGTACCCGAGTTTGGTGTATCACTGATTACATGCTTACATATTTGTTACTTATTTTTATTAAGTGACGAATTCGAAATTTGCACATTTCAAGGTGTCTACAAGAATGGAAAAAAATAAATTCCTGACTTTTTCCAAACTTTTTTTTCTCTTCTTTAAGCCTTTACAGTATAGACAGTATATATGTATTTATGTTTAAACTATCAGACGCTATGGTTAAAAGAAACTGAAATTTAAAGTTGATTTTTGGGTAAAAGCATTAGGAAGGTGTTCACAGATAGTTGAATAAGACTCTATGGAGTGCTGAAGCAAAATTAAACGACGAAAAAATTTTTCCGTAAGTTCATTCTTTGTTTTCTTCCAAACTTCTTAAAAATATTGTTGAATTTCCTGACTATTTACTGACCTATTTTTCAAATTCTTGACTTTTTCCAAACCTTTCAAATTTTCCAAACCTGTAAATAAATTGCATTTGCATTATTATTACCGAATGGGTCTAAGGTTCGCTGTTTGCTCTGACTTCTTGTTCTTGTAGTACTCATCACTTGTTCTCTGATTTCTTCTATGGTCTGAAGATTTTTCACGTGTATAGCAGGACCATCGTTTGTCTTCTCCTTTTCTGCACCATGCGAATGCTATTGGCCCTTCCTTTTTTGCTCCTATTGCAGCGGCTAACATCTTTCTTGTATACGCTGTCAAATGTTCATTGATGAAGATTCCATTAACTTTCATTACTTTTGACTGCTTAACCAACTGACGCTGCTTTGCTCTATTATTCAATTTTACTATTATAGGGGGTGCACCTCCGTTTTAGGATGAAGTAGGCAAATGGTGCAATGCATTTATATCATAATAAAGTTCTAATGGTACCCCTAGTACAGAAGCTGTTTTAGAAACCTCCGCGATCAGTTGTTCTTCTGTTTCTCCCTGCTTTTGTTGTAGTCCATTTATGATAACATTGTTTTTAAAGCTGTAATAATTTTGCTCTTCTAACGGCTGCCACAAAAGTTCATTTTGCGCTTTTAACTGGCTAATTTCTTTTTTCATCTCAGCTTCTCCTTGCACTAGTTTCTCAATCGGACCACCGAGTTTATTACGTTGTCTTTCGTTTCTTGCACCATTTTCATTATAGGGTCCTACTCCTTACCCAACATCTTCTGAAACTGAGCCAACTATCGTTTTTCATCCACTTGGAGTCTTTTAACTCGTCAATTACGACTTTGAAATCGCTTGCTAGTTTTTATACGTTTAGCACTGTATAACACTACGTTTCGGATAATATACGCACTGATTATAGCCACAGCAACGTACGTCTTTCAAGTATCGTCATTACCACCAAACGCCAGGCATGGCGTTAATAGGGCACAGTACCTTAGCTTTACTTGTCAATTTCAACTTAATTTCAATGATCAATTAAAGCCAGTGACAAACAAAACGCCTCACCGGATTATTTCAAGAAATCGACAAGCGAGCTACAGGCAACCGCTGTTGCTCCCTTCGGGGTCCTCCATCCAGGACCATCTGTCGATCACCGATTGCTTCCGCAGCTTACTACTCGTGTTCACCTACCGAACCGGCGAACCTACCCGGTCACGAATTATTTTACTCACGACACAGATGACATTGCGATAGTGGAAAGAAGGAAAGAAGAACAAAGAAGAACGCTGAAGAAGTTGGATATAAAATTGAACACAAAAGTATAATAAAAATGAATAAGAACAACATTAAAGTGATGGTAGTCAGTAGAAATGGAACTAAAACCAATGCATATAAAAATAAAAAATGAAAATGGTAGTTCGCATCAGTATGATTAATTGCTCACTGAGAACAGACTTGAAATTGTCGCAGAATATGGAACTGTGCGGAAGTCTGATCGTCGGTCCGGCAAAAGGCAATCACACATCAAAAATTGCATTCTTTTTTCCTTTTAAGAACCAGCTGAATTAAAGTATATTTTTATGAGTAAGACTGTTATACCTTAAATAGAAATCACTAGAGAGCTTTCTGAAAATTCGTTACTTCTTTACAATCTGCGAAATGTTATGAAAATAATACAATTTCCGATCATTGGTCGGGAAGGAAAAAGTTTTTCTGTCAACCCTGATGTTCGTAACTTCGAATCAAGATCTCATATCGTGAAAAATAATTCACTTCGAATTCGAATGCAGCAACAACATGACCGAAGTGTTAATATAATTACATAATTGCAACGCCGTGTATATTCCGCTAATATCCGAATCATATCGAAATGTTAATAAAATTGCATACTCAAAATGCCGTAAATCTGTCATGATGCTGTTTCTATTCGTGAGCGGGATCAATGCTTTCCAGAAGAGACACAGATGTCAAACCACATCGATTTTTATCGGGACCTGCTTCGGTTCTTCATCCAGTGTACCTGTGGTCGAGTTTGGATACTTCCTTTTTCAGTTTCAAGAGTTCGGGTCCTTTTAAAACAGGGTTTAGTGTGTACACAGTTCGATAGCACTTGGGTTTTTGAAGATCAAGCTGATGTCTATGGTGGGACGTATGGCGATGCACACATGACAACGTGGCCCTTGAGACACCGCACCCTAGCCCCGGAAACTCCCCTTTCGAGTATCACATCAGTGGCCAGAGGGACGCTTTGAGACCGGCCCGAGCACCCATATCGCCGTTCCGCTTTCGGTGCGCGCCATCCTGTAAGGGCCACCATGAGGTCCCCTACTGACCGAGGTTAACGCTCACCCGACACTAACCTGGAATTTGAGTGCCCCACAGCTGAACGCGCCTCCTCTTCACTCACCCCTCACCTCCTCGTCTTGGTACGTGTGGTGACGCAGGAAAGCGGTGGCGGCTGGTGAGCCCAGCCAGGGGGCCCGCAGCAGCTGCAGCAGCTCTTCTAAGATAATACACACCTGTTCTGTTCGATGGTGCGGGCCGAGCTTTGTCCCGCATCCTTCAACTTACGAAGTGTGGACTGCTGGACTTCTTGCTTCACTTGAAGTGTTTCCCGTTTCGTCTTTGCTCTCTCCGTCGCACCGTATACCTCCGCTATTTCGCTGACTTTGAGTTCGATCGGCGGTATACACGCTAACATGCCTACTTGAAAATCAAGCTAGGATTCGAGTCTGAGTTCGTGCTCGGTTTTGGACTCAGATAATTGAAATTCAGGTTTCCTCAGACGTGCACGGGAAAACGTAAACCCGAATCCGAAACGTAGCTGCCCGGCAAAATGCAAAAAGGAAGTCCCATAAACTTATTGCGCTGGCAAATTACTGGGATAAATCAGCTACGCCATAGGTATAGTGTACGTGCCGAGATTTTCTTAAGTGGAAGAGACGAATTAACACAACTCCAACTTAATTTTTATGTTATCGGGAAAGAAAAGAAAAAAAATGATAAAGAGATAAAATTATCATCAGTAAACTGAAGGCGAGTATCTACACTGCATGTAGATACATTGGTAGATGGACATGTCTTATGGCAGACTAAGGAATAAATTATTACCATTTCATTTATTGTTCTGTGTTGAATGCTTGAAAACGCCGTTGAAGACAAGTTTTCGATCTCGAGCATCGGAATTTTAACTAGAGCTCTAATAAATCGGTTTTAATGAAATAGAAAAGAATTCCGACGACGTTTCAGTTTGAATAAATAGAAGGAACACGTGACACGCGTCCACTCTTTTTTATGAAAAAGTACATAGAGTATTGGCTTTTTTTATCCGACAAATTTTAGCTCGCGACTTTTCAATCTGAGTTATTGTTCTTGGAGATGCCTCCAAAAGGTGAGAAGGTGAGACGAAAATATGAAATTTAAGAGTTGATTTATAGGTTTTCAATCTGGCACTGTGTTCAAAAATATGCTCAAATGGCTCCTTCCCAAACGTCAAAGGCTACTTCTTAAACCTTAAGATATACCTGCTTTTTATTTTCAAAATGCTGTGCTTCTCTCATGTGAGCATCGTCTCATCAAATCTCCTTAACCCTACATGCAAGCGTTGCATGAACCAAAAATAAGTCGAGGAAAGAATTCTAACAAAGGGAAGTATAAATCGAGATTTAGCAATCCGAGAATAATGAATGGGACGAAGTACACGAGGAAAAGGTTCCAACATTATCTGCGAAATTGGTCTTTTGATGATATAAACTAATACGCCAAATGGTATAATCATTTTATGAACAAAATACACAAAGAGAGCAGGTTTCGAGAAGTAGTAGTTCACTGATACGGTATGACGTCTCACTGCCATATACTACCAATATAATAAGTTAGATTTCGTACAGCTATAAGGAACTTAAAGAATTCGCATGATTTTATGACCCCGAAATAGAACTAAAAATAAAAGTGGGACTAGCCAGAAGAACATTTTTTCAGGAGAGGGGATGTACATAATATGAAAAATCTTGATTAAAATATTACAGGTTTCAACCGACAAAAGCCAAAAAGATAAACAAAAGCTTTGGCTAGTTGAGATAATTCTTGTACCAATTTCAAATTCGTTATTCAGTGCAGAAGGTCGAGGCCTTCTATTTGAAGAATTCCGAACTCCCCTTTTCTGGAAATCATCACTTTAGAGCAACTTTCTTCACAGTCTTGACAGTCTAAAACATAGTGGAAAAATGTCACCCTTTTCTCACAGAAAAAGGATGCTAGAACGTGTCAACAACATTCCAATTTTAAGTAAAACCGTGAGAAACAGAAGTTTATTCGATAACTGATGATTTTTAAAATTCCATCAGATCTTTGATCTCTGACCCACATTTGGGCTTCAGAGAATCCAAATCTTGTAGTCGAAATTGTGAAACTGATTTGACAAAGAAAATTGCAACCAGGGTCGAAATAGGATGAATATCGTATTTGATTTTCCGTTCGATCTCAATTTGAGCTCCAGAATCAACATTTCATCCTCCAGTTGAAAAGTTTGACTTCGTACTCAGAAAATTGAAGAAAGTATCGACTGGAAGGATTTCTGAGTCACTGGTTTAGAATACTGTATTAAATTTTTTTTGGTACAGCTTTAACAATGTTATCCTCAAAGAGATAAATGGTGACGGATGTACGAAAGAGGTTGGTGGTCAGAACCCATAATTGATGAATGTGATGCGGGCAAGAGATAGTGTAATTCACATGCTAAAGAACATATTTTTCAAAAAGTTTTTCTACTGATTCTTTAATCAGTAAGTCTTTTCAATTTTTCTTTTTGAGTCGGACATTATTTTCACAACTATGAAAATCACTTTTTGGAGGAGAAAAAAAGTTGAAAAATAAGCAGGATATGTGCAAAATATGCGGTAAATGCCAAAATATGTGAACTATGCAAAATTAAGTGCTGCTCATTTGACTCAGAATTCCGTGATTTGTAAAGATCTTTTGAAACTTATAGATAAAAATATGCATTCGTACAAAAATTGCAGCCCTTGTCATTATAATTGAATATCTTAATTCTGAGTTCTTTATTCTCTTTTTCAAGGTATAATTTGCTGATTTTTAAATACCTTGATTTTGAACAATGAAATAGAGCTCACTGAGGAAAAACAAGTGGAAACCGAAAACCTGCTACTAGCAAGCGAAAGAAGGGTGATTCTGCAAGCTGCAGAAAATGAAACTGTTCAGCTTATGTGTGCCAAATTCAAAACTGCGATGAACCAATTGGAACAACGAAGCCCTACATCAAAACTGTGGATGCAATACTGCAAAATGACCCCACACTCATTAAAAAATTCATCCAATCAGAGGGGATGGGATATTGGGATCTCCACCTGGAGACCATAAACAGCATGCTCCTCTGCTTCCATTCGGCAGGGCACCGCGTCTTTATGTGCCGGACATGGCCGACCTGTAATAGAAAATGAATCCCACAGAATTTTGTTCACTCAAAACAGGAGGAAATTACACCATTCGTCGATCCCACAAATTTTGGTCGGGTCTTTGGACCGACTAGACCATAGAACAAATGTTAGTGAGATAAATGAAAAGCCAAGGGGGCCTAATACATAGCCGCGGAATCTCCAGCAGTGTTCTCGCCCGTTGGACTGGAGGCATGGTACACATGCTCAACATCTGCGCGGGACTTGAGTTATTTTGGGACATCTCCTGTACCACAACAGAACAACACATTGACATAAGGCCTGCTCGAATTGAACGCGATTCTACTGATGTGGAAAGACTAAAGTCCTGGTTCCAAGTCCACACACAATTTCCTTCCAACGAAAAAGTACTATCGATCTGCAGTTGCGTAGTTGAAAGCTCTGAAGTGAATTGCCCCATGGCACCTGAAGTGGGATGTGATGGAGTTAAAGAAATAAGTAGAAAGTCTCTGGAAATGTTGCATTTAAAAGGAAAGAGAAAGTACGAAACTTGGCAGTAGCCCACGTCAAGTTGCACAACAAGCAGGTGGTTATAGACTCTCTTGCAATATTCCCACGGCTGTGTATAACCAAACAGTCTGAAGATGACCTAAAACACCGCTTTACATTCGAGTTATACCCATATCCGATGACTCTATTCTCCGAAGAGGGAATGAGAAAAGGAACAAATTATCGTTCTTTTCTGCCTTCACACCCCTCCCAGAAAACGTCGCTGTTGGAGGAAGTACGTTTGTTGTAGTGGGTGGAGGGTACTTGCTTCACAAGGTTATATGGAAACGGAACAGCTCAGTGAGGAAAAATGTGTCAGTTGTATTCGATGGATACCCAGAAGAGGGGGCTGCTGGGAGCACAAAAACGGCAGAGTGGTAACGTCACTTATGCAGCCTCAGCGTGCAGCGACATCATTTCTAAAGAATTGACGCTGATCAAAGTACGCCAAGAAAAGTTCTTGTACAACTCAAAAGACAAGCAGCGCTTGATGAACTTCATCTGCACTGAACTGGATAGCCAAGAGATTGAAACCAAGCAAGCCCCACAGGACGCCGACTGCCTCATTGTTACAACAGCATTAGAGAAGAGCTAGGAGTACGAGCACACCATATTTGCTGGAGAGGATGTCGACCTCTTGGTGCTCCATAATGGACTGGGTTTCAGCAGACAAAATGTTTTCTTTTAGAAAAGTGGCAGGGGTGGAACAGGTTGTGAGCAGTTCTCTTCAATATCATTCATTAGAGAACAGCTCTCACTCCCCCTGGAATAGAGGTGTTCTTTCACGCCTTCACTGGTTGTGACACCATCTCTGCCCTTTTCTGACAAGGGAAAATGATGATATTGGGTGTCCTTTCAAAACATCCAGACCTTCTTGACGCTGCTACCACGTTCCTCAACCACGACGTCACTCATGAGGAGATAGCCTCTGCTGGCAACAAATGTCTCGTGGCGCAGTATGATGTGGGAGAAGACTCTCTCCACGCCCTGCGTTACGGGATATTTGTCCGATCCGCTGCCAGTGCTAAAGTCCACTTCACTCGTCTGTTCCCAACCGAAGAGGCTGCTGCCCAACATTCATACAGAACCTACTACCAGGTGCGGGATAGAGAAAGAGCTACCAACTAGGGAAGAACAAGGAGCCAGCAGGGGCTGACACCAATGACTTCAACGAAGGAACGAGCGCCGTTGACCCTGCTGAAATTCCTGCCATGCAGGTGCCAGAAAGGGTGTGGAGGAGGGAGCTGCTCTTGCCAGAAAGCAGGACTGAAATGCTCTGCTCTTTGCAAATTTTGTCAGGGGAAGACCTGCCTCAACACTCCGCTGTTAGCCATTGATGAATCAGATGAAGATGGCGTTGACGACCCTTTACCTCGACCTCCAAAAACAGAGAAGTCTTTGAAGCCCCAAGAAGAACCATTTGACGAACCTGGGCCTTCCAAAAGAACTCGAGTATCCCTTAAAAGTAAGCCTAACATTATGTACGGGGTCGACAAACGTACTTCCGAAAGAAAGGCACGTGATGTTCGAACGTGTATTTCAGAACTCGCTGTATAGCATTGAAATAGGTTGTCGCGAGGGTGAAAAACCAACCGCGCATGCACGTCGCTCTCTCTCTCGGAGGGTACGTTTCTTTGCGTCACTCAACAAAAGAGAACGGCGACTGCTACAATTACATACCTACCCCTTCGTTGTACTTTATTATACAATTAATAATTACACATTTCATAAATATGTACTAATTTACATTGTGTTGTGTATTTCTGTCGTAGGAGTCAGATGAGGTTCCGCCATCACTTCACGTTCAGCATTTTACGTCCCAGGTCCCCCAAAATATCACATTTTTATACAATCTTGATATAGTTTGATACATTTTTTCCTTATAATTAATTGTACTCAATTTTATTTTTCACAATGTAAACCATTTTCCACCGAGATATGTCTTTCTTATCCTTTACAAAAGTCTGCAATTCTTCAGGTTCCACTACTTGAGAAATCCGACTTCCTTACTTTTTCGATTTTTTCTGATAATAAGAGAACTACTGGTTCTGCAGGGTTCCGCTTGTGCTTAAATTAAAGCTTAATAATTGCTCTACAACTTCATTTTCCATAATTTTCTTCGTAGCGTGAGTATTTTAGCCGATATTCAGCACGGAAGACAGCTGAGACAACAATTTCAAACTTTTTGGGGCTAATTGCCAATTTTTGAAGTGCTATACCTCGGAACCTATTGGACCTACGGAGCTGCGGTTGCGCTCAAATTGTAGCAAATGTTGTTTACTTTAAAAGTGTAATAGGTAACTTTTCCGTAGCATGCACCTTCTGAAGTTATAAGTCAAAAACTGAAGAAAGTCCGAAAATGTCGAGGTTTTTCCGAGCACCACACAGTTAGCACTGGTCTTTCGGAGCTGCAAACGTGGTTTTACACTATTGCGGTACCTACCCTGTCGATTTTTTTCGGCCTATTATATTTTGAATGACTGGTCTATTTCTTTAATTTGCTGACCTCATTCAGCATCCTTATATTCCATGTCCCTACCCCCTCCCACTTCTCACGCCGGAGTAGCACACACAGAGGAGGATGTAAGGCTTAACCTGGCATAACACGCGTCAAAAATACTTACACAGATGCACGCGCAATGAGCATTTTTCTCACATATGTTTTTGAATGGAATATAACAACTTTAGGTAGTGAAGTAGCTTGACAAATGACAAAATGAACTGCAAATATGATACATTAAATTTTTACATTTACATGACCAACATTACATATTAGGCCTATATTTTGTCTTCAAGACATTTTTCACAAAGAAAAACAATCTGTTCATTACAAATTGCTTTGTCACACTTCTTGCAACATTTTTTAGTTTTTCTATTCTTTCTACGAGGGCATTTGGCACAAAATCCTCCCGCAATGTCTCTCCTCACCTCTTGACCTTCACTCATCTTTGTAGCCATCGTCTGTAACTCAAGGGATAATCTATTGTCTTCAGCCCGTTTCAGAAATTGAGGGTTCATGAGTTTCTCCAACGCAAGATTTTTCAAAAAAAAAAAATTTCGTCGTGCCATCGCTTTGCCCGTGTTTTTATAAAAAATTATTTGAGCATTTATCGGACCAATGTTCAGAGGGACCAACAACAACATAATTATCATTTCTCTACTAAGGGACGTACCGAAGAGTTTTGCCTGAGGGGAAGGGGGGAGTAAAAATTGTGAAAGTTCCAACTGACTCGACTCAGAATTCTCAAGTATCAAAGCAAACAATAAAAAAAAAAAATAAGAGACTTTTGATCCGTTGGATTTTTTCAACTGACTCAACTCAAAATTTCCACGTATCAATACAAAAGAAGAAATACCTTTTGACTTGTTGAGTTTTCCCAACTTCTCAACTCAATTCCCAAGTATCAAAGCAAAAAAAAAAAAACCTTCTACCTTGTACCTTGTTGGATTTTCCCAACTCGCCTGACTGAAATTGTAAATTTTCCCAACTGCTGAGTGAAAAATTCCTACGGGGAGGAGGGGAGGAGTAAGTTGCCCCCTGCCCCCTATTGATACATCCCTGTCTCTACTTATGAAACTTTGATCACGCATGATGAGAAAAGACTTACTTTTACCACAATCTTGATTGCACGCACAGTGGGCAATTTGCTCACAAATTCTTTTTTCACGAAGTATCTTCTCTATACAGCGGCCAAAGTACCTACAACTGACTCACACGAAAAGCGTATGACAAGTTAGGGCATGTCATAGAAGGAAGCTGTACAGAGTCGCGTCGCAATATCCCCACTTTAAGACTATGTTCCCCTATCACTGAATGAATACTGTGAGAAAAATGCTCATAGCGCGTGTTCTCCCGAGTTAATAAATAATTAATTATAAGAAATGCCGACATGAATATATGGTGTTCTATCAGAATGTCGGGTTTTTAAAATACCGCTATTATGAAATAACTTTGCATGGCGTGACCACCCCCCCCCCCCAAACAAAAAATCGCGGAAAAGAAAGTCTGACAATCGATACCGAACGTGTAGTTTAACAATCCATAAAAGTTTCACGTTTCTACAAAAAATTTGAAAAATTGAATAGAGTTCACGCTTTAGGTATTGAGACTACTGTGAGCCGTCTCCATTTTCTCTCATCAGTTGGTTATAAGTGAGCATTATCAATGTAAAATACTACGAGCCGGACTTCAAAATTCAAGTATCAAATTCACGAACTGCACTATACACATTGTGTAACTTACACCAGTAACGACTTCATTCGGTTTTCTTTTAGCTCAAAACGCACGTGATTCCGCTGTTCATTCCGTATCTGCTTTTGCAGCCGGAAGGCACAAGAAACTCTATACACACGTGAAAATGCGCTACCCAATTAATGAGAAATGTAACCCACATAACATGCATGTTGAAAAGGTAGCCTATCCAAACGGATATCCGAAACGATTTTGGTACAGCTACACTAAAACGGCTTTGTATGTAAAGAGAGCTGTTACAATAATTTCTTCGCCGGGAAACCGAGCAAAATCTCGAAATATAATTTATTTTTCAGCCGCGGCTTTACCTTAACCTTCCTCGAGCCGGGATATTCTAGTTGAGGCACTTGGTATTTTTATAAGGCGGATCATTCCGAGATACAGCCAGAACAATTTATCGAAAAGGTCTTCATCCGCGAATACGTATATTTGTGTAACTGACTCGAAGATACTCGATAAATATTATCCTTTTTTTTTCCCGAGGAAAAGTCGAAAGGCTTTCGTGTAGCAGAATTATTTGTACATTTACGTCATTCAAAATTCAATAGGTCAAACAGCGAAATACACGGAACGTAAGAAACGCTCGGAGGAAAGGAAGAGAGAAAACATTCCTGAGCAAGACACTCATCACTCCGCTCATTACAACGGATCTACTTTATCGAGTAGCCGCCGGACACATATTTTACAAAGTCGCCTCGCTTTCTTACCCTGTTCGAGTCGTCGAAACCCTTTATCCTGTGAAAATCTCGTCGAGGTGATAAACAATGTTATATTATCGACGACGAACTCCCTAAAATGTGTTTATTTTATGTTCAGTAGAAAGTTTTCTAGCTTTTATTTTAAGTGTTTTGCTATTCGACAAAGTATTGGGAAAAGTGGAAACCATTTGAAAATGCGTTTTTGATATGGAAAACTGCCAGCTTTTTACATTTTTTTTCTCCCTTTTTCTTTTACTTTCCTCTGTCTCGCATTCACACTATACTAGAACGGAAGCTCGACGATTTATTAGAAAAACTATATGAAATTTTGCACCATGTATTCTTGAGATTCTGGTACACTGGTGAATTTGAATCCCGAAACAACCTTTTCCAGCTTTTCGACGCGGTCCGTAATTATTGCTACAGAGTGGGAGGAACGTCTCGCTCGTAACTCGAAACTGCTGTCGCTATATTACTATGGCCTTTCGGATGAAAACTTGATATTGGAAAGGACCGCAGTACATAAAATCTATTACGACTTTCACGGCAATAATACACGAGCATTAATCTGGAGTACATTCTGGAACTTTTCGAAAAATTGGAATACAGGGGAGTACAGTACAAGAAGGGCGGACTGGGGTTAAGAAATCGGGTATTGCTAGAGAGGCCCACAAACTACGGAGGTCTCTGCTGGAAAATGAGGCTCTAGTTAACCTAAAAATGTATATTAATCGAGGATATTGGATCGTTCAAACCTAAAGGGAGGTATATTAATACCAAAGGAAAGAGCCCTTGCCTAAATTTCGACCTACTCGTATTGTAAAAAAGTCAACTACCTAACTCAATTTCTGATAGGGCATGGAAACTTTGGAAAATATCTAAAAAAAAAAATGCAAAATAACAGAAACAGACACGTGCATAAATTGTGAAAGCGATGAAACAGATACACCAGCCCACACATTCTTAAATAGTTCAACTTTCAAACAAATTAGAACTAATGAATGAATGAAAAGCCTTTATTGATTATACGGATAAGTTATAAAATAAAAAAAGAATTGTGGTTAATCCCCATATCCCGCTTCCCTTCCTTATGCCGTATATCGAGCCCCCGTATCGTGGGCATAGGCCTCCTCGATCTTTTCCATGCCTTTTTCTGTTTGGAGCCACCCTGCACCAGGGTAGTCCCACCCTTTCAATTATTCCTTCTTTCCAGTTGGTCGCTAGTCTGCCTCTCATCCTCGTATACGGTACGGCACCCAAAACGTTAGTGTTTTACTCTATCTCCTATCTCATCTTCAGCTTTTTGATGCTATGAACCACCCCCCTACTGTTCGTTTTTGCCCCGATTGTTGTATTTCTGACTTTATCCTTTTTCTTGATGCCAAGGATACTTCTTTTCATGCTTCGCTGGGTGGAGGCGAGTTTCCGAGTTTGCGCCTGTGTCGTAGCCCAGTGCCCACGTCTGGGCGCCGTACGTTCGGATTGGAAGTACACAGGATTCAAGAATTTTATTCTTATTTTCGCTGCTAATTTCATCCTCCCCTTGATAATATTTTTCAGTGCCCAAAAGCCCTTCCAAGCCTGACTTATCCTTTTTCTGATTTCTTTCTCATTTTTTCTTCGAAGAATATAACTTGGCCTCAATAGGTATAGTCCTCTTGCGTTTTTATTTCAACTCCCCCCTCCCCCTGTATACGACCTCCTTGTGTGTTACTCATATATTTCGTTTTAGAGATATTGATTCTTAGTCCCGCTTTTTCACTTTCGGAGACAAGCCTGTCGAGCACGCTCTGTAATTCTTCGCTGTTACCGCTGATCAGCACAACATCGTCCGCGAAACGCACATGGTTCAGCCATTCACCTTATCCTTCAGGTCCAACCCCCTGAACACCCTGCGTTAAATAGATTCGGAGAGAGAGAGAGGACCCCTGCTTGACTCCCCTATGCAGATCAGTGGCGTGCGATAAGTTTTCCTCGGAGGTGAGCGATGAACGTAGAGGTGAAGTACTAAAAATCAGAATGAAAGTATGAAACATGCTATTATAAAACGGCATTGATGAAATTATTCAAGTTATCGTATCCCTGTGTAGGGTTACTCCACATGCATTTATTCTTTTTTGTAACGAATAATAGACACAGGGACGTACTACCAAAGAGTTTTTCCTGGGGGGGAGGGGGGCAAAATTGTGAAAGTCCCACCTAACTCAACTCAAAATTACCAAGTATCAAAGCAAAAGAAAACCTTTGGACTTGTTGGGTTTTCCCAACTGCTGAGTAAGAAATTCCTACGAGGGGATGTTGCCCCCTATCGGTACGTCCCTGAATAGACATGGCCAACAAAACAGTTTTCCATTATTTTCACAATGGGAGAACATTGATCACGTTTCACTGCCAACTTCGACGTTCAAATAACATAAGCGATATTAAAATCGCTTACCAAACGCACAATTTTCGTCGCGTTAAACATGCTAGTGTGTTTTTGTGTTGGTCATCAACACGGAGGCGGAGTGTAAGTCGTGTATAAGTTTACGTGTAATATGAAAAATAAGCGATATTTGGGTCGTTGCCCTGATACGATTAAATACGAATACGTACGAGCTGATTGCCGAACAGTGAATGCTTCTGTTTCAACTGTCTCCTCAACTACCGAAAGACGCGAGCCATTTGTTTAATGTGAATTTATAATTTATACAAGTGTAATAAGTGGCAATACGATCGCTTCTTTCTTTGCCCAATGTTTCATATCTTTTATTTGTAACAAGTTGATATATTCTATGAAAACTTATTTTTTCGGCATTTTTCAAGGTAAGCGGTGCTTACCTCGCTTACCTGGAATGCACGCCACTGGTGCAGTTTAAATATAGGTCCTATTCTATCCATCTTCACGTACGTCTGCGCTCCCTCATACATACTTTCCAAGATCCCCGCCACTTTTTTGTTTATACATTGTTCTCTCAGTGTTTTCCATAAGAATTTGTGGTTTACGGTATCGAACGCTTTACAGAAGTCAACAAACACTAAGAGTGGTTCAATTTGATATGTTCTTGATTTTTCTAAAAATTGGTTTAGTGTGTGATCGGTTGTAAAGAAACCCCTGGCTGTGCCTCCTCTAGTTGCGGATAGATTCTATTCTTTAATACTTTCATAAATACCTTGCACGTATTGAAGGAGAGGCTTATATTGGTCTATAGTTATCCAGCTGGTACTTATCTCCCTTTCTGTGAAGCAAAATTATCTCGGCCACCCTCTACTGTTCCGGTATCTCTTGTTTTTTCAGTATACGATTAAAGAGTAATGACATGGGTTCGGCCACAGTTTCCTTGAACATTTTCAGTAATTTGTGTCTGGAGTTGAATACAGCAAAAACAGAGATGCTCCTGTTTCGGGATGTCCCAACCGCGGCGAGGAACCTTCTAGGTGCAGGTACGCCAACGGAGGTCGAGTACAAAGGCGCAGTGATTCCCATGAGGAGGGAGTTGAAGTACCTTGGCGTGATGCTAGACGCCGAGGGAAACTGGCTGCCCCACTTGCGGTACATCCGTGCTCAGTGTGAGAAGATGCTGCCCATGCTGACGCAGTTGTGTCAGAGAATCTTCGGGTATAGCAACGAGGCCCGAAGTGTAATGGTCGCCGGTTGCATATTCAGTAGGTACTTCTACTGCAGCTCGTTGTACTACCATCGAGTGCATGAGCTGCGGTATCAAGCAGAAGTCAACAAGATAACGAGAAGATGTGATATCTTGTGCAGCCGGCTGTACCATAGCATCAGTACGGAAGGGGCGGCCGTAATCAACGCAATGCTCCCCTGGACTTGCTGATCTTCGAAAGGTCAGTGATGTATCTGATCAAGAGCGGGTTCAGGGTTGAGAATTGGCGGTATCTGCGACGCGTTGATCCCTCCTCCAGCGAATGGTCAAGTTAGCTCCACCAGGCGACCATTGACGAGTGGAACCGTCGATGGTGGGTCAACACGACGATGGCGCAGTGTACACAGGTGCTGTTCCCAGACGTAAGCGCCATGATTCAGCTACAAGAAGAAGACAAGGAGATCAAGAAGATGGACTTCTTCCTGGCGCAGACGGTTTTGGGTCACGGGTGCTTTGCATCATACCTGCACCGCCGGAACCGCCGGGACAGCGACCACTGCCCCTGCGGTGCTGCCCGGAGACACCTCGACATGTATTTCGCGTGTGTGTCCGGTGGGCTGACAGGAGGCCGGACAATTGGACAAGAACCAGCCGTGAGCACCTGCGGTACATGCGAGGGGTCGTGAAGAGTTTATGGATACTCGAGAACCCCGCATTTCCCGCAGTTGAGGAAGACCGGACCGGATGAGGTCGAAGAACCCGGAAGAGGGTGGGGGTAAACCTGAAGAAGCCGGAAGAGGACGCCCCTCATCGTCGCCGTCGCCACTGCAAAAGTAGACAGAAGAAGACACATAATCAATTGCTGCCAACCACGGGCGGCGGGCTGCGTTCCCTAATAGGTAAAACCATATAAGTCGGGTGATGAGACAGAAATCCCATCTCCTCTGAGAGGCAGGGTACGAACGGGACGCAGCCTCCAACGTATGTAATGGATGCAGTCACAAACAGAAAAAGAAGACTAAACACCAGAACAAAGAAGAATTAACAAGTAAGTTAAGTTTGTAAGGCCCGCCTCCACCATAAGGGGTGGTCCGGTTTGGCCATAAATGGCGAAAAAAATAGTGTGTAAGTTTTGTGAGGCCCGCCTCCACCATAAGGGGAGGCCCAGTTTGGCCGGAAATGGTAGAATAAAGTGTATTGTTAGGGGGTCTCCTGGGGCACCCGGCGAGAAACCTGTGGGTATAAGCCGGGAAACACAGGGGACCCCACCAGAGACATAATCATTGTATTCTAGAAGTAATAAGATACTGTTTGTACTATGTAATATGTAAAGTATTATTGTAATACACGGAGCCACCCGGGGGAAGTCCCGGGACTGGCCGCCCCATTGGGATTAAAAAAAAGAGAAAAAAACAGCTAATAGCTTATTTCAGTGAGTCTAATGCATTCCACGCTTTCATCTTTTGCCTCCAGACCGAGATCAGCCTGTTTGACAGAGAAAGTAAAATACTCAATGTCTGAATCATTCACATATAAATAGAAACAAAAAAAATTTAAGAATAGTAGATTCCTGTACAGAGTTGGTAGGTAAGCGATTAATGCCTCGCGCGTTAGACTAATCCCGAAAATCTGCACAAAATTTGAAGACTTATGGTTCAAAATGGGGACGAGTTGATATGGAATTATATACTAGGGCAAAAGCCACCAGTCTCGGCGAGTACTCAGCTGTCGGCCATCGGCAAGATATAATCGAAATTCTACCAAATGCAAAGGGTTAAGTTCAACCCATGTCACTGACACGAGGAATGTATATAAGTAAAACTACAAGCTCGGTGTACTGAAAATTGTCATCATGATACGTGTGACCTTTCGTTTCTAACTTCCTCATTTGAATACGAAAATTTTTCATCGCGCGATGGTACATATAGTGATATATACTCTGTATTTTAACCGCGTCGATGTACGACTCTTACGAGGTGTAATTGGAAATTTTTGTGTTAACATTTAGAACCGAATGGAAATACTAAATTAAGCACACGTAGGAGCCTTTCCTTTCGTATGATAAAGGCATCGTCTCGACGCTATATCGTATTTATATCACGTTGCAGATTACCGTCGCGTACCCCAATCGAAAATATCATATTTCTTCCACTCTACGTACCTACTCGCGTGTTTGTCGCTCTGTCGTGGATTTATGTTCCCAGAAATTAGTTTCGTAATTACGTCTATTTTAATATTTCGACAAAAGCGCGACTACGCCGAGCAATTATTTCGGATGCGTTTGCCGCGTTGGTACATCCCACTACAAAGATTCTCTATCGATATCAGACGGGCTGTATTGCGAAAGCGATTAGCCCAATCAACGGCATCGGCTCGACTCTGAGCACTCTTGTTCCAGAAACGCCTTTCTTTGCAAAGGTATTCCGAAAAACATCGTTAATCTGACAGAGTTCAAATCCAAGTTCGTTAACGAAAACGTTGTTCTCATGTATAGTAGAGGAAGAAGTTCCCAAGACATTATTTTTGTATCCACTCAATTGTTGTTTGCCTTTTTAAAACCGCTCAAGCAGCTTTTCCGCTAGAAGGGCAGAAGGCATTAATTCCCTCTCTAGTAATTGACCGCCAATAAGCTCTGAGCTACATACTGTAAAAACTGGGTTGAAGGACCAGAATTTGTTTTTTAATTTTCATGGGACACCATGGAATACATTCCCCAAAAGACTGTGACATCCCCGTCCCACAAATTTTTCAATAGAATTATGAAATAAGTGTGCCAAGTGGTACTACAGAGGGGTGACATTGCACATGTTCATGACTGAACGAGGGAAAACGTAAATGTAGTGTTGTCTGTTAGACGTGCCAGGTAACCCCAAATCGATATACTTATGTATTGTGTATACGGATGTGTAGCATGATAATTTGATGAGCCAATTTTTCGTACTTAAGAGTCTCGAACTAGGAGTTTGGGACCTAGAAGGAACGATGGTTTTTGAGTATCACGATGCATGCAGTCGGACATTTTCGACGTTTATTTAGAATCCGACCTCCATGGTGACGTTTTTGGAATGGAAACAAATTCTCGATACATATTAGAACATAGGCTTATTGTGGATAGACTTGTAGCCTGTACGAACCGGCCCATAGCCGAGATGGTTGAACATAGCGGTGATTGAGAGGCCAGTAGTCACATGCTCAAGCCGGATCAATCACCGAGACGCCGGCACAGTGCTACGAAGACATCAAAATCATTATAATCAAAATTAAGCTTGGACAGGTAATGCCTATTCATTTCACTGCATAGGTAGGCAGCTTAAAAATTTCCCCGGTGATAAGTACGACGCTCGCTTCGGTAAGAAAACAACAACCTCCGGAGTGAGCACACGGTCTTACTTGAAATTACCGTCCACAGGATTCTCCTGAAAGGAATGGCTGTGCTGGGAACTATGTTTTTCGATGTCATACTAATCAAATGTCGACGTCTCTTTCCATCTCTCGAATCGTTACTATTCTGCGGATGGTACGGGGTGAGAGATGGAATGATAAGTCGGTAGAGAGACTTCTTGGCGGAGTAATACAGATAAGCGAAGCCATGCACAGAGCTGAAACTGCACCGGCGGTTCATTTCAGTTCTTGAGTTACTTGTGCCAATTCACCGTTATGAATTTCCGTGCATTTTCCGCATACGTGAAAAATTTCGTATATCGTGTAGTACTAATTCAGTTTGAGAACATGTCACTCATTTTTGAAGTCAAGTTGGTTTATTTTGTCCTCAAAATTCGAAATTCGACGGCCTTTTCGGTTGTTCGAAGCATTTTATTGCCGTAAAGTGACAGAACTGAAACGCCACAGTCTTGTTTTTCAGGATCCGTTTGCTGACCTGACCACATGGTGAGATGAGAAGGCATGCTATAAACCTTGTCCAGCAGTGACATTTTTGAGTTTCTTTTCGATCAATCAAGAAGATCTGGGTCTCCACATAGTGTCGAGAAGTGGTTTCCAGATCCAGTCCGAGTTCAGAACGATCTATGGCGCGAATCGATCGAGATCATGCCGCCACGAGGTAGAATCACGAGGCCAATGTTAAGGTGCCATCATCGAATTCGCTGCCAATGGCTCCAGGGCCTACTCAGTATCGACTAAGCATTACGTTTTATTTGATCATTTTCATAATGTCAAGATTGCGTACCTTAGTCCGAGAATTTTCGATTATTATTAGTATTTGCATTGTAAGCCTAGCTCCCCTCATTTTGGTTTAGTATTTTGTATTATGTTTCGAATCAAGTGGGCAAAACTGAGTTTTCTCTAAGAACATCTTTCGTAGGAGGATTTAACCCAAAATTTATTGAATTTTTGTATTAGTAGGGTGAGCAGCTTAGAAACTTGGGTAATGAGTCTTCCACGTGATGGCAACGTGCTGGAGGCGATTCACATTGGCCTCAAATTGGAGTTTTGGGACAAGTTACTGGGCTATGTTATTTTTCAGTTCGATCCTGCATTTAATCGTCTATCGTCGAGTCGTCGGAGGATTTCTCGGAGTGGCCACTACGATAAGATCCGGATTCGCGCCTCGAGATGCAGACCCATACACACTGTAACTTTCCAGCTGTCCAGCATCGGATTACGTAACTCCAGCTTGAGTCTTTTTTGGTATTTTAACTGAAATTCTAGGTAATGTACCTTATTTTCGGTTTTTTACCATCGACCCGTGGTAGTGCGATTTCGCGAGTGCTAGCCTTAAGATTCGTGCTTACCAGGGGCCGACGTCCTTTCAACCCGCGGGTATGATCTGGAAAGGGCGCGGAATAGAAATTCTCTTTACTTTCGATCTTGGGTTGTTCAAAATTTTGGGTCTAAAAACTGTCCTTCCATTTTATTTTCATTTATTTTTGTTTATTTTTCTTCCCCCTCCCCCTTCTTATTCAAAATCTCGTAAAGATCCATGCAGAAAAATCACGCATAGGCTCAATACTCATGTTAGTCCTTGTTCGGGGGGTAATTCAAAATTTTAGGGTCCTGAGAGACCAATGCGATCGTCAAAAGCGGTCGTCCCAAAAATCTCCGAAGCTACTCGGGGTCTTAATTCGAGATTAGAAGCCCAAATGATCAAAGTTGAATTTCTCCTTTTGGATTAGTTTTTCGGATTTCACATTTGGCTAGTCGTATGCTTTGGGCCATTTTCATTTCCAGCCATTGTTGCTGAGGTTGTATTTGATTATTCTAAATTTTAGGGGAGAGAGGACCCTACTTTCTAATATGGTGTTATTTCCCACTCAATGCAGTCGTTTATAATATTTATTGTTGATTTTGAACCCAGAATTGAGGGTATCATCTATAATTTTTTTGATCGCGCGAAGTAAGGGCCACTGACTCCTTGTTTAGTTACAAACCGTCGAGTATCTCCATTGTGCTGAAATTCATTTTATTATTTTCTCTTATGAATTTTTATTTGAATTTTATCTTATCAATTTACAATACACGTATTGTAGTGCTGTTTGACATGATTCTCGTATGGTACGTGGCATCTCTGAACTTTTTTTCTAAATTAGTTTTCCGTTTGGTGGATCTCTTTTCATTCAGGGGCATGAAGAGTAGATTCCCAAGTACTTACGTCCATTCTGATGACTCAGGTCTTTCGGCCCTACTTCGGTAATGATGTACGCTGGGAACAGGGGTCATCGTGGACTCGCCCAGACTCCCGTGAGGCTTGGTGGTAGTCTGTGGTTAAACACCCATGAGTATAGTGATAGTAGGCTGAACGTTCGTTATTACGAGATATTAGCCCTCTTCGTCAGCAATCTACTATCGGCAATTTCCTACAGGTGAGATCTCTGGGAAAAGTTTATTTTTCCAGGGCTCTTATTCCGAAATTTCTGCGGGACATTTGGCTTTCGGGAAATCTTGCTACAGATGTATGCAAACAAAGCAAAGAATGTTAATCATGAGAACTGTACTTCCCTTTATTCCAAGAAACATAAGAAGAAAATCAAATAATGAAACCTTTCCTTCGAAAAGCCGAGATCCTAGTATAGTACAGGCGATATCGGTACAAAAAAGGTGAATAGAAACATTTTGAGGGCCAAAAGCGGATTTTGTTGAAAAATATTAGACTAGGTGTCAGAAACAACATATTAAAAATCCCGCGCCCAAACAGCTGTGCTAACTTTTTTGTGGCACGTTTTAGCTCCCCAAAATCAGCTTTTTGCAAATATTTCAAAAAGTTGAAGTCCTAGAAAAATATTTTTCAGACAAAAAATATTCCTCGTGACATTTCCTTTAAAATGATCTATTTGAAGTTAAGTATGAGCCGCATAGTTAGCCTAAAAATGTCCTTGAAAGTAGTCACATTATCAACTTTTCATAAAAACGATCAGTTTCCGCGAATATCTCGAAATTATCAACTCCTACAAGAAAGTGTATGAAAAAAAAAAAAAATTTCTCGTGAGATGTACCGCGACCTTTCCCCACCAGGAGTGACAGTAAATATGTAGCAAAAAATGCGATATTAATTTAGGTTATATAAGCCGAAATGAGGGGGATATTTCTGTGCCTCCTCCACTTAGGTCCTACAGGGGACGTTTCAGCTAACTCATAAAATGATCGTACGTCGGACGAAAACCCTCACGAAAATCAAATTTTAATTGGGGGCTGAACGCGAATGCTTTTAACCCACTGCGAATTCCACGCCAAGTTCACGAAATGTATACACAACGAATAAAAAAAACGTTACAACAATGCTAGTCCAATGGGTGATTTTTTTTTTTTTGGGAGGGGGGGTGTCACAGTTGTGGAAAATAGCGACGCACAGGGGTAGTATGTAGTCAACCCCGCCCCCACTGGCGTACAAAATGTGTCAAGGTTATTTTGGATACGAATCACGTAGAGAATGTTTCCGATATTTACCGCTTACGTGTACTAAGTTATGACCTGAATTGAAATTAATCCGAGGAATGGGTGGGAACTCGACCAGTTCCGCGTGTCATGCCATAGCCACGGATGGGCCACAAAATTTCGTGGGAAAGACGGGCCGAGTCGTTATACTCGTAGATAGGGTAAAAGTTTCGAAAGCAAAATGTTCGGCCAACGCAATCCATAAATTCCGCTGGTCGGCTGGTGAAAGTGGTCAGAGTTTTCGTATTCTTGGCGACACCACCAGACGTAAGTTATTTGGTCCGTACAAAGGATCCTCGGAGGGCTCCCTCCCACTTGTGTCCACATGCATCGGGACTGCACCACGGATGACGGTGTTTGTTAATGACGGAGTCGCCTCATTTTATTTTGGTGTTTTGTTTTGTCATATGATGATGGTTCTGATTCACATTTGCCTTATTTTCTAATTTCGTGGCAATCCTATGCGTTTTTCAATTCGTCGTCTTCACCTGGCTTTGAGCCATTTTAATTAAATCCAAAAGGTAATTTTAGTCGCTATTGTTTCACATCACCTTCAAGTGAAGAAGGGACAATTTTACCTTTCGCGTACTCCTCTCGGTCCTAAAGACCCAGTGATTTTCCTTTTTCCAGGGGAGAGGTCTCATGTCCATGGTTTAGTGCAATTTCCTAAATAGAATACACGTATTGTTGATTTTATGTTCGACATGATTTCGTAATTTCAGAGAAGTGGACTTGAAACAGCTTTATCTTTTCTATGTGCACAGACGTACCACTGCGCTTAGTATTTGATTTTGGTACGTAGCGTCTCTGGACTTTTTCAAAATTAGTTTCCCCTTTGGTGGACCGCTTTTCATTCAGGGACATAAAGAGGGGGTTTCCAAGTAGTTCACGTCCATCCGGATAGCTCAGGTCTTCAGCACTACTTCGCTAAGGAAGTATGCTGTCGTGAACTCGCCCCGACTCCCGTGAGGCTTGGTGGTGATCTGTGGTTAAACACCCATAAGTATGATGATAGTAGGCTGAACGTTCCCTTGCGGGAGTTATTAGACCCCTTCGTCAGCTATCTACTATCGGCAATTTCCCACGGGTGAGATCCTTAGAGGGAGTTCATTCTTCTTTGGATCTCATTCCAAAATTTGGGTGGGACATTGGGCTTTTCGGGAAATTTCGCAACATACTTATTGGCATCCCGGCCACCAAGTAAATTTAGAATGGGGAACCCCCAAGACAGGGGGGAGGAAGTACACACAAGAACTATTATGATTCTTGGTGAAGCTTAAAATTATTTTTATCATCCACTTTCTTGTAGGAATTGATAATTTTGAAATATTCGTGGAAATCTGTTTGTTTTTATAAAAAGTAAAAAATGTGACAAGTTTTAAGGACATTTTAGGCTAACTAGCGGCCTATACTTAACTTCAAATACACAATTTTACAAGAAATTTCACGAGAAATATTTTTTATCTGAAGAATTTTTTTCTAAGACTTCAACTTTTTGAAATATTCGCAAAAAACTGATTTTTGGGGGCTAAAACGTGCCGCAAAATGACACCTAGCCTGATTTTTTCAATGAAATCCACATTTGGCCCCCAAAATATTTCTATTTCTTATTTATCGCCTGTACTAATATATGAATGAACGTCCTCGACAACTCTGAAATGCATAAACATCCAATTTGTACTTCTTAATTTACTAGTAATAAGACAGAACATCAAACCTGGTCACTTACTGGCTTGAAGAGCAAACAAACAATTGTGTACAAAGTGACCCTCTCTATGTTTTTTTTTCTTCAATTTTTCACAAATTACTACGCCACCGTGCTGATTATTACACAATACCTAGTGTACTGGTATCAGGACCACGATCAAATTCTGCGGGTAATGATACCAAACGCATGCAGTTTCCTTCGATTTTCACTCATTATATCTGAAACTATCTTTGTAATGTAATTTTGAAACGCTTTTTGAAGTTCTGCACAAACGACTTGTTGACGCTGCCTGGAAATAGCGAAATTACACCGAGTTGGTTTAACAACAAAACACCTACACAACATCCTACATTACAAGAAATCAGGTATCAGTATCAGTGTTACCACACATTCTATTTTTTCCCTCGCGCACCTGGGAGTAATGAAAACATACGTGTGCCAAGTCACCCAATGATTGCACGTTCACCCCATGTTATGGCATTTGTTCAACGAAATATTACAGTATGGACGCCAATATTCTCACTAAATTTGTTCCCTTCAAACATCTCGGCCGTGTAATAACCACGCCTCATCGTTTTGGATCTTTCACAAGGGGAAAGGAGCGCTACTACTTTACATACATTTACTATTTTATGCTTTTTGTCTGCCACATTCAATATGGTACTATGTGTATTGTGAACTTTTATATTGTATACTCGCTATTATGGAGCAATAGTTCCAGTAATAAATCGAAGAGTAGAATCTCTTGAGTAACCCCCTATTCTCTTCAATACTCTCTTAACGTAGCTGTATTTCAATAATTTCATGACTGCTAAATTAGGATCATCAGTTAGGAAAACAAACAGGTTCAGATAGAAAAATTAGATTTCTTCGCTTCTCTCCGAATACATTATCTTTAAACAACTCTTGTTTGACTCCTTCTGCTTGCTGTTTTCATTTACTAGTTCCAGTACACGCCACCATTCAGTGCTACTGAAATGTGTCGTCGCAAAATACTTCTCGTCGCCAACGTTGTGCGCTCTATGGTGCACAATAAAGCGTATTTCACTTTTTCCTAAAATTTCATTGTACTTACGTCAACGTTGATTCCTGGAAAGAGGAAAATTTTCTTGTCAGGATTTTCGCTAGGATTGAAGCGATAGAACTCGTATTGCCCCCGATACCACTTGACGGCGTACAGTGCCGAGCCCTCCAAATCGTACTGGCAAATCAATGTAACGTTTCTGCCTCTTTGTACAGCAGACGGCGATATTAGCAACGTAACGTTTTGCAGGCCGTAACAAAAATCTGAAAAAAGAAGGGGAAAACAACATCATGTAGAAGTAATTTTTACGAGCGATTGAAAATAAAAATACAAAAAAATATAAAAAAGGAAACATTAGTAATAACGTTTGTTCGAAACAGAAACGAGGCGATATTTTTGCTCGGCAAATTTGCGCCTTCGCCATCGTCATTCGCGATATTACAAAAGGCCCGACCGAATCGAATAAAAACGCACTTTGATTAGGAAATGGAACATTAAACTTTAATTTCGACACAGTTTCCTTAATTACGCGTAGCGCGACAAGTTCGCGATTTTTACGACTAATCTGGCAAACAAATAATTTCCTGCCGCCTTTAATTAATTACTTTTTAATGTCTCCGCGAGCTTCAGCATCAGAATTTTCTTTTTCGTTTTTTAATCGTCGAACAATCGAATTACTGGAATCGCTGGGCTGCATTTCATATACATAAAAAACGTGCTCTCATTGTTCCCCCTAAAAAGTTATACGCCGGGGTAAACAAGCGGCAAAAGTTTTCTCCTTTTCCCCCCTTATTTTTTCTTCTTTCTTCGAGTTATAAAGAAAAAGGGGGATTCGCGAAACTGATAACAATTCGCTATGCGAAAACTTAACACCGCCGAACGCTATCGCGAAGCAGCTGGCAGATTTTTTAAATAATTTCGGTTACCGTAAAAAATACCGGCAAAATTATCGAATCGAATGCTTCTCGAGAAAATACGATATAAGCCGATTTTGGCAGAATTTCGCTCGCAGTAAGAGCACGCCCCACAATGAAGTATTTTTATTTAGACTTTTTTTATTTATTTATATTCGCCTACGCGGTTGGAAATATCTCGAGGAATTAGTAGGGGCCTATCCGGCGAGAGCGAAAGAGTTCCGACCTTTATGGGTATTTACTGAAAAGATACTACCCCGGTAATGGAGACCTAACCATGCATTCTTCGAACAAAAATGTTAATACGTTATAACAAAAAACCGAGTTCTTGGGAATACAAAACGGGCACAGCGAAAAGTTATTTACATTATATTCATATGCTGATCGTTGTAGCTACATTTAAAAATGACAGTTCCCTCTTCAGAATGTCAGTATTGGCTTGTGCACAAACTTAGGCTGTACTGGTAAGATTTCCCACCAGTCACACACTTAAAATTGGAAATCTAGTAACAAAACTGACTAAAAATAATCGATCTCAGATTTACGAGTATGTACTCGTATATACGTGTAGATACTCGTCAGCAGTAGCGTAGCCAGGTCTGGACCTCCTTTACGACTTCGTCAAGTAGTGGTTTTTCTAATTATAGCACCCCCTCGAACACCTCCTCTCCCTTTGGTCAAGACCAGACAACCCCATCGAACACTAGGCTGGCTACACTACTGCTCGTAAGCAAGATATAAAAGTCACTTTCTTCGTTTTTCAAAGTCAATCACCAACCTTGTCGAGAGGGAGGGGAGAAGGGGGAAATACCCCGGGCCCGGACTTTCAAGAGGGACCGATATTTTTAAAAGATCTGAATTTCAACGCTCACGGCTACATCATACTGTATATCAAATCAGCAATCACTCCTTACACCAGGAAAGAAACCTCTTATCCCGTAGCTTATAATTTTTTCTCATCTGACAAAAGGAAAAAATGAACTGGAAGGAGGGGGCCCGTGAAATTCCCCTCAGGCCCTCTTTTTCTCTCTACGGGCTGTCAATCACTAATTGACGCACATCCAAGCAAAGTACATCGGCAGAACTGGGTATTCGACATAAGAATGAGGATGCTGAAATTCTATGTCTTTTCGATTCTCATGTACAGCGGCGAGAGCTGGACGCTCGAACCTGACATGGAAAAACCAATCGATACATTCGAAATATACAAGGCGCATTTTAAGACTCCATGGACTGCGAACATCACCAACATCGAAGTGCTGAACAAAACCCGGGAACGGTTCAAGCTGTTCCACTCGATCCATGCTGTGTCATAAGCTTTTTCTATATCGAAAAATATTGCATTGACACCAGATATTGTCGGTTGAGGAAGGCTTGTGTGATCTCTTGTTGGAGGTCGAGTAAGTGGGTTAGGAGAGAAAACTTAACTAGATGAGAGGCGACAGATGCGAAATCCTGAGACTGATCATTGAAGAACAGACTGGCCACCAGGTTTTTCATAAAATAATAGTTAAAGAGCTGACTTCCAAAGTACCCTTAGTCCAAAACTCAGAAGTTTGGGAAATTAAAAAAATGTAACTAAGGTCCTATTTCATTATCATACTGTATCAGTGCTTTGAACACGTAAAGCTCGCCTCCTAATAGAGATAGAAATTCGCGGTGAACGCTGGAATGTGTATTTTCTTCTCCTCCATCAGATAGTGCTAAAATCTAAATTTCGGTAATTTTGGACTTGTTGCGTTTTCGAAGTCAGGTCCTCAGTTGAAAAGTGACCCAAAATAAATTAAAAAAGTGACCAAAAAGTGACTTTAAAAAACTGGAAGCTGACCAATAAGTGACTTCATTACAACATTTTCTCTCCTTTACCCATTGTTTTAGGTTAGGTAGTTCAATCACAAAAAATCGAGTCAATTTTAAAGGCCAAGTCAATGCAGTTAATAAACAGAACTTTGGAATTCAGACTTCAATTCATTATAACAATTATTTGAGGGAATCAATATATGTGACCTGAAATCATGAAATGTGCGTCTAGTGCGATAACAGGTTTTTGAGATAAACGAGTGTAAAAATAGGATGGTGGTAGTGGTGCGCACAAATGTACATAGCCTGTACATCGGTGATAGTGCGTTTACACGTTGCTACAACAACCGCGTTTCGAATTCTTGTTCTCTGCCATTCCTGTAGACCCATTTCACACAACGCCATATAAACGGATGTCTTCTCGTGGACCCGTTTCACACGATGTTTTTAAACGTTTGATGTAATTTTTAAACGCAATTTGTGAAAAAACTGATGAAGATAGGTTAGGTTAGGTATATTAATAAAATTTTTAATTAATTTCATTATTAATAAATATTTTAAGTTAATTAGGGATCTGCGATTTGTTTCATTCGAAAGAGCGTGATTTTTTAGAATGTTTTCCCGCGCGCAGCGCTGCAAGCACCCTATTGCAATCGAATTTTCATCATTTTTTCAATAAATACGACTGAATTGTTTACAGTTCATAGTTCAGTTTTAGTTCAGTTTCGTTCTCCGTCAACTGCAGTATCAATAAGTCGGTTTCTCCGTTGCGCTTTCCATTTACAAATGCAACTTGTTTACGTTTTATTTCATAATTCCGTATTTTACTCATGACAGTATTGTGCGACTCGTACTGTTCTACAAAAGGAACTATTTCCTCAAAGAAAGTGAAGACATTAACTGGATTTAGAAGAAGTAAGTGTATTATTTGTTTGAATGAAATGGGTTCTCAGTTGAATTAGATTTGAATCGAACCAAGTACATGCAACATTCTGTGGTACTCTTATCTGGAAATTTTCCAAGGAATAATGCGATGTGAGTTATGTCTCATAAATATGTTAGCAGTATTAAGTAAGTGGTAATTTTGGTATTCTGTTTCAGAGGTCTTTCACGAATATTTTGTTTCTTGTGTAATTATTTACCTTTGTCTGTTGGTTATCAGGATTGAGGAATCATCCAAAACCGTCAACATGCCTTCAACCACAAATTTGAACTTCTATTATAATCGTGTAACGGAATTAACGAAAAACGTGAATAAATAATTGGCAGATCACGTTTTGTTTTTGAAATGACAAATTATCTTTCTCGCATTAACGGTTCACGAATACTTCACGCGTTGTGTGACCAGGAGTGGAGCGTGGAGCTAATGTCTTTTTGTCTTATAAACATTGTAATGAGGAGTGAGAACACATTAATGTGCGTTTTCTGAAGTGAGAACACAACTTTATTTGAACAGAAGTAATATTCCTCGTTTATTTGAATCGAAACAAAATTCCTGTCCCTCTTAATTGTTATCAGCAGTTAATAGTTCATATTATTTGTTGAAACTCCTGAGTTTTTAAATTCCTTGGATTTATGTCCTTTGAATTTATTTGTCTTGTAAAGGCAGAGTGTTTGATTTCTGCTTGCCGCTTGAAATGAATTAAACGGAAAATGGAAATAATGTATTCTAGTATGTTCTGTGTAGATCAAAGTCTGCCGTGTGATTGCAGTCTGCAGCTTCACAGTTTGAAGCCTTGAACTTCCATGATGTGCGTGTAGCGTCCTGAGCTTTTATGTTCCCAGGGAAAAATGAAAAAGAAGATGTTAGTGACGTCAAAGCATCATTTGCTTATCAATAAAAACCTATTCTGCACTAGCGCTTCTACAATTTGCACAGTCCCAATAGCAAACACCCTTTTACTACCTCGCAATCCGCGAGGTCGCTTGTTTCTATATACCATTACCAAGAACGTAAAAATGATTTTTCAACACCAGAAGCACATTTTATGATTCCAGGTCACATATATAATCTATACTTAACAATGATGACTAATTATCATCACAAACTGGAACTCATAACAGTATACATATATGCAACAAGATGAAGCCATTAGTATTAATTAATCACCAACTGAAACCTATAATTTCATATTTCATAAACAAAATTTTTGTTTGGAATTCAGGCTTAAACTTCATCATGAAGGCGGCATTAAAAATAATCATTATTATAAGAATGCAATAATTAAAAGTAACAAGATAAAAAGAAATATGAAGAAAAGTTAAGCAGCTTTTATCAATGTATCCTTTAGCTTGGAAATCTTCCTTAGTAAAAATCTAAAATTTTTCACAGTGCACTGCGCAGATTCAGGATTTAATGGAGTTTATTTAAGTAGATGTTTGTAGGCAGCAATATACAATGCTCTTGAACATTCTTTCGGAATTCTGAAGCCTTGATTTCTCAACCCAAGTACATCCAATTCAATGATATATGTAAATTTATTCGTCAATTTGTCAATTATTACTTTCTTTTTCTTTTTAATTTTTTTCCTTAATTTTTTTTATTTAGTTAGCGATTCCGGTAGAAAAAATGACTTTAGTGACCTTTTTAGGTAAAAGGTAACTTTTAGTGACTTGTGGCGAAAAAAGTGACCAAGCACTAAATAGTGTCCAAAGTGGCCAATCTGAAGGAAAGATCGCTAGAAAAAGGTCGACTGGTATACGTCAAACTCATGGCTGAAAGATCGACGATGATGGACGGAATGCATGTCCGTAGACCTTTTCCGATCTATAATTTTTAAAGTTAGAATTGCCTTACGGTCGCCAAGCCCCGCAACACAGACGGCGCAAGAAGAATTTACTGTTCAACAAACCTATAGTTAAGAATCTAATTCTGAGACCAGATTTGGATACTTACCCACCCTGTCTTTCAAAACCTACCTAGACTGAAAGCCAAGATCTCTTTACAGCTTTTTACCTTTAAAACGAAGGAATTCATACTTCACTTCTATGATACAAAAAATGTAAATCCAGATCAAATCTTTCTAAGCTTATATATTGATGCAGCAGTGCCAATGCCCAGCAATACAGTATAAAGTGGATGGCGTGAACTAATAAGGACAGTAAATAATTTATGTGTGGCACATTAGTCAACCCTATTTCCCCGTATTCTCGCCATCCAACCAGAAACCAGTTCTCCCGTTGAACCACCGGCATATAGTGGTAGGAGTTGACAGCTATATATAGCAATGCACGATCAGACAGAAATCATTCTACCACTGATTTAGCCAAACAGTAATGCACATTTTCTAATACCTGCATGGAAAGTACCACATTACCTCCCTGCTACACTGGTAGCTTCTATGTAATTTTGCATTTCTGAGAAGGCATTGAAAAACAATACTTGGGAAATAATAGTGAAATTCGATTCTTGTGTTACAGTCCTCGTCTTCAACTTCTTTTCTAATTTCGCTGTCCACCAGAGCCCTGGAATCCGCCCTTTCGAGCATTACTTCAGAGACGTCAGGGAGGCTGTTAGTGTTGTCTTAGCCCTTGCCGAAAAACCGGCCACAGTCTAAATGTAGCGAGTTGCTACGTGGGATCGAACCCGGAACCTCCGGATTCCGAGACCAGCGCGCTATCCACTCGGCTCCTGGTTGACAGCTTGAGTCAGGTGCTAGTCTCCATTGTACGTCACGGCTAGCGTTGATGCGTCAACGTTGGGGTAGTCTACTGTCACGCATTGATGGCGTCAAGGGCAGGTAGTCTATAGGATCACCTGGGCATGCTCTTGGGCGGAACTGGAGGAGGCCTACCTTCGGTGCTGGGATTGGAACCTGTGTGGCTCCCATCTCCCCAAGTCAGCACAAAGAAGGTGAGTGACACCTCAAACTACCAGTAGGTGAACTGGAGTGCGGAGCTGGGAAAACTTGAACAGGAGCTCAAAGGCACCGCACTCGCAGCTGGGAAAACATTAGCTGTGGTAGTTGGAAAGTCGACTATTCTCACCCTAGAAGGCAGGTGCGGTGTGGCATCTATCGCTGCTGTTTGGAGAAGTGCGGTGAAGGTCTCCACCAGGAAATCAATTTTGGCGGGCGTGCGCGGTCGAGAGATTTAAAGTTGCGAGTCAACCATTGTTCGAAACAGGTCCCAGTCAGTTGATTTGTTGTACAGCATATATTTAGCTGGTCGGATGACAATTGTAGAGCTGATTGACAGCACCACTGGGACGTGATCAGATGATGAGTCCAGGATGTTCTGAGCCCAGATGTGTGTTGTCGGGACACGGCAGAGCACGTAGAAGTACAACCGATCAGGTAGTTTATGTAGATCTGTTGGCCAATAAGTAGGCCGGCGAGAGATCGCAACTTTCAGATTAGCTGTAGTGATAGCTTTGAGAAGTTTGCGCCCTTTTAGGTTGTTGAGCCTGGAGCCCCAGAGGGTATGTTTGGCATTAAAATCGCCTCCGAGGATGAATCTCGCCCCAAGCTGTGAAAATATACTATTAAAGTCGGTGCAAGTAAGTCGAAATCTTATTAGGAGACAGTAGATTGATGCTAGTGTATTGGACTGCAAAGAGAGTTGTACCGTGATTCCAAGTATACTTGGTAGAATTCCTCTTGAATGCGCAGTTTCGAAAAGGGGGAATATGATCTCGTATCAGGATAGCTACACCTCCACGACAGCGTTCACTAGGATGGTGGTAGCTCAAGAGTTTGTGGCCCCGAATTCTGACATATGTCCAAGAGGTAAAATGTGTCTCGGCGATAAGAGCCACATCTATTTTCTCTGTGTGTAGAAATAGTTCCAATTTGTGCTGCCTTCGAACTAGACCATTAGAATTTCAGGTATTAATGCGCAGGTTAGTTGCCATTTTTCTTGTTTCTGGAGTGTCTAATTTCAACTGCCTGAGATCCAGTGTTTTGGCTCTCAAGTTTTTCTAGTCTTTTTACTAGGTTTTCGAGGAGAGAGGTGATCTACACCATAACTGGATCTGAATTGGTTGAGGTTGGACTGAGGATATCTGGAACATTTCAAGTTTTTAATTTGGTGTTCATACATGACCATTTTCCCAAGAAGGGAGCTTGGAGCAGATATCAACTTGAATCTCCGAATCGGACCAAAAAAGTTCTTCACTTAGGTTTTTTTGCTTCACTTTTCTTTACGATTAACGATAAATATAATGCTCCGCCAGTGGAGTAAACCATTAGCACAGAGAAGCAATCCACTACATCTGCCCCTCTCCAATACTACGGGCTTGACTTTGACCTGAGTCGCAAACTGGTGAAGAAGGATTAAAAATATCATTAATTATAATTTTGATATAATTTCCCAAGTTTTCAAGGTATCTCGATAAATTCGTTTTTAAAACAATTTTTCTGTTTGCGTTAGTTCCAGTAACAGATCATCTGATTGCCATTAAATAAAAGTTCATCGATAGGTACTTGCACATACTTATACTTTATTTTTATCGAATTGCTTAGACTATTTACTTCCATGTTTTCTGTTTTTGACTGCTGATGTATCGTTGAAAGGAAGAAGCTTCTCGATTACTTTTTTTTCGGAATACTTCCAGAACCAGGAAAATTATAACGTGGACAAGAATGATGAAATAATTTCGCAACAAAAGTTTACTTCGCATTCGGCCTCGCAAATTTTCAGTATTTTTTTCTTCCAGTTTCCAACCCGAAACAGAAAACGTTTGGATTGGAGCCCATGTTTATTGAAGTTCCTTTGATTAGCTCTCACGACCCGAACGTTAACCTTTTCGGGTTTTGCTGTATAAATAAATGGCAAGCACCCACAAATACTCGGATCAGCTTATTGCTGTGTGCACAAAAAAGAAGAAATGTCATGTTTTCGGAAACCCTAATCGTTTATTCTTCTGCTGTTTCGTTTTACAAAAAATTCGCACATACACTGCCGTTCCGCGGATGAGTATAAGAAAACATGAAAGAAAAATATACATTTCTTGCTGTATAAGGGAAAAAATAGAAGCGACACGTTTCCTCCTCTTTTTTCCCACGTAAGACATTTTATTTCCTTTTTAAAACAGCGAACGAATTAATTACATTTTTTACTTGTACAAAAGTTTTTTAACAAAATAAACGGTCGAATGGCCTACTGTGCTTATTCACGTATTTGTTTGTGCATAAAAGAAACGATTTATTCATCGTTAGATTACTTCTATCATAATATATTCTGAAGTATTTCTACGTGGTATTTTTTTTTTTTTTTAATACTTCGCAGTATATAGCGTTCGAGAGTTCGAATTTTTCAGGCACTTTTGTCAGAGACCAAGATGGTGGATCTCATACTAACAGTTGGGATGTATAATATTCATAGATAAATAAGCTCACAAGTTGAGTAAAAATTTCTTGAATTCTGATTATTTCAACTCGAGGATATTGCGTGACTTTACAAGGTCTAGTGTGGAGTAAAATTTGTTAGTTCGTCTCTTATCATAAATTCCTTCACACTAGAAAAGAGGAAGACGGTGATGTTGGAAGGTATTTCAGCTAGAAGGACAGAAAAAACAATGAACAAAGGAAAACATATAACAATCCATTGGAATACAGGTAAAATAGACTCTTATATTCGAATGATTCGTCCTTATTTGAGCTTACTGGCACAAAATATAAAATTCTGGGGGCAGTTTTCTCGTCTACTCTTATGGTTCCACCACCTATGAAGGAGGGTACACACAGATCTATAAAGCAGAAATACTGAGGAAAACGTTTCCAAAAGCGATTCTGAGTGCGACTGCAACCTTCTGTACCCCTTCGAGACAATTCTACCACAACTTATGTATCCTAATTCTTACACTAAAGATATGACCGGATGACTAATTGTTACTAGAAATTTTATAAAGTTTAGTTGAAGATCTGCATCTATTCTCTATACATTTTAGACTATCCTTGAGAAATCTCGATTTCTTTGAAACCTAATTATTACTAACTCACGACAGGAGGAGTAGGCCAAAGTACTGGTTCAGCCGGCGGGATCCACAGTAGTTCGTTCAACTTGGTACACTGTAAAAACCAAAAGGTGAGCAATTGGTCCACCTATCTTAACCGCTAAGATATCATATCTAAGATCATACACCTGATCTCGCATTTTCCCACTGACAACCACGACGCATCTCAAAATACAGGCTTCCAGTTCCTGGACATCCACGCCAAGTACAAATCTGACCCCTCTGGCCGATACGGCTCCGCCTCTCAGGCAAAGGTAACTTAAGGCGCGACGCGATGTCCCCGATAATGGCAGCAGCACCTCTGCTCCGTCAGCTGTAGCTCCCCGCAAGATATGCCTCACAGGCGCATCATATCCACCGTGTGCACATCTTTGACCGAGACGATCTCACTGGACACATAGCGCGTTTTGTAACTCCCGCCAGTTCACACGAACAAGGCATTACAATAGCACGGCGTGTTACAACCAGATCAGAAAGATTGGTACTGTGCGTGTGCACGTCGCGGACAGCTTACTCAACGTTCTGAAACACGTGGCTAGTACACGAACTACGGCCGTACCTAACGCAACGAAACTGTGAGGAAAGTAACGGCAAACTACCCGGACTATCCTGCTTAGGAAAGTCGCGCGTCAGAAACCGCGACCGCCAACTTTTCCGGCAGCAGATGCGGCACCCGAAGAAGAAATACTAGGAGGATCGGACAAATTTGAAAAAATAAAGAATCATGGAGCCCCAGCTCACCCCCTCCCACGTTCAATGCCAGACGTATGCTACCGGCAGAACAATTCAGCGGTTCTAAAACATTAAGCTATTAGAGCGAAAACAAGAAAACTCATTACGTATTATGAAATGTCTCCTCCATTCCTCGCTAGACGTACCTTCTTAGCTATACTCGTCTGACCGACATGAATATCCAGTTACTTCACAAACACGCCGCTACGTTAAATATGCTAATATGCGCCGTCGATTCTCTCGAGACCCCGTCCCCCTGCTCCGCAAGTAACATCATAAGTCTAATATTATGCTGGAATAATATATTAAACTGCAGCACGAGTCTGTGTAGTAATATTATTGACATTGTTCGCGCTTTACCCAGCTTAATACGACAAGCGATAGCAACAATAACGACCGGCATCCTCTTTAAATCGTCATCCACGATGCTTTTTTTCTTCTTCCTATATCCTCTTTCCCGATAACGTGCTTCGGAATTCAATTTTGTACAACTTTTATTAACGGTTAACTTCCTTTTATCGTAAAATACGACTACCGCAAAGTTTTGTCCTTTGCCTGCTCACATTGGCTGGATTTGTAAAGAGGAAAAAGTTGATGCGAGAGGCTATATAAATCATATTTGTTTCAAATTCGACCGAGATTCTACGATATTCTGTACACATATACATGATCTGTCTGTATAACAATTTGAAACCCAAGTATGTGGATTGAAGGGTCGGGATGGACAGACTGCTCATTTCAGCATTATCAGTGGATGTGTTTCTTCCCAGTGGGTCCACGAGACTGGCTAATTTCTAATAAACTAACGTATGCTCAAATGACTACTTCGATCGTTGAGCGAATTTCAAACTATCTCAGGGTGTTCTAACAATTCTGTTTAGTAAATCGAAAATCTAAAGAGAACGCCTTTATGTTTGATTTAAAGATTGACTGACAAAGAAAGAGGAAGGTTATCGTAGTTCTATCACATTCACAAAACATTTTCATTTTTATTTAGTCTTCAAAAACTCACATGGTCGCTGAACTTACGTCTGATAACGATTCGACCAAAAGTAATGAGTAGAGACTGGATTCCTCTGCATTGGGCACTTTTTTCCTTGATGGCGAAATCAATGAGAATCAAAATGAAGTTCGAATCATGAGAAATGGGATATAGGTGGAAAATTCTATTTTTTCGAAAAATGCCAAAAACGAGAAAAATGCCGGAACGAACAAAAAATCGTTGTACTCGAATAAAATTAAAGAATGAAGGATTTTACTACAGTTCGAATATGACACTAACGACTATCGAATTATCAAATATAACCGTTACGTATATATTATTTTCACATATCAGAGTAAGTCTCGTCAAGGGGTACCCCTCGCCCCATTAATAAAAATGAAAACTGAGTATTCAGCAAGTTAATGAAAGAAGCCTCGAAAAAATTACAAGATTCTTGTAAGTTTACAAGATTTTTTTTTTCTTTCACTTTTTAAGAGACAAGAAAAGATTTTTCTTGTTTGCTGACTTTAATTTCAAATTTTTCTACCCCCCCCCCCCAAAAAAAAACAACTACATTCCGCTGTTTTCCCCCCTTTTATTTCTAACAACATTTACACTCATAATTAAAATTAAAACATTCAAAGAAAGCAAAAGTCAAGCCTATCTGCTACTTTGATTTGTAACTCTCTAATGATCGAATACGTAATTGAGATAAAAATTGATTTTTCCCACTTTTTTTAAAGTGCCGAATTATGCCGAATTTTCCGATTTTGGCGCCGAAATTCACACGCTCCGATGCCGAAAAATCCGATCTCTAATAATAGTACCGAATGGGTGAAGGGTTCGAAACTAGATATTATGTCAGTGATGTCATTTCACAGGTGTAAATGGTCGTCGGAGTCATTTTTAATGGTGATTTGTTCCCAAGTAGTGAACTGAAGCACCTGTGAGAGAAGCTATAAATTGAACGTGCCAATAAATGCCACGTGGATGTCATGTCACAGTTTTACTGCCCTCCTGAGCCAAAAAGACGTATCTCAAGTTTGAATAATTTTTCAGTAGAGTAGTTTTTCATAAATCGCTCTTGCGCACCTACGTGTTACAGTTCTTTTTTCTTTCTTGTGTCGGCTGATGCAATCACTGGAGTGAATAAATATTATTTTCAGAATTTTCTAATTGTTCATTCATTTTTCTTGGAGTCAAAAATGAGATACATCTGCTTACCTTAGTAATTATACACATGAGGTACGGCATAAAACTAAGCAAAAAGGACGTATCTCAAATTTTTTCGTTAAAGAACTCGTTTCAAACTTTCTGTTTTGGTTTTCATTATTGAAGTAATAAAATACCACTTATTTGAGTACTCTGTTCGTTCATTACTTTTCATCAGTAACTTGGAAAGAATCATTTCAGTTTCACTAAAGAAATTAGACGTATCTCACAGCGTTACTAAGCAAATACGACGTATCTCATTTTTAAATAGGAGGAGATACGTCTTTTTCCCTTGGAAACACTGACATACGTCCAATTCGCCTATGATGATATTGAGATACGTCTTTTTTGTTTTCTACTTTTGCAACACTATTTCAAGTTACGTCGTTTTCGCTTGGTAACATTATGCAAACAACGACGAACATGCACATAGACCTAATAACTCATTTTCGCAAAAATCTTGAGATACCTACGTCTTTTTGCTTAATGTCAAAAATTCGTGAATTTTTGATTCGACTAAATCGAAAATCAGGTAATAATTATAAAATAATTTATGGTAATTAATCCATAATTAATATCCTCGTCTCGGATGAGGCCACGTCATCTCAGCTAGCAAGAACCAGTTTAATCCTGCTGGGAGCCATGCATGAACCTGTGGTCCAATCAATTGGACCACGTCATGTTTACAGCAGCCCCCATTGGATCACGTCACGTTTACTGTTGCCCCCGCCCCTTTTTCAAAAGTTCAAGATCTGAAATACTCGGAAGAGGTAAATTTACCCGACAGTTAGTTTTCGCGTTTCATATGTTACGTTGATTTGTAAACAACATTGTTTTTGGTGAGGCAACAACTCTATAAGAACAGAAGAACCATTTCTCAGGTCAGATAGTTATTTATTTATCCGTTTATTAACTGGCGTATTTATTTTACAATTGCGTTACATGAGTCTTCTGCCCTTCTTGGATAAGTTATTGAGGAAAACGATCCTCCAAATGGAAAGAATAATTTTGCCCTTGTCGTGGGCCCCTCGCAAGAGAATTTCGATAATTCTTAAAATGTCTGCTTTACCTTTAATGGTACCATGTCCCCGATTGACATAATTGACTTCTCACAGGAGAGTCTATGCTTGAGGCTCGTAGCTTCTCTGATCGTACGTTTGACCTTAGTGGTCCCCTGTCCACGATGGACTTATTGATTGCTCATAGTAGAGTCAATTTATTTATGTGTAATTATCTGACATCTATGACTATAATGGCAATTTTTATTTTGCCATCAGGAAAGTGAAGAATCCCGACGCCGCAATGGAGAAGTTTTCTGCAACAAGATTTATGTTATCTAGAAGATTGGTTTATTTGTTATATTTTGCACTAATAAATTCTGTTAATGAATGTCCTTGTCCGTAATTGTGGGCAATGATGAGAGTGACCTATTGAAGTTTCCACTGCGCAATAATCTTTACATTGGTTGGAATAATTTTTCCCTCGATGGGAGATCATTAAAATATTAATATTTAATAAACAATAATTTACTCTGCTCGTAATAATTATTCTGCACTTAGGAAGGCAGTTTAGATGTTCCTCTCAAATTCACTTTTGATAACGCTTTGATCCTACTTAACAAATTGTGACACATAAGGTGAGCAACAGAATCGGTCACCAAAGTTTTTTATTTTTATCACGATTCTTTTTTTGGCCGCGTAATTTCGCAACGCCGCACCGTTCGAACACAAAGTCGTGCCGTCATGCCGGTCAAAAAACGTACATAATGTATCTACATACTCGTACATTCCAAAATCAAAAATTAGGAGTCTAATGTAGAAACTGGGATGAACCGACCTTAGTAAGTCGGACAAGTCGGAGGGTAGGGTCGGATAAATTTGAGGCGAATAACTCGGAAGTCGGATAATTGGGAACAATATTGAGTTCTACTGTGACCTCCAATCCTCAGCCAATATCTTGATTCAGTGACTTGTGCCATCGAAAGCTTATGGAAGTGATTTCTGGCGCCAATAAAACGGGGAAAACACAAATTGAAAGGTCTGGTATTTAATGGGGGAGGTACAGGGAAGAAAATATTTTCCACGGATGGATAAAAATATGAATATTAGGAAAGGGGGGCCTATAGAGTGATTACCAACCTTACTACCCTCAGGACTTCTTTTCTAATTCACTCTCAATACGAGCCCTGGAATCCACCCTTTCGAGCATTATCTCAGAGACGTCGGGGAGGTTGTTGGGGCTGTCTTAGCCCACTTCCTTTCTGACCGAAAAACCGGCCTAGGTAAATTTGGCGAGTTCCTACGTGGGCTCGAACCCGGGACCTCCGGATTCCGAGACCAACGCGCTGTCGACTCGGTCAACCAGACCCCCCCCCCTACCTCAGGGCTTAGTGATCTTGCAAAAATGACAAAGCGAGCATGTTTTTCTTTGCCTACGTTAATATATAGCATTGTAAGGGGTCATTTTGAATTCACTATTCAGGAAATTTCATGTGTAGTTAAGAAAAGATCGGGAAACGTTTCTGAATTAGAATTTCACGCAGAATACGTTTTTTTTTAAACATTTTTTCAAAATTTGATAGAAATCAGTTATACAGGGTGACCCAGAGAAGATAACCGAATTTCTTTTTTCTTCTATTTTCCAATTACATGAAAAGTACTCGACAGAAATTCGTGAAAAAATTTTTATTAAGAATTCAGGCATTGAAATTTACTTAGAAGTACATCTTTTAGTAAATGACCGCCATTTTGTGCCACACAATTCTTTAATCGTTTCATAACCTTTCACAGTTTCAGTAAAGAAGTAGCGTTCTATAATCTCCCACTCTGTGACATTAGCCCACACGGTAACGCTTTGGCTGTGTAGTGGTTTCTGTTGAATGGTATTCGGGTTGTCTGTTGACCAGTAACGGCAATTTTGTTAAAAGGGGGGGGGGACTCTGAACTCCTTCCAAGAAGCTTTTTACATCCTCATAATCGATATCAACCGAAATAATACGTACTGCTTAACACAAAACGCACATTCTCTCACTGACCAACGCTCCATGTTTGCTAGAGCTGTGTGATAACGAAATTTCCAACTTTATGCTACACGCCAATCGCGTATTGGTCGCTGTAACAATGTTACCAATCTTGCTGTTGAAAAGAAACTAGGTCATCTTCTCTAGGTCACTCGTGTATTTTGCAGAAAACTGATTTTTGGAGCATACTCAGCCTCCTAGGGGTCTTCTTTTCTAATTTTGCTCCCAACCTAAGCCCTGGAATGCGCCTTTTCGAGCATAAACTCAGAGACGTCGGGGAGGCTGTTAGAGCTGTGTTAGCCCTCTTTTCTTCTCTACGAAAA
>CM063109.1:43076896-43320271 GCA_031841125.1 Acanthococcus lagerstroemiae | reverse complement strand
CCTGCATGGTACACCAGACTACTCAGGTGTTAGTAGTCTACTTATAGGTGTGGCTAACCCAATTGTTGTCTTTCTGAATTCCGGTGGAACAATGAAATTTAACTCCACTTCTTGCTACGATTGGTGTGGCTTGGTCGGATGTTAAAGTATTTTATTATATTCTTGTATTTTGTTATTTTATTATTATATTTTAATCTTTAAAATTCGTCTTCCGCACTGGGATTCGAACCCGCGTTTCGTGGTTTACGAGTAGAAGGCAGCGTTCGAATCCACTCGGCCACCAAGCCACATTATCAGTATGATAGCACTGATCAAACGACACGTGCGTGTTCAGTATTGTTAACAGTATTCGTGTAGCTACTTACAGATGACAAAATGGAATGAAAGGTGGAAAATTTTATAAAATTTTAATGTTGAGTACAGGAAATGAAAGGTTTCTGAAAAAAATAGTTAACCCTTTCAATGGCGAGAATGTTCCATACATAGTGAAATGTTTATTTTCATTGATTATGATAACGACTACTATTCCAACAGACATGATGCGTAAATTGCTTAACTACCTCCTGAATTCTAATAGGAAATGGGGGGAAAATTTTCAAATTTCCTACTTCAATTTTGAAAGGAATCGATGGGGACAATGCACTGATTATCGTAGAACAGAGGAGATTGGAGAAATTGGAGAGGGAAGAATTACGACTTTTAATTAAAAATAAAATTTCACCGCTCGCGCAATCAAACCACGAACTCGTTCACCGTTACAACGATCGAATTTTCATAAATTAATAATTGGCACAAAAGAAATTAGCTCGCTAAATCTGGGCTTTTACGATTCCCTGAATACTGTAGTAGGAAAACTGTGTTTTGTATGACGGTGACAGAGAATAAACCAATGCCGCCGAGTAATTTTCAAAACTATGAATTATTCCTCCTCACGATTTTGAAATTTTTGGAAAATTTTTTCATTGACATAATTGTCAGGTGCTTTATATTTAAATAATTAGAAAAGTATTCTGTTAAAGCGAATTTTGTAGTAGGAAACTCAGAACTTGATAGATTTCTATTTCTAAGAAGCATTATTTTAGAGCACTCCTATTTCTTCCCATAATTGAAAATATTTCCTTATAGACATACATGTGAGAAGCACTGCATTAGAATCATCACCAAAGTATCCGCTCAACCTCAGTCTTGTAATGAAATTTCCAGAAAGGTGCCTATGTACATCTTGGTAAAACATTATTCTGACACCGAAATCCCACTTCCTACAACGCACCATAGTATTTTAGAAAAAATTGTTAGTGGAGATAACTCACTGCCTTCTACAATGTACCTGGTTTCGGAAAAATGTTTGCAAGGACCGTACATGATAGACACTCAGCTGTGAGATCATTATGAAAATTAATTCCTCAACTTGAGACTTGTAGTAGGAACCCTTGAATAATGTACACTCATGTCTACTGAAAAAATACTATAGGAGAAGTCTTACTTCCTACTGCTAATCATAGAATTTTAGAAAAATCTTCTCGAGAACGTACAAGTTTTGCCACTCAGCTATGAGATCAGCATAAAATTATTTCCTCAACGTGACTCCTGTAGCAGTGGTCTTTGAGACATATACACTTGAATCTTTGAAATGCATCAGGTTGGAGAAACCCCACTTCCTACTACAATACACTGTGAACCGAATACATTTTCTCAAGAACCTACAGGATCGTCACTTAGCCTCAAGATGAGCAGAAAATTGTTTCCTCAACTTGAGTTTTGTAGAAAGAATCCTCGCGACATGTAAACTAGTATTTTATGATAGAATACTGTTGCAGAAGTCTTACTTCCTACTCCACAACACAGAATCTTTGAAAAATTTTCTTAAGAACGTACAGGATCGTCATACAGCAGTGAGATCAGCATAAAATTATTTCCTCATCCTTAGTATTGGAGTAGGAAACCATTGAAGCATAAATACATTAATATCTTTAAAATAATACCATAGTTGATATCTGACTTCTTACTACAGATCCTAGAATTTTGGAAAAGTTTTCAGAAGATCCTACAGACTTATCATTCACCAATGAGTAACAAAAATTATTTCCTCACTTCGAGTATTGTAGTGGAAATCCTTGAAACGTTACACTCGTATCTACTTGAAGGACACTATTAGAGAAGCCTTACTTTTTCTACTACGCATGCTCGAATTTTGGAACAATTTTCTGAAGAACGTAAAGAGTTCATCACTTAGCTTTAAGATCAGCATAAGTTAATTTCCTCATCACGAGTCTTGAAGTAGGAATCCTTGAAGCACATGCATTCATATCTTTGAACTAATACTATTGTAGAAGTTTTACTTCCGACTACTCATCCTAGAATTTTGGAAACATTCTCAAAAGACTTTGAAAATTCATTGCTCACTCTAAGATCAGCATAAAATTTTTTCCTCACTTCGAATATTGTAGTAGGAATGCTTGACACGTCTACCCTCGTATCTTCTGTAAAGACACTATTGTAGAAGTCTTACTTCCCACTACATACCCTGAAATTTCGGAGAAAATTTTCTGAATAACATAAGAGTTCATCACTCAGCTTTAAAATTAGTATAAAATTACTTCCTCACCACGAACCTAGAAGTAGGAATCCTTGTAGCATATACATTCATGTCTTTGAAAGAATACTTTTCTAATTATTTCAATTTAAAGCACCTGACAATTATGTCAATGAAAAAATTTTCCAAAAATTTCAAAATCGTGAGGAGGAATTATTCATAGTTTTGAAAATCACTCGGCGGCATTGGTTTATTCTCTGTCATCGTCATACAAAACACAGTTTTCCTACTACAGTATTCAGGGAATCGTAAAAGCCCAGATTTAGCGAGCTAATTTCTTTTGTGTCAATTATTAATTTATGAAAATTCGATCGTTGTAACGGTGAACCAGGTCGTGGTTTGAGTGTGCGAGCGGTAAAGTTTTATTTTCAATAAAAAGTCGTAATTCTTCCCTCTCCAATTTCTCCAATTTTTTTTTTCAAAATTTTTTCATATTTTCTTGAACCTCCTCTATTCTACGATAATCAGTGCACGTCCAAATCGATTCCTTTCAAAATTGAAGTAGGAAGTTTGAAATTTTTCCCTCATTTCCTACTGGGATTCAGGAGTTAGTTAGGCAATTTATGCATCATGTCTGTTGGAATAGTAGTCGTTATCATAGTCAATAAAAATAAACATTTTTCTATGTATGGAACATTCTCGCCATTGTATGCAGCATTCAAAATGTAGCTAAGACCATATAATGTCATCCCATTGTTTTTCATGTTGTTGTGTAGTGTAATGTATTCTAAACATTAGCTCAGTGTACTTTTATTGAAGCCAGGGAGAAAATTGACTATTATGGATACCTGTATTGAGTAGTTTTACCTGTATCAATGCAAGATTGGTATAACAGCTGTACTTTTTTTACCGCTACAGGAGCCGATTTCTTGAGTTCTGAATGTAGGAAATCTGAACATTTGCAACATTGATACAAATATTTGTGTTAATTTCTTGCTCCAATATGTATACGTGTTATTCAAATTACGTTAAAGAGTGAATTACCTTTAATTCGAGCAGTTTGATTAATCTCTATCTCTTTAAGCCAAGTGTACGATTCGTTTGCTTTATGCTTGTCTGCTTTCCATTTAGCAAAATTTCCGCAAGCATATTTGTAAAAATTTTCGCAAGGGTCCACATCGAGGTTCATGCTTAGTTTCAACGCATTTGCTGGAAACCATCGATTATTATTTTCGAATTATAGTTTCTTTTTATTCTGGGTGTATAAGTATTATAGGCAACTTACAGGATTCTAGACATAAATCCGTTTTACATACATTTTGTGCTGTATCTGCTGGTTCGACTGTAATGATTATGTATAACATACAAAAATTAGGTCAGGGACATTAATCAACTAAAGAATAATTACTTATCATTACAATATCAAAAGTAGCTTGCTTACGATGAGTAAGCATTTGGAAAATTTTTATTAATAATATCTCTAAAGTACTTTGTACGTTACACAAACATAGTACCTATTAAAGAAGATGGAAATTACATTTTTCATAAATTTTACCTAAAGTTAATATTCCAGTATTTGAATAAAAATATCATTTCATCTTCGCTTTCCGGAACCGAAAATACGTATATTCAAAATCCAATTCAATATTAGATGCAAAAAGAGGCGCTCTTTGTAACTCCTTAAAAAAATATTTTCTAGTCAAAAATATGGTATGTTTTTGGAATTACTCACCTACATATATGTCAGCAAAACCAATGAGAAAAGCTGACAAAATTAGCACCAACGTTGACATTTTTATGTAGTAAGCAGCGCAATAATGGGTCTAGTGAACAGTATTCTTTAAATTTATTCGCCTATCTGGCCGTTCTCTGATTAATGCCGTAAATTTGTACTCTTGCTTTGCAAATCATATTGTAGGTTATCTTCAGTGTTGAGAGTTCAGGAAAATTATGATAGGAGAAAGGTCAGGTTCAGAAAAACAGAGAGTAAATAAGTTTCAATCGTATTCATTGGTTACAAAATCGTCTGGTTTTTCGGCTATCAAAGCTACGTTGACCGTTCAATTCCCGAACTCCTTTTCCCAATCCTTGTTGACAGTGACATACGAGGCCAGAGCTGATTGGTTATACAGGGTGTCTACCAGGTCAACTAAGTCGACGCAGTCAATTAAAGTCGACTCTTTTTCGAAACACATGGTCAACTAAGGCAACTAAAGTCAACTTTTCTGTCTATTTATAGGCCTACATCCGTTAAAAAATCAAATAATATAAAATTGTGTAATTGATGATAATTTTCACAAGCTTTCCTCTATTTTCGTGATTTTATTACTCAAAATTGGAAAAGGTCATCAGGTCTGCGATTTGTCGCTATACTAGCGCTACATGGTGTTGAAGGAGAATAGCAGAGTACGTGAAGTTGGCGATTATCCAGCGACTGCTCGAAACAGTTTGGGAGGGTGCTCTCTATAATCACTGATGTTTTCAAACGTACGAATTTTGGCGTTGAGAAATCTACCAGTACCCATATAATAGATAGTAAGTATGTGGAATCAGACTCCTGGAAGAATAGATTCCGATCACGAATCTTACTACTGGAGAAATGCCGGTAGCAAATTGCCGACGCCCAGGGGTAATAACTCCCAAGAGCTGGTAACGCTCATCCTACTACTATCATAATTATTCCGGGCGCTTAACCACAGACCACCACCAAGTCTCACGGGGGCCTGGGCGAGTCCACGATGACCGATGACCCATGTCTCCAGCATATTCCACTAGAATGAACTAATGAAATAGTTCCGAGGACCTGAGCCATCAAAATGGACGTGAATTTCTTGGGGGCCCCCATGTCCATGAAAGAAAAATAGGTCCACTGAGGGGAATATAATTTGGGAAAAGTCCAGAGATGTCATGTATCATAAATCACAATATTCAGCACCGTAGTACATCTGTGTACATTCCAAAAATTAATAAAAATATGGAAAATTTTTCCAAATCCAACTCACTTATATTAGAAGATTGTGTTAACAGATAACCCAAACTACGTGTACTTTAATTGATAACAAAGTTTCCGAAATAAATAGATAATAAAGACAAATTAAAAATTCGGCACAAGGAGATACACACGACGGTTGATCAGAAAGAAGATCTGGTGCCGTTGCCTCTTACTTCGCGATAATATTCTTATGCGATCAAAGAATAAACAAATAATATGGACTCAAATTTAATCAAATTTCCATTCTGGCTGCTTTGAGCGATGATAGTTAAAAATCAGATGGTCCTACTGAGTAGTGTCTTCTCTCCCCAAAAATATAAAATTTCAAAATGAAATGGCAAATGCCAAGTAACGAATTTTCAGTAGCTTCTTGCACCAGCATAAATAGTAATACAAAGTTTGAGATACCCGAAACATTTGAAAACACATGGAGTCCCTCACTCCCAGAGCAACAATAACAATGTAAATTTTGAGACACCGGAACTTGGATTCGAAGGTCGAAGGCCGTGGAGGGCTGAACTACTCTGGACTGCACCTCCCACATCCCGCAAATTCGGTGACAGTCCCCTTCCGTCCCGATCTATTTCGAAATGGTCGCTCAGGATACTAATTTTGACTATACCCACCAAAGCAGATCAACTGGGTTGAGGAACCTCCTCGAAGTTCCTATGTACGGAGTAGTTTTCGTTGTCCTAATTTTGTTGAATTTGTTATGAACTGCCCGTAATGGGCTTAACCAACGTAGAAATCCCGCGCGAATTTTGTATCCCGGGGGAAAAAATAATTTCGAAATTTACGTCTGCTAGATAACAGCATACCTAGCGTCCTCCTCACTGGTACCGACCACGCTCGCGACACGTGTCTCAAAGTCAGCTAAGAGGAAACTTACTGAAATACAAATAGCTTGCAAATTTGGTAGAGGCTCCAGCTGGGTGGTTGTAAAACTTGGAACGGTATTCGATATTATTTCTTATAGGTAAAATTAAAATTCCCTTACAGCTCCTTTCCTCAGCGAAAAGCCTCTTTTACTTCGTTTTGTGTTTATCAGTGATGGCTCGAAAATTTTAGTTGTAATTACAAGTTTTATTATTTTTAAATATATTTTGCAATTTCGTTTGTTCTTATTTAATTTTGATACATTTCAAATTACTATTTGTAATTTCCAAGTTAACGCACTCGTATTCACAAATTCTGTTGGAAATTTTCTTTTATTTATAATATCTTGCAAACCTATACACGTCAGTTGTTAGTGTCCATTTCTGAGTATGAGTGAACTTGGTAATATTCCGTGCAGGGTGTGCCAATTCACTTGATGAACAACCGAAAACGCTCTGGAATACAGAAGAAGAAAAAGTGAATTGGCACACCCTACACGCGGAACCTCAGTTGTTAGTAAATTTCTAAGTTTTTTATATCTGAATTTTAAATTTTACGAATTATATTTCTGAAATTGATATTGATTTTTATTTTTTTAAAGTTATGGTTCGGAATTCAGATGTTTTATACTTGCACTGTAATGTTTGGCTTTTAAATTTCTTTTAACATTTAAATAGCTAATTCTTGAAAATTTTTCAATTTACTGTAAATTATATACGTGAATATTTGAGTTTATTAATTTTGAGTAATTTTTGAATACAATTTGAATGGGGAATTTCAGGTATATTTATGCATGAATTTCAATCTGAGTGATTTTTAAATTCATGGTACATTTTCTAATTTTTGATGAATTTCCAATTTCAGGGTGTCTAGTGTCTACCGGTCCCAGAAGATTCGGAAAATCCGGAAAAGTCCAGGAGGCTAAAAGTAATTCGTGGAACACAAGAAAAGTCCCGGAATTTACTTAACTCTACTGCCCAAGGTACCGGAATTTTTTTACAAATATTGGACACAATTTCTTCCCAAAGCTTGGACTCTTTTCTCAATGCGTAGAGACTGTTTTGTCAGAAAAAACTGGAAAAATGTCAACTAAAGTTAACTACTTTCATTTTTTAATTCTGGTAGACACCCTAGCTTCTCACGTGAAATAATAGAAATTGATGCTGACAGCATGATTATGTTTTCTCAGGTGGTGAGGGGGTGAAAAAACTAAGATTTCACTACACAGTGAGATAAAGAAAGCCAGTGTTTTTTTCTTTTTCTTTGAAATAATTGAAAATTTTAAACTTATAACTTTTTACGCATACAAACACTTTTTTGATATGTGGTACAAGGGGTTTCCCTGTTTTGTGTTCCCCAGTTAAGCCCTGATTTATTTTATAATGCCAATTCTCAAGACTTGCCATTGGCATGTACTGCTTACTACAATCGCAGTAAAATGGAGGAATAAAAAGGGTCATTCTACCGAAACCTTGATAATTCATTTTTTATTCCCCCCCCCCTTCATGAAATTCATTTATATGTAATACGTGTAGAACATATTTATGAGGTTGAACTAACAGCATACTTCTTAGGAGAGGAGATAGAGGGGGCTCAATATGATTAGAACCACACTGCAGGAATGGCAGCCAACGTTGAAGGAATTGTTGGCCATAGAAAGAAGTTTCTACGCGCACCCGCGCCCCTCTTCTGTGAATACGCTAATACTCTTCCATCCGCACATCAACGCACTCGTATCATTGCTGCCAGGTGTCTGGGGGATTTTCCAATAAATCTCCGGATTTTTCATACTTAGACAAAAAATGTTCAAATTTCTGGATAATGTCCGGAAATGATGGGAAAAATCCGGATTTTTGTTGTTTTTTCTCGTTTTGTGGATTCATTCAACTTCTGATTAGTTCGAAATATTTTTCTCTGACTGACTACATTTTGATAACACTAGACTGGACTAGAAATAATGTTTTTTCGTTTTTTTTACCTTAATAATTATTCAATTTTCGTTCCACCCAAAGCATCCTTTTTCAGACACCAAGGTTTGAAAACAAATCCACTAAAATTAGATTCGAATCAAAATTCAGGAATAACTATTTTTTTATTTTTGATTCGAATATGATTTGAGAATGATTCACGTTTTCTGTGATCCAAATCGGATTCGAATAAATGGAGTGGATTTGTGGATTCAAATACACGAACTGACCGGTTCCGGCATCTAAATCAACTTTTCCAGGGTCATCATCCATTTCTTTCGGATCCGCCATTGTAATTAATTCAAAATTCGATTAAAAGTTGAAAATAATCATCTTTTTTCCAACGCGTTTTTGGTTGTTCTCTTTTTCGTTTTCCCCCCGAAAATTATGGGCTTTCAGTGTGAGATTTGCAAAGATACAAAAAAAAGTACAAATCCGACGAATCTAATAAAAAGTTTCGAACAAATTTCACGAATCCATAACGTTTATTAGATCGAATTATTGATACGAATCCATTCCTAATTTCTCAGCTGCCATTCAAATTCAATATAATGGACGAAAATGCTCCTGGGCCATCGATTTATGCGTGGTTCCAAAATGAAAATAAAATAGTAAGAGAATTATCAGTTTCCTAAGTGTAGAGATTGTTGTGTGAGAGATTTGAGTGATTCTTAATAGGGCATTTCTTTTTTCTATTAATTTAATTTTGGGTGCATTATTTGGTAAAACTGATAATAAAACTGAATTCTGCATGAAATTTCCTATAAAAAACATTCATCTCCTTTTATTCCTAATATGTAGTTTTATCATTATTTTTTGGTAAATTGAACTTTAAATCCATTTTTTTTATCATTACTTTTATTTTTTTTTATCATTACTTTTTTTAATAGTTGTAATGTATTTTTTTCAACTTATGAAACTCGGGCGATTAATTTTTTTAGAATAATTGGTAAAACTGAACGTGGGTTATTATTATACCCTCAATTCTATGCCAGAAAAGCTGGAAAAATATTTTTTATCTTTTCACTCTAAGGTCCCTTCCCTTTGGACATTACATTTATGTCCGGATTTTTCTTCCTGGACTGTCCTCCAAATTTTGGCAAAATAAATCTGGCAGCACTGGCTCGTATTTTCACAAATTTCCGGTCTCTCGTGAAACCAGACCTTAGTAAATTCTTTCATATTGGTATCGGATTCCTTTATCGTGGCTTTCATAATTCCTGTTGCCACGGTGATGGAAATGGAAAAAAATCTTCACAAAATTGATAAAGGTTCACTGGATCTCTCGATTTTGATCATAGGTATTTTAAAAAGTGAAGAAACGTACCCATATATATTCGTGATTATCAAAAATTTGAGTCGCTTTTGCGGTACTCATCAGAATGCGCCACGTTTAAGGGATTTCTGTAGGTAAAATTTCTTGTGTCCAGCGCTTTTCTTGAATTAAGTGGCAATCCATTCAGAATTCGCGAAAAATCATATGTACAAACCAACCGAATGATTAAAATAGTTCAGGTTGGCTATTCTACATTCAAAATATTCGCTCTATGTCTGTTTTCTGATTGGTTCAAATTTGACCACGGTGAAGGAACTAAAACAAGGGTTTCGTTTTCAAATATGGCAGCACTGCTTCTGATCGAGTCCGGAACACTTACTGCATTGCCAACTTGTTCACTGTACTCACAAAAACTATACACGCGCATCAGTTTATCCAAACACGCAGCGATAATATTGGAAAAAAAAATTTGTAGTCCAGTTCACGGTGAGGGACAGCCACGATGAAAAAATTTTTGAGCATTTAAATGAAATTTCCACAATAGGGATGGGGACATAATACTTCAAATTAATTTAAAAAAAAAATAAAAATACAATGAGTTATCCTCTGAGCCTAATACAGTAATAGAGGTCTCTATTGTTTGTATATTGCCAGATATCTAGCTGGAACAATAGTAACAAGGTTTCGGTAAAATGACCAAACCGTATCTTGCCTATCTCGAGCATCATTATGAAAAAATCAATTTGTGAGGAATTGAGTGCGTACAAATGAAAGGGGCCTAAGTGACAATTAGGCCCTTTAGCGGACATCGACTATTCTGATGCTCTGAAGCGCGCTCTATCGAGTAGTGAAAACCGCGTGTTGATATCTATAATAGTCGCAGAGTTATCAGTCTTATTAAATTTTCTGTTCAAGCAGTTTTCAATACTACTGAAAAAATTTGACTGGTTTGGTGGATTCGTTGTGTTCTTGTATTAATTTCGCATTAGAATACCTTTTTAGATCATAACAACATAGATTAATATTCAATTTTGATGCAAAAATTCACTGCCAATGAAAAGGGCACTCATAGAGTCTACTTTGAAAAAATTGCCGAAAATAGGATTATTTCTACCAAAGGTACATCAACTGATTTGGAACGTTAAATTAATTTCTCATTAGAATACCTTTTTAGACCATAACAACATAGATTAATATTCAATTTTGATGCAAAAATTCACTGCCAATGAAAAGGGCACTCATAGAGTCTACTTTGAAAAATTGCCGAAAATAGGAACATATTTCTACCAAAGGTACATCAACTGAGTTGGAACGTTAAAGACGTCTAGTTTAGTACCTTTTTTACCGCACATTTTTATCTCTATTTATTCTCATGTGGTAACAAACTGAAACTTTGAACGCGTTTATCTCAAAACTACGTTTTTGCTCTTAGGCCCCTTTCATTTGCACGCACTCAATTATTGTCAGTCGTGTAGCTTGGAACAAATTTGACCTTCTTCAGAATGTAACGTTTGAGCTATTTGATCAAATTAATGGGTAAGAGTGTCACAATTGGGAAGAGCATATATACTTTTAGATGAAAAGAAGAGAAAATCCCCATTCAATTTGTACTATTTTTTAATTTTAATAACCGCTGCCCCAAGTTGCACTGAAGGTGAACTGAGTTGTATGGAGTTGTAACCAACTAGGGATAGCTAAAACCGAAAAAGTCCCCTTTCTATCCCTTGCGTTAGGTGAAATTTAATGAACGGAAGTCTGGTTTAGATTATGCAACAAAACTTGCCATAGTTACTCTATTTTCGTCGGTTTTTTTTAAATAATTTATTTTCTTATTTGAAGCTCAATACCGTATCTTCGTGAAATTATAGAGAGCTCGTTTTTTAGTCTTAAATGAAAGCTAAAAATATGTTGCGATTGACATATTAATTACGAATTCGTTTACTATTTTCACGTTATCCTTGTATACAAAAATGTTTCCCAAGGATAAGTATTAAGTACGGAAAAATTCACGCTGATAATTTTTTTTAATCAGTGAGTACGTGCCGATAGGAATTCCAACGATTCAATTATGATTTATATGAACAACAATCACGAGCACAGCGTGCCCTAACCAGTATTACAGCTGCTCAAACGACTTAAACCCTTAATTCGCCTGCCGGTTTTGACTAGTTTTAACAAAAATAGCCAAGTACGGAACCCGAATGTACAGAGGTTATAACCAGAAACAAGAAGTCTTAGTTGCGTTCGTTCCTGTCAACTGATGAATGTCTAGGTACTGATTGAAAAAATTTTCAATTTACGTAATTTATGCTCTTATGATAAAATTGAGGAGCGATATTCCAAAACGGCCTCTGTCCACTTTTCGAAACTTATCAGGAGAATGAAATAACAGAGTACTCTTGTGTGTACCATATATGTTCCATCAGTGACACTTAAGTTGCCTAATAGAGCACTGGTAGGTTGACAGTGTATAATGTGTGTACATATTAATATTATACCTTCCACCAAATAACGCTATAAAACGAGTTTCGAAAAAAAGTAGACATAGGCCTTTTTGGAATATGGCTCCTCAATTTCATTTCCCCGAAAAATGCCGAAACCGAAGTTAGTGCTGAAAATGGTAGTTTTGGCGAAATGTTTTTCTAGACTCTAACAATTCCAGACACGTTTTTCGATCCAAATATCGAGAATTTGAAATTTTTTAATCGAGATGGCTATGGTTTTATTCATATTTCACGGGCAGGCTTCTCATTCGGAGAAGAAGAAAAGAAAGGAAATCAAGAGTTAAGCAGTCTTTAATAAAGTAGTGGAATTAGGATATGGTGTGATGGATGCATGCATGCCAAAGTAGCCCCTGAGACCCCGTACACCCGGCCCCGGAAACTACCCTTTCGAATATCGCATCAGTGGCTGGAGGGCGGCAGTGACCGGAAGAGGATTTAGGATATAGTGGAACTGATAAATTATGAATAATTTAGTCAACCAGTTGTGCAGTAATTCTCCCGGCGCCCGATTACCCATAATATGTAATTCCTCTAATTTCAAAAAACAGACATTCAGTATCAACTTTTAATTGTTTATGCCTACAGAGAAAACATTTAATAGTAATTGTATCAAAACGGTCAATAGTACTGGCCGATTGTTTACCAGATACGGCATTTTGTTTTATCTGGATTCATATTGCTTCCTTTCGGACATTTCCAAATTTCTGCGAATTCATTGGAGTTCATTGCAACACCCCTGACTCGAGCTTCATGCGGACCGTGCACATCTCTTATGTAACTGAGTAAATCAATGTCGGTCATGTAATCGCACCACACCTAATATAGAAAGATATATAGCGTTATCAGCGGGCAAAAAAATAAAGTATGAGCAGTAGATTAGTTTAGTTGAAGAAATGCAAGAGCAAACGTCAATTATGTATGCATACATTTGCGAATGACAGTGTGTATAATTGTTCGTGTGTGAAGTTCTCAAATCCGTATAATAATGGCTCGACTCCATTTTCTTTTACATGATATCTGTACGCCATTAGGGATTCGCGGAATCCACCGTTGTCTGCAATATTCTCATCAAGACTTCTACGGCCGTCACACTGTAACTGTAGTTAGATGTAGTTAGAGATTTATCGTTTAGTATAATGCAGTTCTAGTCTTAACACATTATAACTGTGCTTCAAATTAGGGTGACTTAATAACTGATAAGCAATTAGGCACAGAGGCAAGACATTTTGGGAGGACGTGATAGTGATTCTGGGGTAGACAATATTATGTGTTGGTGGCGATAATGTCCTGTCGTTTAGAAGGCCCCCGTCACACTAATCCCAAGAAAACTTTAAGTCATGTATAAGTCATATTTCTTCAAGTTTAACTTTCTGTAGATACCCGGTGTCCACCTTCTCCTCTCCTGACTATGATTCTTAAATCCCAAGTTACGAAATGAGTTGATCATCAACCATAAATTGATCAAGATGATGTTGTCCTATTGACATTGTGACCTCGAACTGTGAAATGTGCTTCTCGTGCGAAAACAGGTTTTTGAGATACATAAGTGTAGCGATGAAATGGTGGTAGTGGTGCGCTCAGATGTACATAGTGTGTGCATCCCTGATGGTGTGTTTACGCGTTGCTATGACAACCGTGTGTCAAACTCTTATTCTCTGTCATTCCCGTTGGCCTGTTTCACACGATGCCATGTAAACGGATGTTTTTAAACTTTTGACGTACTATCGTACTATCTAAATGCGATTTGTGGAAAAACTAATGAAGATAGGAAGCTGTGAATTATTTCATTCGAAAGAGCGTGATTTTTTCTATAAGAATTGTCAAGAAAGTGAATTTGACACCAGAGGCACATTTCATGATTCCAGGTCACATATACTGTTGTAGATATCTGAGAACTTACCCCCGCAACCAGAGGAGCCATATCGCTGTAAGTATGGCACCTGATGATAATTACTTTCTATTTATAAGGAAAGTGATAATAACCTTTTTCTTATTTCCTACAGTTATTGAGTTGTAAGAGTCTATGAAACATTGTGTTCGGTTCTTATAGTTAGCCAAAGAATCGTCTTGCCACCAGTCAATTCTCTCTCCATCAGCATCGTAGCCTCTTCCTGTATAAGGAAAGAACAAGCAGCGTATTTTATTTATTTTGTAATGTGTTTCAAGAAAACATATTAAATGGCATGAATGAATTTATTTATCCATTACCTGAGTTGTCGAATCCATGCGTTATTTCATGTCCTATTACGAGTCCTAAAGCCCCATAATTTAAAGCTCTGAAAATAGGTACGTATTCAAGTATGAGCTCCTTACTCACTTGCAAGATGTGCACCTATTCAATATTGTTGACTAAATATGAGGCCAGTGCTCGTTTGCGTCATGGCCGAGAAGTCGTGGTCATGGTCTAGTATTAAGGCGTAAAATGTATCAAATACGAACTTCGAGTTCGAAAAGGACCAGTAGGTGTAGGTATCCGATGCGCAATCAGTTACCTGCTAGTTACCCAGTTACCCGCGGAAAAGTTACCCATTTATTACCCTCGAATTACCCTCAGATTACCCTTGTTCCCCTTTAGTTATCCGGGTAACTGACGGAATACTACGCAGTTACCCTCTAGTTACCCGCGGCGGAAAAATGACCCATTTGTTACCTTCGATTACCCTCAGATTATTCTTGTTCTCCTTTAGTTACCCGGGTAATTTTTGTGGGATTTTGCGCATTGGGTATATTGCTTACAGTGTTTCAGTCAATATTATTAATAGATTTCCCTTAAAGACCGCTATTCTATCAGTTATAGAATGCGAAAGAATGAAAGAAATTTCCCCTAGAGACCGCTATTCTATCAGCTGAATAAAACATTTCGATACTGACGACTCTCTTTCCTTTCGTTTCCTAAATGTAAAGTAAGAAGAACAAAACTATTTACCGGAAGCCAAATTCCAATTTTTCAAACTAAAAATGTTTTGGAGAAGAAGTACGGAAATAAATAAAAAGTTAGTTCCCACAATCTAAAGAATACAAAAATATTCCGTATTTTTCTTGATATAAGAGTGAACAAAGTGTGATCAATACTTATGAGGGTTGTCCCAGAAGTAAGGTTCCCTATTTTCATATTTCAGTTGCATGCATTGTAGAGCGATGCGGTGAGCGGGGAAATGTAGCGCAGTCTTATTTGACAACATTGTAAAAATATTAAGTGCGCATGTCTAGAGAGAAGCTACTGTGAACCAGTACACAAAACATGGATCACACGCGCGAAGTCCGTCCAAGTTTATACTGCTTGTGCACGTGTTGCACTGTAATTCCATTTAGGCCGAACATTTCGATCAACTGCAGATGGTTGGCGCTATAGGTGGTTCATTTTTCGCTGTCAAGAATAAATTACTGAACGCACTACAAACTTGGACGGACTTCACGCGTGAGATCCATGGTTTGTGTACAAAACTGGTTCACCCTTGCTTCTCAGGATGCGCTCTTGATATTTTTACAGTGTTGTCAGATAAACCTGTGCAACATTTCCTCGTTCACCGCATCACTCTACAATGCATGCAACGGAAACATAATGATACAGAACCTTACTTGTGGAGCAACCTACATAGGTATAAGTTTTAAAATATATTTATTGCAAAAACATGGTTGAATCACTTGCAGTTATGTTTTAGTGTTTAAATTTGGTTGTACAAAAATAAACACAAATGAAATTTACGTGTAGCTCTCTGAATTTGGATGATAGGCATTATGCAAGCGTTATTAAATTTAGTGCTGTAAGGTCTTGGAATTTGGAAACATGTAAGGAAAGGTTTCAGGATAATTGGCAAAGAACATAACACTTTAGCCGCTTCAAGTTTTCAAAGTGGGTCCATGTAACCACCGCTTTTTTTGACATTACTCAGTGAAGTATTTTCACATAACTAAGTTTTACCATGTTCTGTAAGGATTCTGCTTCAGAACTACATAATACCACTCAATAACTTCTTAAAATTACTCAATATATTTCAGTTTTTTGATTTTTCTTAGTTATACTTTCGACTAGATCAGTGGCTATTTTTATGCAGGATTTCCGACTATATCGACATATACCCACTAACTCGTCTACTTAGATAACTTTCTTTTTTACTTTTGAGTAGACGTATAACTTAGGTAGCTATGATGCCTGCTCCATATAATTATTTCAGACTTCTCCAGATATACTTGTATAAAAAAAATGAATATTTGGGAAAAACTTACTCAATGGGGTGTCCATAGAAGGGTCTGCCAATAATTCCCTGGGGTACATCTGAAATTGAGAAGAATAAAAAACTGAATTTATATAGAATTGGAAGTAAAAGTAGGCGAAAGTCTCACGCGCCGAAGCTAAAAGCTGGTTTGATATAATTAGTTCATACTGTAAAATCTTGATGGACTTACACATTTTATTTTCTGATGGATCGTATGCAGCATTTATTAAAAATGGGTCTATTCCTAAACTGAAATCAAATGAATGATAAGCATTTTAGCGTAATATGAATAATAAAGTAAAATGAGTTATGAAAACCATACTAAATAATGATATAGTGACTAGTGACGGAGAGGGGAACTCACAATCAGTTCGGCCTGTTCAGAAAAGTTGGGGGAATTCATTTTGATTTGGGAAATTCCGACCCTAGAAGCGCGAGAAAACCCATTTTTTCTTTTTTTTCTTTTACGAATCGAATCATCAAGAAACCTAATCCCATCGGCACTGGTGCGATGCCCGAAAGGGTAGTTTCCGGTGCTGGGGGTGCGGTCTCATACGGGCCACTTTGGTATGAGTGCATCGCCATACGTCACAACACCACACCATCAAGAAACCTAAAACTTTTTTTTTTTTTTTTACTTGCTCCACCCTACAATTCTGAGGACCTTTCGAATGCGATTCACTTCGCTACGACTTCGTTTCTGAATACTTTGATAACGTTGATACATGTCTGAAATCGAAGAAGGGCAGTAATAAATTTTGACTTCGATTTTACTCACTTGCGACCTCTGAAAGTAACATAGATTCGAAGATACTGCAAGGAGTCTTTGATGTGAATGCTTCAAAGAGCTTCAACATCTGTATTCAACGTTTTATGGTTCAAACCATACTAGACTATAGTTATTAGGTACCTGAAGTTTATTTTGGACTTCTCTTTTTCTACAATTATTGTCGACCCAGGGAGTCTAAAGGGTATCGTTTCTAATTTTGCTCTCAACCCGAGCCCTGGAATCCGCCTTTTCGAACATTACCTCAGAGACGTCGGGGAGGCTGTTAGTGCTGTTTTAACCCGCTTCTCTTCTTGCCGAAAAACTGGCCTAGAAGTCGAAATGTAGCGAGTTGCTACGTAGGCTCGAACCCGGGACCTTCGGATTCCGAGACCAACGCACTATCCACTCGGCCAACAAGACCCCAGGAGTCTAAAGGGTATGCCCCAATCTTAAAATTTATCCGAATGTTTTTCAGCGTCAACGTGCAAATTTCATGTTTTCCTCACAAAATGCACAATTCTCATGGAATTTGGCAACATCGCTCCGTACTGTACTTCGGATGCGAGAAAATTGAGTTCGAAGAATCTAGAGACTCGGGAAGTAATGTTACGTAAATACGAGTAATATTCAATTTTTATGAGATTGTGCTCTGTGATGTCTAACTTACCTGTTTTGAAAATTACCCAGCGAACATTTTCCGAAAAGACTTACCCACTCTATATTAATTGACACACCCTACTCCAACCGATTTTTTTACAGGCCCGTAGCCAGAAGGGTGCTAGGGGATGCTCAGCATCACCTAGCGCTTGTTGGAGCCCCCCCCCCGGCAAAATTTCGTGAGTAAAAATAACAAATTCCCTATATTCTTCTCGCTAGTATTGTTAAAAACTCTTCTTTTCACTACATTTTAATGTTTACAAATTTGGCAACACTGATTTTGCTTTGAAAGATAGAAGAATCATGTGTTTTTTGTTCTTTTGTTCTTTATATGTATATTTACAGATATAGTGGTAGGCTCACGATCCAATTCACGTTGAATATCGATGGCTAAATGTGATACAGAATCTTTTTATTTTTTAAAGTTGGAAGATTTGATCGTTGTAAAAATGTTAATATTTTTTCACGCGATGTATTCAATTTTTTTTTCAATGGGTTGTCGGTGAGTTGAATCACTAGTTTTGACTATGAATTTTGAGACCAAATTCAATTAGTGGCGTAGCCAGAATTTTTCCAAGGATGGGGGGGGGGCAAAATAAGATTTTCAATGGGGAAAATGTCGAAAATTGAGGTCTTTATTAAAAAATCTGCCGATATTAGAGAACTATTATGAAAATGAAATTAAAACTTTTCGAAAAAAACGTGTATTAAGGGCAATAATTGCCAATTTTTACATATTTTACATTCAATTTCAAGTGCCTCGGTGGCATTCGCCCCCTTCACCCCCCCCCCCTTAGCTACACCACTGCCTCGTAGAAATCTTCACATTATACATATACTATGTGTATCCTCAAGCACCACTCCCTGGTAAACAGTCAGCACCCCCTACTACCGATGGATGTGGATGGCTACGGGCCTGCTTTTTTATAGCTTGCATGCTTCTATCTAATTTTCCCTTGACATTGTAAACCGTTCATTCGCTCGACCACGCACATAGAAAGTTCTCTGCATTTGCCGGAACACTGATCCTTTGACCTGTATCCTATTTTCATTCATAATAGTTTCAGGAGCTTCTAAATTGAGGAGGGGTCTGTAAACTATTTTTCCAAAGAGATAACTAACCTCTTTTCCAAATTTATTTCATTATCTGGATTAAATTCCGTTGCTAGCATCTTCAATTGCGAGACAACCACTGACTCCTGCCATTTCAAGTAAGTTAACATGAAATTGTTGGAGCCGTAGACATTAATCTGTAAAAAATGGAAGGCTAAAATGGCATATAGCTACTGAAAGAGAAATACTCTAGTATTATTGTTCGTTTAGCTGTATCAGGATATCTATTCAGTTTAATGAACCCACATCTTCGTAATACTTATTTATCAGGGTAACGTTTCGCAACCAGTGGGGATGTGAAATTTGCTGTTTCATTTTACTAATTTTGTCCAACGCCGCTTTCTTTGTTATGCTATCCATCCAGTCCGCATCTGAGATGATTATTCCGAGTGCCGTTTTCAAGTGTTTCAGGAGGGAGATTAGCTGAAAATCATTCGTAAATTTCATCAGTCAAATCTTTTGATACAAATGGGCTAGGTAGGTACTAGTTACCGGTGGTCAGCTAAAAGATATCGCAACAGAATTCATTCTCGGGAGCAGATTTGACTCGTAGTGCAAACTTTTCAAGAAGTGGAAAACTACACTACTTGCTCGCGATCATTTTTTGTATTTCCGAAGATCCCTGTGCATTAAAAACTGGGTATCTGCTGACAAAAAGTCACACAGCTGTGCCAACGTGAAGAAGTCTAAAGAATTATTTCAGGGACAGACTTGCCAGCCAGTCCGATAAATAGATGGGCATATGCTAGAAAGACAGACACACAAGACACCGACAAACTTACAAGTCGCGAGTTGGGTGGATGAACAATGAAGTACATTAGCGGTCAAGATGGGCGACTCTCAGTCAAGAGCAGGGAACAGACAGACCTATAGTCTTATGATGTACACATTTTAACTAATTGGAAACGATATTATAATCCGAATCCTTTTAAAAACAACCTTGAAAAGACGTAATTTTATTCTCAAAAAGTAATTTATCTGTGAACATACCTAATATACGTAGTTTACGAGTAGGTATATACAGCTTCCGGACCCAGATAAGCCTGGTCAGCCTGGGTGCGTAGGATCATCTCTCAGACGTAATAGGGAAAAGTCCAAAGGGGGGAGGGTCTCAACAATACAATTACGGTGTGGAATTTGAACGTGAGGACTTTGAAAAATGAGGAAAATTTGGCGGAAGTAGAGGACGCATTCGAGGAGGGCAAGATCGACATTCTGGGCCTTGCTGATGTAAGAAGGGAAACGGGGATGCCATATTGAAAACGAAAAAAGGAATCTATTTTGTTACATAGGCCAGGGTGACACAGAGGAGTGGGATTTTTAATTAAAACAGAATGGGAAATCTTTTTGGGAATTTCGAGGTGAATCCGATAGAATAGCAAGTATAAAGATCAAATTATCTCAACACCAAACGGTTACAATCACTTAGGTATACGCCCTCACTTCAGCCTCTAGTGAAGAGGAAATTGATAAGTTCTATACTATGCTCTTTCGGAAACACTACCCCCCCCCCCCCAGAAAAACGAAAAACGGAATGATACACAGGTTATAAAAAACTTTAACAGTCAAATTGGAAATTTGGAAATAGGGTATGGGAGAAGAATACATAATGGGGCACTACAGTTATGGAATCCGAAATAAAAGACGGGAAAAGATGATTGACTTCTGTCAAATCAACAGTTTACAAGTCATTTACTCATTTTATAAAAAAAAGAAAAGCAAGATGTGGACTTGGTTATCCCCGAACAGGGAGTACAAAAATCAGATAGACTACGAGTATATTTTGGCCCCGACGTATACTCGAAGAGAAATTCACAACTATTCCGTAGATGAAAAATTCAAATACCATTCGGACTGCAGATTACTTAAGTGCGAGTTAGAGGTAGATAGGGAGAGACAACCTCGGAAACCAGCTACAATAACCAGACAACCACTTAAAACAGACTACGTGGAGGCGTATCAAGGAAAAACTTGTAGACTGCTGGAGGAGAGCAACATCGAGGAGTTAGCTGGAAACCCAAGCAAAGATAATGTAGATCGTATAATCAATGTTATCTCTAGCGCAATGTTCGAAGCTGCAAGATTGGCCGGCCCGAGTCTATCTACTTCAAAGGAGGTGAATAAAGCAAACAAATGCAACAATTCTGACAAGGTTGAGGATCTAATTTAAAAACAGCAATGTCTGAACAAAAAAAACACTTACTGAAAAAAGAAAAAGTAGGGTAAGAAAGTATAACTCCGCTCGCGAAAGTATGAAAAACACCAAAAAGTGATTGGAGAAACTCTAAGCAGTACAAAACATTTTTTTTTTAATTGTGGAAGAGCTTATCATCGGGGGGGGGGCGACATATTTGGTTAACCAGAAAGGGGGAAAAGTATTTGATAGGAACAGAATTAATGCGGTAGCTAGTGTATTTTACTTGCAACTTACGAGGATAAAAGCAAAAGGCAGATAGGCGAGAGAGAATATATAATCCGAAAGGAAGTTCCACATCTTTTGGGGCATGAGGTAGAAGCAATAGTTGAAAAATTGAAAACAGAGAAGGCGTCAGGCGCTGATAAAATCAGTAACGATCATATAATATTTGGGGGAGAAACCTTTGGTATAAAGTACATCACTCACCTTTTCAATATGATACTAGAAATAGGATGGACATCATCTGAATAGAAAAAATTGGACCTAATTTTATTATATAAAAAAGGAGATAAGCACAACATCAAAAATTATAGCCCAATAAGCCTTAGCCCGGTTCTCTCAAAAATCTTCTCAAAACTGATTGAAACAAGGATAAACAAACCATTCAACGAAAATCAGCCCAATACACAACCTGGTTTCCGGAGGTGGTTTTCGACCATAGACCACCTGCATACTTCAAAACAGCTAATGGAAAAAACCGAGGAATACCAACTCGAATTGTGTCTAGTGTTTGTGGATTACGAGAAAGCCGTTGATTCGCTCAAGCATGATTTTATGATCAAAACCATCTGTAATCAAGGCATTACGGAAAAACTTATCTCAGTGATAAATGATATGTATAGCGGCGTGAATACAAAAATAGTTACGGAGCGACCAGGGCGATACTTTGCAGTAGACAAGGGGGTGAAGCAGAGTGTCCCCTTATCTCCGATTCTGTTCAGCGCGGCTCTAGAGGAAGTTATGAGAAACATGGACTGGGAAACGAAGGGACTGCTCATAAATGGACGCAGATTTAGCAACTTGAGATTTGCAGACGATACTGCTCTGGTAGCGGGCTCCGGGAACGATCTGAAGGATTTGTATGAAGAACTCATCTAAAGGGGAGAGGAAGCGGGTCTGGAAATTATTATAGGAAAAACAAAAATTTTGTCGAACGAACAGGGGGATCCTGTGACTATAAATGGTAAAAGAATAGAGCGGGTAGAGGAAATTAAATACTTAGGGCAAACGATACCATTTAACAAAACAAAAATTTAATAATTGGACATAAGAATAGCTAACTCGCGAAAAAAATTTTGGTCTTTGAAAAAAATATTTAAAGGGAACTTTTCATTAAAGCAAAAAGGATACATTTTGAATAGTTGTGTCTTTCCCGCCCTGTCTTACGGTTGTCAGACATGGTCGCTCACTAAATCTGAAGAGAAAAGAATCGTCATCCATCAAAACAGTTTGGAAAGGGCGATCCTTGGGATAAAGAGGAAAGACAAGATAAATTTATCAAAAATTAAAAAGAAGCCAAACCACGACATTACATTCTTCCATGCTATAAGGAGGCTGAGATGGGACTGGGCTGGGCACGTAGCGAGGATGGACCAAGAACAGGTAGGCAAAAATAATCTCTGACTGGTTTTTGAAAGGGAGAAGGAAAAAAGGTAAACAAAGATCCAGATGGAGGGACATGATTGATGGAATGTTCCAGCACAGACAGTATCATACGACTGCGCAAAGCATGGGGGTGAGAACGTCTGAGGGAGGTCTTTGCCCAACAGAGAGCAACTTAACCTATGCTTTATGTATAAGTCAAGAAAAAATAAATCAAGGTCGTTTTGATTTGATTTTGGTGTACAGCTTACTTTAACTTTGGTTCGTATAACGACTGGCACTGAATGTAACAAGCCTCTAAATAAAATTTAAAAAAAGCTTACTTTAACTTTCGTTTGGACAACCGCTTTATCATCTAAGAAATGATGCTCGATGGCCAGTCCCATTAACTGTTGTACTAACTCGTAACACCGCTCCTGTCTAAAATACCATGTTTGCGATTTTAAAAACCCGTCAAATAGAATTGATGTCATAATGGTTCCGGTTACTCACGATATTGTCGTGTTGAAATTACCACTAGCATCTCCATAATGAAGGGCTCTCATTTCATCAGTCGTCATACCAGCGACAGTTGATACAACGTCGAACCAGATTGCCCTCTCTGAAAATATAAAAATTGTAAATATTTCGATGTCTGTCAGTACTACGTGCAATCTAACGCACGGCATTTGTGAAATATCGCCCGTACTTCAGAACAATTTACCTAAAAGATGGGGAGACTCCTCTCCAACTAACGAAGCGATTGATTTGAAGTATTTTGGACTTGATACGTGAAACTTTTCTTTTTTTAAATCTATACTGCTTGCTCCTTCAATTCCTTCGAGCAACGTCTTGAAATACTCTTCCCAGTTGAACTATTCATAAAGATTAATTTTTTGGTCATAAGGGAAAATATCAAGATCTGTCTATTGAAAATGCCATTAAATAATATCGTGCTTCTAATCTGAATAATCACTTACGAGTTTTTTTCCATCTCCTTTAGTAATTGCAGTATCAGTCAGGTTTTGAAGTTCTTGTAGTGTCATGTCTGTAGCTGAATGTAATTCCGAAACCCAGTCCTGAAAATCAATGCATCCCTGTGAGTATATATGTTGGCCGTTGAGAGTAAAAAAATAACCACGACACGTTTTGTTCCTTTTTTCCCCCTTCATTTGTGGCTGAGGCCGCGCTGTATGCGCCGAGGGCTCAGGCTTTGCAGTCCGTTGCACTATTCCTCAAGTTAAGGTTAAGGATCAGCTCAGTAGCCTCATTTTTGTAGCCAAGTCATGTCCCGGCTATTGCTGGACATTGACATACGATATGGATCGAGGTTTCTTCCTCTTTTCCACAGTACCTGCAGGAGCCGCTTTTCACCAATCCTATTCTATACCACATGTGTTTTGTGGCCCCATGACCAGTTAGTAGTCAGACCATGAGCCTTGCATGTTTTCTGTCAAGCCCTAACAGGAACTTGGCATACTTATTGGGGGCGTCTCCTATCAGTGTTTTGCTAACGTTCATGCCACTGGCCAACTGCCAGTGTATTTCCGTCTGCGTACTTATCCAAGCCTTTACTTTGTATTTTATTACGCTGTATGCTACAGGAAGTCATGGCCTGGGTGTTGCCAGTTACTTTTTTATGCCCTAGCTTGCAATTGTTCATCTTCCCTTTTATGCCGTAGTGTTCCAGTGTCCATAGTATGACCTCACGGTTCTCCTGAGCAATGGCGTAGCGTCGGGGGGAGCACAGGGGGCACGTGCCCCCCAATATTTTTACATAGTCCTCTAATATCGGCGATTTTTAAAAATGACCGCAATTTTCGACTTTTTCTCCCTTGAAAACCTTATTCCTCCTCCCCCCCCGCGGGAAACCCCTAGCTACGTCACTGCGCCTGAGCAAAGGTGTATAATTCGTTAACACATTCCGCCACCACCAAGGATGTAGGTGACAATATTACCTTAATAGCCGATTGACTGTCTGTACAGATATATTTGTAGATCTGCTTATTGACAAGGCCCTTCTGCTGACTTCTATCAATGGCCACCGTGATCGCCATTACCTCTGCTTGGAGGATAGTGACGCCCGCGGCCAGTGCCACTGAACAGGTATCAGCGGCTTTTGCATTCGTGTTTCCGATTCCTACATCTTGGTTATTCTTAGAGGCATCTGCAAACGACACATTCTCCTTTTTTCATAGAATGCTTGGCCACCTCTTTTCCCGAGCCTCTCGTGTGAGTATTAGCGCACGGTACGGCTTGTCAAAGAAGTGTTCCATCGCGATTCTGTCCTTTGGAACCCGAAGCATTTGTCCATTGTCCCCTTCATCTCCCATATCCTTCTGTGGCCTGTTTTTTGGGCCTGAAGGTTTGGCTGACCCAGAAGATAAGCCCCATTATTGCAGCTGCTTCTATAGTAAAATGAAGTGGTGACAAAAGTTTCTAGCCTTTCCATCGCCTTAGTCGACATCGTACGCATTGCCCTCGTTGTCATCACGCACGCGAGCCTTTGCAGGTGGTCTAGTTCTTCTCTGACTTTGGTCAGGTGGACCCGGCCCCACCACACAATTATGTGATTCTGGGACGTATTACACCGGTATATATCCACTGCATCATTTTAGGAGAGAGTCCCCAGGTCCTGCCGACAAAGGTGCGGCAAGCCCAAAGGGGCTCGTCCCTTTTCCTATTTTATCTGAGACGTGATCCCTCCAGGAGAGTTTTTCATCGTTTTGTTCCTTTGATAGCAGTGAAACCGGACACAACGCGTAATGTTGAGGGAAAAGGAGAGCCAGAACGCATTCTCTTGCGTCAAAAAAAGCATAACGCGTTGTGGTGGACAAATGAAGCGTTGGAACGGAGAGAGAATATACCAGAATGCGTTGTGGGAACCAAATAATTATTTAAATTTAAAATGTATGAAGTATAGGGGAAAAAAGTAATCTGAAAAAACAGTAAAAATTAATCTGAGAGAAAAAACCGTGGAGATTCAGAAACTTGCCTACTTATTCTTACATGCTGAATGGTTGTGGCATTTTGAATGACAAAGGACGCCAGTTTTTCTGCATTTACACTGTTTATCGATGCAATGTCTTTTTGACAAGTACAGTGTACGAAACCTTGTTGGCTGCCGGACGATAGTACGGATGCTGACCGTAGAGATATTGAGGTAGCGGGAATATCAGCGGGAGCGATGAAATCGCTGTCGGCAGCAGTGATTTCATTTCGAGCATATAAACGATCAATATGGCCTTCCTTGGTGTCAACCTCTACAAACCGGAGGAATGTAAGTCGACAACAACTGCTAGAACACTTCTAGGAGTGAGACGACTGCGGTCAACATCTGGAACGCGGACCACAGCATTCTGACCGACCGCAATCAGTGGAAGTTTAGCATTCGATAACTTAAGCATTCTTTCAGCTTGCTCCTGTAGTCCTTTCTTGGCACCTTCACGCTGACTGTTAATGTCATTCTTTCGTTTACAAAGACAAAAAATGAGTACTTCTTCCACGTATTCGCTACACTGTACATGAAGACGTTGATTATAAGGCAAACATTCCTTCGGATTGGCCACACTCTTCTCACAGATTATGCGAAGAACGTCTCTTATGCCCGATGCGCAGTCAGTTACCCTACTTACTCGCGAAAATGTTACCCATTTGCAGTCCGCAGTTACCCTCACCAGAAACCCCGTCAGTTACCCTTGGTTCCCCTTTAGTGACCTGAGTAAGTTACCCATTCGCAACCCTCAGTAACCCTCAGAATACTTCCCCCTTAGTTACCTAGGTAACTAGCGGTATTTAGTTCCCCTCTATCTACCCGATGAAAATTCATCCGTTTGCAACACTCAGCTGCCCTCAGATTACCCAGAAACCTGTCAGTTACTCTTGGTTCCCTTTTAGTTACCTGGGTAACTGGTTGGATTTTGCGCATCCAGCGGTAACCTCATCCGGCTCTTCTTCATGATCACTCCCATCACTTTCGTCGTTATGTGTTTCCAGTTGATGGAGTCATACATATCTTAAGTCCATGCCGAGTCTGCTAGTCCTATCCTTTGCGCACTTCCGAACACAGTCTCGTATGGACTAGTCTTTATACCCACATATAGGGCACAATTTTTCTTACTCTGGATGAATCGAAGGCTTTCTGATTATGTTGACTGTTGATTGTGTCACTTATCCATGCGACAAGCATATCACGAATATCCTGGTTAGAAAACGTTCCACCGAACCCTGGCTCTGTGAGTGTCTAGGTTTTTCGTGTACGAACGCGTTGAGGTTAGTTTCTATGCTCTTCTTTTGTACCACAACGCAGTTTGCACCTACTTGAGGTTTAATTACTTCCAGGACGCGTTTTGGTTGCTCCGAATTGACCAGAACACGATTTGTCCTATGTGAGTTGGCAAAGCGCGTTATGGTAATTTTTTTTGCTTAATGGCTGTTTTCACGTTTTGCTCCTAACATACCTGTACATTCGACTGTATCAAACCTTACGTTTGAGATATATGAAAACTTATTCAGGGTCGTACCGAAGAGTTTTTTCTGTGTGTGTGTGGGGGGGGGGGTAAAATTGTGAAAATCCCAACTGACTCAACTCTGGATTTCCAAGTATCAAAGCAGCAAAAATAAAAAAATAAAAATTTTTGACTTGTTGGATTTTCCAACTGACTCAACTCAAAATTCCCATCAGGTATCGAAGCAAAAGAAGAAAAACCTTTTGACTTCTTGTTGGGTTTTCCCAGCTTTCTAACTCAATTCGCAAGTGTCAAAGCAAAAAAAGAAAAAAGTTTTAACTTTATGGATTTTTCCAACTCACCTGACTGAAATGGTAAATTTTCCCAACTGCTGAATGAAAAATTCCTACATGGGCTAAGTCGCTCCTCTACCACCCCATTCGGTACGTCCCTAAACTTATTTATAAGTAGGAATTTTCAAAAGTCGAAGCATTTAGACTGTAATTTGATACAACTTTCTCTGGACACGGTATTTTACTGAAGTACCTAGTGCTCTTATGGCTTTCATGCAATATTTCAGGTTAAAAAAAAAAAAAAACATACCGGAGGTACAACTGTTGCAATAAGTAAGTTATTAATTTTCTTACCGAATCTGAGAACTCAACTTTTCTCCTCACGGAGAATGCCGCTAAATCCGCAATTCCATAATCAATCATTTTTTGTTCTAATTCCGTCGTATTTTTGGAACCACTTATCAATTTGACCAAAGTTTGAGCGTACTTGAAAAACCCCTCGGGTAATGAGTATGCAGCATTAGCGTAAGGATTCGAGGTATCGTAATACATATTGGCACCTTTTTTCTTACTACTGTAACATAAACAAATCCGATGACGCAAGTTAAAAATTTTCTTTCCCGAGTCGTATTTCTGGAGGTTGGCATCACTGACATTTCAAAGAAGGTTATTCTGTTTCTATTACTTCGTGAACGAATCCGGAATTTTGATCTCATTGTCAGCTGGTCTTAAAAGATAAATTTTAGGCGATGTCTTGTTCTTATCGTCATTCAATACTACTCTAACTCTGAATAAAAAATCTTTGTTGTGTAGTCGTTTCATTTTTGCCGCCGAATAAGTCCAGCTGAAATTCGTAGTGTAAGTACCGAATGGTGGGTCAGCCGAAATACCGATATCTTGTAACAACTGTCGTAAAGGTCCATAACCATTTTTATTCATCGCGTCTGTAACGAACAGAATTATGTTTAAGCTACAAATTTCAATATGTACCTATCCGAAGAATTAAATATCTAAAACTTTCGAAGCTGAAAATATGTGATGGGTAAAGAATCAAGACTCACATTTGCCATTTTACCTCGAGGGCGCAAATGGGCAAAATACTGTACACTAGTGCGGGAATATCTTTGCTGCGCCGTGAATGTGCGATATGTATAACATACTCCACGTTCACAGGCGCCGCAAATGTATTCTCGTACCCGTGTACAGTATTTTGCCTATTTGCGCCCTTGAAGTAAAATGGTTTTAGGAACCACCTCAAAAAACTCTCGGTTACTCCGAATCGTGTGACTTGGATGGAAGTGGAAAACATCGTGTTTTCCCTGACTGAGCTTCTGAGTAGATTGATTTCTAAAAATTAGATCAATGTCTTGTTGTGGAAGTCAAGAAGAAAACTGACTGTTATGGATACTCATATCAAGTAGTCCTACCTGTATCAATGCACGACTCGTATAGCAGCTGTACTTTTTTCACCGCAACAGGAGCCGATTCATTCAGTTTTGAGTGTAGGAAATCTGAATATTTGCAACAACTTTGGTATAAATATTTAGTCTATGCTGATTCCTTACTCAGTATGCACGTATGTTATTCAAATTACCTTTAATTCGAGCAGTTTGATTCACCCCCATCTCTTTAAGCCAAGTGTACGATTCTTTGGCACTATACTTGTCTGCTTTCCATTTAGCAAAGTTTCCACAAGCATATTTATAAAAATTATCGCAAGGGTCCACATCGAGGTTCATGCTCAATTTCAACGTATTTGCTGGAAACAATTGATTATTTTTTCCAAATTGTAGTGGTTTTTTATTCTTGGTATATAAGATTCTTTATGTTTGTATTATAGGCAACTTACAAGATTCCAGACATGAATCCGTTTTACATACATTTTGTGCCGTGTCTGCTGGTTCGACTGTAATAATTGTGTATAACATATAAAAATTAGATTAAGGGCACTAATTAACTAATCGTACAATTAACCTATTACTATATCAAAATTAGTCCCTCCGGTCACTGATGCGATACTCGAAAGGGTAGTTTCCGGGGCCGAGGGTATGGTGTCATTGGGGCCACTTTGGCATGCGTGCATGGCCATACGTCCCACCACACCGCTGTATCAAAATTAGCAGGGCGTTTTGGAAAATTGAACAAGTCATTTCGAGAAGGGTGTAAAGCCGACGTATGTATTTTTCAAGAGGGATGCGGATTTGGATTCTTCAATCTTTTTTTTTTTTTTTTTTGTTTATTTAATGTAACTTATTGTCTTTCGGCTATGTACATTCTTAATACTTTTAAGTTTTAATACTATTTACATTACAGCTTATGTATCAGATTTGAGGCGGAGAGAAAATTGAGTAAAGATTTGGCGTGTCTTAAACATAGATATGATGATGGTGTGACGTTGTTGAGAAACGTATTTCGATGGCCTCCTTCCAATGAGACGACACCTCTCCAACTCGATGAGGGAATAAGCTATCACGATTTTAAAACTCGAAAAAGTCAATGAAAAATTGACAGTTATTATCAAAAAGTTGCGTTAATTGAATTCTTTTGTAGAAAACTAAGACTGCTCCAATTTTTTCAGGCAGCTATGTAGTTAATGGTCGTTTCAGGGTACTTTTCTCGTTTTTTTTCTCTGTAATTTTCATTACTCTATATCATGGCGTCGAATGAATAATGATAAAAAGAATTTTTGGTACGATTTTGTGGGAAATAATCATAACATTTTTGGTATTCTACAGACATGTTGTAGGAGTTCTCATGATTTTGTGGATCAACTTTTTTGGTTCCTTCCCACTTCAAGAAAACTTCGTTCAAGATATATACAAACTACAATATTTTTCTTGTTGAAATAATATTTCAGAATAGTAATGTCATAGTAATACGAAAATGTGCTTGGTTTTGGAAAGAAATTGCGTAAATTTTTTTTTTAACTTTTGAAAAAGGAATCGATGAAAAAATTTTCGTATCTAAAACTGAAGTTCTCGTCATTTTTGTTCTCGTGAAGATTTATTTAATCACAAACCGTCATATTGACGCTTGAAACTTCCTCTTCCGATATCATTTGTTAAAATTTGCCGATCACTGTATTTTGTTTTTTTACGACCCTTGCGCATCCCAATGAGTAAAATCAAGTTGTCGCTATAAAAAGAAAAAAGTTGAAGTTTTTAAACCAATATTACAGAAGTACTGCTTTACCTACACTGATGGTGAATGTTGTTTCGGATGGTCGCAGATATTGGGAAAATATTATAGATGATCGCTGGTTTCAACAATACGCCTTACTCTTAAAGATATGCAACCAAACTTTCCTCAAGTATTACTACAGTATATTTTTAACTTAGTATTAGAAAGAAAATATTGAAAAATTTAGATGTAAGTGCATAACTTATATAATGCATGCATGCGGAGGCCAAGGCCGCCATACATCCTCAAGTATTACTACAATATATTTTAAACTTAGTATTAGAAGAAAAAAAAAAGCCGGTATAGGTGCATAACTTGTAAGCGTTAGTGCCCCCCTGTGGAATGTGTCCTATACTGACCCAATATCTACTCATAACCATAACGAAGTGGCTTTTTCTTACGAGTGAAATTTGTCGCCTCACATTTTGAACTATTTAAAAGAAGTAAATTACTATCACTCCATGCGACGAGCCTTTTGAGGTCTGCCTGTAGCATACTGCAATCATTTTTGGACAGGATAGATTTCTATACTTTGATGTAATCAGCATAAATAGTAGTCTTTCTGAGTTATGAATTTCAACCAACACATTATTAACAAGAAGTAAGAAAAGAGAAAAGGATCCAATATTGATCCCTGCGGGAAATCCGAGGGACATATATAGGATGCGGTGGAAGCCCAACGATATTCCGTAAACTGAACCCGATTACTAAGGTACGATTGGAGAAGTGTTTGCCAATTTCGAGAGAAGGCAAACTTGTTCAATTTGCCCAGTAAAATCTGATTATTGACCGTACGACATCAAATGCTTTCGAAGAATCAGTATTGTGTCAATTTTATCACCCTTATTTCAGCTAATTTTTTGTATAATAATTCTAAATTAAATTGCTCGTAACCCAAAAATAGTATTAATAATGTTAGAAATCACATCATTTATAATTCAGTATTGTAATAAAAATTTAGTTATGTCAGTTCTTAATTTCCGAGTAAAAAATATGTATATTCAAGATCTAATTTAATATCAGATGCAAAAAGTAGATCTCTTTTTCCTCCTTTAAAAAATATTTTCTAATCAAAAATGTTGCAAGTTCTAAAATTACTTACCTACATATATGTAAGCCGAACCAATAAGAAAGCCTAACAAAATTAACGCTAATTTTGACATGTTCGTGTTGGTAGCAATTACAGTTATTCTAGAGAAAGGTATACTTTCGATTTATACACCTATCAAGCCTTTTTATAATTAATGCTGTAAATTTGTACTCGAGTTTTGAGAATCATATTGTAGGTTATCTTCAAGGTTGAGAGTTCAGGGGAAATTGTGATATGAGAAATGTCGGGGTCGGAAGAATACAGAATAAATTAATTCAAACAGTATTCTCTGATTACAAAATGGTTTATTTTTCTTGCTATTTTGTGATAATTTGAACCCATGGTTCACAGTTCTTGAGGGGCCGCCACGACGTGTTATGAAATTTGAAGTACACAAATTTATAGAAATGAGAAAATGAAAAGCTGAAGTTGGCCTAATGTTACTACTACCAGTTTTTATTATATTCTCGGCTTGAATTTCCGGTAAATTAATGTCACGATGACTCTCCAATTCCCAATAGCCTTTTTCTCAAATCTTGTGAACCGTGCTACGAAGACAGAGCTGATTGGTTACAGCTTCTTATAGCAAGTACATAATAGAATTTGATGCTCACGACATGAAGGTGTTCTTCCGCGTGATGAAGGAGGAAGGGACTAAGTTTCACTACACACAAAGACAAAAACAGCAGGTGTTGATTTTTTTATTTCGGTGAAATAATTGAAAATTTGAATTTTATTGGTTTATTACGTATACAAACCCTCTTTCAATATTTTAAGATTTCCTTCTGTTTTTTTCCTCGAGTTCTGCCCTGATGTATTTTAAAATGTCACGTCTTACATTAGATGTATCATTGACACGCACGACTTATCACGCTTACAATAAATAGCCAAATAATAACCCGTGTCTTGCCGAGCTCAATCATCATTATGAAAAAACGAATCGGTAAAGAGCTAATACTTGGATAAAAGGGGGCTGAGTTGGACTCCAAGACCTTCTGTAGACACCTGGAAAATTTTATTTTACCTCAGATTTTCCGCTCCCATTACAAGAAAATTGAGCTCATATTACTGGCCTATACATCTTCTCCTCAGCACACTATAAGAACCTGGTCTCTAACTTCCACGTCACCTAGCTAAAACAACGCAAGTGAGCTACCTTTTAGAGAGAATCCGAAAAATTGTTATGGATCGATGTAGTACCTCCGTATCTAGCCAGGACTTTATCCAAATCGAAAAAAGCAGTTTGCGGAACAGAGGAACAAACAGTCAGTCAGCTGTACCGTCAGCCTAACAGACCTGCAGACTGATAGGCAGACAGTTTGACAAACTAACAATCAAGCAAGTAACTCTTGCACAAAAAAAATACTACTGGTGGGTTGCCACTTTCTGAAACATCTGGAAACCCCGGAAAAATCATGGAATTTGGATGGTCATGGAAATGTCGTGGAAAAGTCATGGAGTTTTCATCCGAATCACGGAATTTTGATTCTCTGAATGATAAACTGGGTTTATGGCTTATACATATTATATCAAAATTTATTGTCAGTGAATAATCACGCTTAAAAAAGGAGAAAATCTTCCTCTTTATTCATATTTAATTAAGAGTATGTCTGCGTGTCGAACATTCGAATTGTTTTTCTGTGGAAAGAAGTTTTGCCGAAATTCATTACTGCATCCCCACTCGAAAGAAAAAGTCATGGAAAAATAGAAAACTAGACCTGGAAAACCTTGAAAAGTCATGGAAAACCGCATACTTGAAAAAAATGGCAATCCTGTACTGTACTTGTCACAGTGCTAAAAACTACTCAATACTGCTTGAAAACTTCCAACTTCTTATACTTAAGATGTGGGTTGAGGTAAAAACCCGATCGGTCGTCAGCGACAGTTATTTCGACACTATCGATCTTGCTCATTTCGACTGAAATATCGGCAGTTCGGCAGAAATTACAACCAATCAGAAGTCAGCATTTTGTATCGGAAACGCCCCGTTTGTCGACAGAAGTTCGGAAGTTCGATACTTTCTCGACAATTTTTCGACAGTTCGACAATTTTCGATTCGATGTTTCGATTGTTTGTTCGACAGCATTTCGACATTTCGGCTATTCCTTCGATACTATTTCGGCGTTTTTTTCGACATCAGTTCGACATTTCGACATTTCGGCTATTCCTTCGATACTATTTCGGCGTCTTTTTTTCGACATTCCGACGGCGCGTTCGACAATATTTCGATAGTTTGGCCATTCCTTCGATAGTATTTCGGCGTTTTTTCGACAGGGCGTTCGACACTATTTCGATATTTTCTCACCCTAGAAATTAATCCCTCCTCCCTTTTCGTCCAGGGATCCTTTCATAGGCGCAACCTGGGGGAGGTACGGGCTATAGCCCCTCCTTTAAGAGACCTGAGCAAGGAATTTTAAGCTAAAAATTACAAGCTGAGTATTTCATTTTTCATTTACCCACCCCATTCTCCCAATTTTTACTGGCTGAGCGCGTTCTCTCTCATTTTTACTATTAATAGATATGTGTCCTTCACTTCTGTGAACCTGAAGCATTTCTTTTCAGAATAGGTATAAATGTTTCGCGTCAGACAGACGGATTATTAAAGTCATTCGAATACTGGAAAGAATAGAAAATTCAGAATTTCACCTATATATATTTTTGAGAAAATTGAAAACAATTTTTTATAAATTATTACACATGCGAAGCGTGATACACTGCGTACTGTGGAAGTATTCCGCCGTCCATATACCGAGAGTAATCACCGTCGGAGCCACACCTAGAAGAAAGTGTAAGATTTCAATGCTAAGTTACTGAAATATTAAGTATTCACACCACGAGTTAAGGTCTATATCCTAAAATATGTTCAAAATAGATAAATATACAATCTAATTTTGCGACCTCTGAAAGGATCTACAGAGAAAATAATAACGTTCGATTAATAGAAAATTGCGAAAGCATCATCATAGATTTTATGGTATAAGAAAAAGGGAAAAAAATGTCGAGGGCTGGTCTCGTGAAAAAATAAAATAAAATAAAGGTACCCATTCATGTCCTTATACCAGTATTGTGTTTCGAACAAACGTTTTTGCAAAAATCTAATTTTCTTCAAATAGGTTTCATACAGGAGCGGAAATAGAGCGATTTTTTTTTTTTGGGGGGGGGGGCTGAAGCCCCAGTGCCTAAAATATTCTATACACATAAACATGAATGTATGTCTGTCTGTCTGTCTGTGTATGTCCTTCATATTTCCATGGAAATTTCTATAAACAACACAGCTGCAGACTTTACTACACTGTTCATCTGATCGCCATGAAACTTTGGGAAGTTGTTATCAAACTTTAGGAAGTTGTTCAATGCACTCCCGCGAAGGTTTGGGAGCAGTAGTGAGGGGTGTGCGCCCCCGACACGCTCCTGTTACTATGACATCATCTGAGTATATCTGAGCGAAAACTGTGCCTCTTAGTGGTGGTTGACATTTCCATGGAAATTTCTTTTAACAACACAGCTGCAAACTGCATGTGTCTCCTGCAGTGACATATATTGTAACATTTCTGGTTTTCTTCTGAATTTGTAGAAAGATCTATAGTCATTATTACGTGGAATGTAAGGAGCAAACTGTGGATTTACGTAGGTATTTTCTTGTGACTAATGCATTGGAAAAAAAGGTTCTCAAACAGCTTTGAACTTTGTAGTTTACTTGCTTTGGGCACTCACACACATCTACCTTGGTCTTTTTCGTTATCAGTGGGATCACAATTGGTCTCCTCTACACTCTTTATCCCTTGAAATTGGAGGGCGATAATACTGAACTCACTTAAACCAACTTACTTTAGCCAACTCACTTAAGCCCACGGTCAAGGGTAATAAAAATCCAAAACAATCATAGCCTCCCCCCCCCAAAAAAAAATATTAAAAAATAAAAAAAACTACAAAAAGTAGATTTTTCACTGTAATACTTCCTTTAAGAAGAAGAAAAAAAAAAAAAAAAACAGCATGACATCACAAACGATAATAGCGATACTCGTATAGTTTTATATTTTTCACTTAGGGGCGACAATTTCGAAACTGGAGGGCTTATCCCCCTAGCCCCCTATATTTCCGCCTCCGTTTCATGCCGAAAATAGAAATTGAACAAAATACTGAAAATCCAAGAAGGTGATGCGTTGTTTTCAATTATAGAAGAATTTTCCCTTCATTCTCGACAAAAAATTTGACTTCGGTTTCCGAGCGTCGATCCTACCCACGAGTATGCTATGAAATGTCAATTCCTCTATGTACATATAATTTTCAAGTTTCAAGAAATTTAGTGAGTCGTGCCCAATTCAAACAAAAATTGCAGTCCTGGTCATTATGACAGAGTTTTCCAATTCTAAGTCCTTTGTTCTCTCTCTCAAGTATAATTTGCTAACTTTTAAATTTTTAAATGACCATGATTGAAAATGAATGACTTTAAATGACTTCATGATCTTTTTTCAAAATAAATGACTTTCAATGTCTTAAATGACAGTTAGAACCCTGTTCATATATGAATGGGGAATCCAGGCGTCAGAATAATGATGTATGAAAGGATTTCATCGCTAAAATTATTAATGAGATAATACGACTCGAGCATACACTCTATCATATGTATCAATTAAAGATTGTATCGTCGATGTTAAATTCATAATGGTAGACGTACAATGACAAGGAATTCCATTCCATTCCCAATTCCCATTCAAGCTGCTGCTAGTCACCGCGCGGGGTTACAGACAATAAGGTTTTGCCCCACTCAAGAAAAACAGAATTTTCTGTGTTGTACAGCACCAGATTTACCTACAGGCACTACAACAAGCACCAGCTCGGAGCGGCCAATTTTGAGAGGCAGCCGAATTTTGAGCATTTTTGTTTTCAGCACATTTTGGCGGGCCACTAGCCAGACACGGTGCTGTAAATAAAAAACTATTGAACAGATACAAAAATATTTCCAGCTAGGTGCCTGGGGGCCCAAGTGCTTGTAAGCGACTTTAATCTTAATCCGGCTTCATGATTTCCACAATAATGCTATTGAAGAAATTAATAGAATCCCAATCCGATCTCTACTTAGTCTACCTAATTAAAATAATCGAACAGGCATAGGTATAGGAAATGATAACTAACTGACAATTAGTGATGACGGGAACACATGTGGCATCAGTTACTGTGTACATTCTTGAACAAAATTTGCGAGTACAGGGTGTCCCAAAAGAATGAGCATAGCCGAGGGGGGGGCGAAGAGGAAAACCTGAAATTGAACGTAAAAATATGCAAGAATGAGCAATTTTTTGCCTTTAAAACACGTGTTTTTTTTTTTAAATTTTGCTTGAGCAGTAATTTTACCTTCATTTTTTATAAAATAGTCCCCTAATACATATTATATTGGCAATTTTCAAAAAATACCACAATTTTCGACTTTTTTTCCCCTTGAAAGTCTTACTCCCCCCTCCCCTTGAGAAAATCCTGACTACAACACTGCCCAAAAGTCAGGTTCCAATTTTGCTCGGTACACTACACATACTGCCTGATTCTCGCCCGTCTTCATGCGTCTCGAGACCAGACTCTCAATGTGACCACGGCAGACACACGGAACATTTTTGTGTACCTTCTTGCCGTTCTGCAAACTGTGCAGTTTGCGGGTTTAGTTGCTGAAATCGAAATGATCAGATAGTGGGACCAGACTTCTAGGACACCCCTCTCACTCTGAAACAGTCTACTGTTTCCAAGATGTACCCAATTGATATACTTTGATCGACGTATCATCTTATAATTCGCTTACAAATTATATCCTCCTTCGATGTGGAGAAGAATTTCGAGTTCAAGGAATAACTGAATACAGCTTCAAGCTTTGACTGGGAAATTCCTGGTTCTACAATGTAAAATCTGCCCCCTCCCCAATTAGGGCGCTAGAAATGCACAGACGCAAAATTAGGTACATACATTTTAATGAAAAAACATAGGGTCTGAGGGGTCAAGCAAAAACTGTTTAAACGGCCGGTGGACCGGCTAGGGGCAATTTTTCCCCTATCCTCCCCCATTGATCCACTCCTAGAATAATTAGTAACTGAATATTCCATTAAATGACAAAAATGTGACATAACTTACCGATAAATAACAGGGCATGCAAATCCGCTTCACGAATATTAAACCACTGAACCACTCAGCGACGCATGAAATTTTAACTGAAACCACTTATTCCGCACTTCCAGACTCCGGAGTCGAGATAACACACTCGTACCTATTACCGAACAGGATCGTGGGAATATTCGCAAACGTGTAAAGGCGCCGACGCGACGACAACCTTCAAAGCTCAATTCTTTTGCACATCACTATGCGGCTGACGAATATTCGATGATCAGCCTAACTTCGGACACTCTTCGATAGTAATTCGACAGCAATCAAATTTACTCGTTCCACTCAGTCGAACTTCCGACACTGTTCGACAATAATTCGACAGCAATCAAATTTATTCGTCCCGCCCCTTTATTTTCAGCCAATTAGAAAGCTTTAGTCGAAGATTTCGATAGTTCGACACATGTCGAACTGTCGAACGACAGTAATTTTGTCAGATCGGGAAGTAATTCAGCTCGGAAGCCGTGACGCTTACGCACCGAAGAATGACCGCAAAAATCAAAGCCCCGCTAGATCTCTGTATCCGAGTCTGAATTCTGAAAAAATATAAATTAGTCGTGACAGTGTCTAACTTCATTTTAACTGAACCTGAATAGATCTTATCAGAGTCTTAACGTGGTTCTAATGAGTCAGATAAGCCTTTTAACGTGTAGCCTGAATGAATCGCATGAGTCGTTGAAGAATGTGAGTGGGTTCCCTTAGAGTTCAAATGAATTTCTACAGCATTCAACTTGGCTCATATTACAATTATGTTTTGCTACTGGATGTTCACGAAAATTATTTCATTTCACTCGTCTTTATGGATACATACGAGTACAATGAGACTGTAATATCCCTCCTCCTATCGCTTCCAAAAAACAATTCCGGATCCGACATAGATGAACAGTTAGTCAGTAAAGCAGGAAGACAAGTAGATAGGTAGATAAATAGATAAATAGGTAGATAGTGAGACTAAGGTACTACACCCCAGGTGCGGCCATCCGCCATTTTGGATCCTACAGTGCCCGTGAATGCCGAATTGACTACGCGGTATGCTCCGCATAGTCGGATTTGGTATCCGCGGGCACTGTAGGATCCAAAATGGCGGATATCCGCACCTGGGGTATAGTACCTTAGTGAGACTAGATGGACGAGAAGCATGATACCCAGCATTGAGCAAGCAGGCCCGCGCAAACGACTACGCATTCACGTGCCCATGGAGCGAAGATTTCCAGTTTGAAATGAATAGCTAGGTTTCTGAAGTACAAAGAGTTGACACCTTTCCCTTCCAGACCCAGTAATGACATGCTATTCGCGTCGAATAAGAAAGAGAACACGCGTCCGTTAACGTGACTCTACTTTGTTTGCCTGAAAAAAAAAAAAAGAAAGAAAAAAGTAGGAATAATTAATTTTTGTAAGGCTAAAAAAATGTTACTTCATTCAGTAGGCCCCTCTTGAAGGAGAGAGTCGACGAATTTAGGTGATATCACAACTGACCTTTCATAAAAACTTCACGAACAACAATTAGTAACAGAGAAATGTTTACAAAAAGTTGGCTGTTTATTTATAACGAAACAGATAATATTAATAGCTAAAGCGACCATTGGGTTGATGAGATATGTAAGTTCAAAACAGGCGAACCCAATAGTCATTACGTATGGATGCCTGCTGATTCAGTATTTTGGTGCTTAGATATGATGAAAGTGACTTTCTTTCTATAGATAAAAAATTCGTTAATTTTAATGAACTTTTATTGCTAACGATAATTTATGCAACATCTCACATAATCTACTATAGGTCACGTATTGCATTTACCATAGTTAGTGCGCCAATGATCGGGCATAGGTCTCCCGTTATAGAAAAATTGCGATCAAATATATCCACGCGATCCTCGCCATTCCATTCCGGAGATAGCAAAGATCTGCGCCCTCTCCGCTCTATTGCTGGCGGAGAACGCGGAAACGAGAGTTGGCCGTAGAAAAATTAGGACTAAATATATTCCCGCAATCGCCGCCATTCCGTTCCAGAGATGGCGGAAATCCACACAATCTCCGCCATCAGATCCGCGGGGTTCACGGAGATGAGAGTTGGATCGCGATCCCCGCCGTCCCATTCCGTATATGGTGGAGATTGGCGGGAAACGTGGAGACGACCAAATACATCTACACAAGCCCTGCCATTCCGTTTTGGAGGTGGCGGAGATCCACGCAATCCCCGCCATTTCATTCTGGAGATAGCGGAGATCCACGCAATCTCCGCTTTGTTGCTGACGTGGATCGCGGAGGCGAGAGTTGAACTTAGAAAACATCACAACCGATTATATCCACGCGATCCCCGTCGTTCCGTTCCGGAGATGGCGGAGATCCGCGCAATCTCCGCTCTGTTGTTGGCGAGGAACGCAGAGACGATAAAATATATCCACGTGATCCCTGCTGCTCAGTTCCGGAGATGGCGGATACCCGCGCCATCTCCAATTTGAAAATTAAAAATATTGGACTTTTATTGTACTTTCATTGGACTCTTTTCGAGCTTTTTATGTTTTACCACGACCACAAAAAGAAGGGACCACGCAGAGTATGCTTGAGTACTTTGGAGATACAGAAATGAAGTCCAAAAAAGTCAGGTTGGGATTTCTGATTGCAAGAACTTTTCCCTTTTTAAAAAATGTATAATTCCTCATCATCACACTTACTTTCATCAGTATCTAGACCCTGAGTGTTAAAAGTAAAAATATTGAGGATTAAAAAATTATTTTTATTCAAAGAATTTTGAGATTTTGAAAAGTTTGAACAATTTTCAGAAGTTAGAAAATTACCTCCATTACTATTGTCAGTGACACGATGGATCGATGGAGTTCGGAGATTCTCAGGATGAACAAAAAATAAACTAATATTTTTATTTCATTTTTATTTGAGCTGGCGATGAATGAAAACATATCGATAGTAAAAATAGCACAATGAATTTTCACCAAATGGGGATTACGAATAAATATTTCACCATAAACGACATTTCACTGAATCCGAGTTCATAGGGCTGTCTTTTGGGCAATTCCATATCTTGGAAAATTCCTTCGAGTTTTTGAAAACTCCGAGTACTCGTGCCTCATTCGGCGGGTGGGGGTCTTCGAAATCTTCTTCAAGCTTTTGTTCTGTGGTGTGTTCGCACCATATCTGTGGCATTAATTACACTTAGATAAAAATTCCAGTAAATTAGGTTCATGTTGACGAATTAAAACAGTCTTTCACTGAGGAAAACGTTACAGTGGAAATTACTGGAAGTTTGAACGATCTCCTTCACTCTCTAACTGAAAATGCGGACAATTTTCATTTGATTCTGGTAACAACTACTATGATGCTATGAAAATTTAGTCAAGTAACTATAACTGTTACCAAAATTTAGACAATTTATCAATATTTTCGGTCAGAGAGCTTGTAAAATAGCTCAGTGTCAGAGACTTGACAGAATTCTAGTAACTTTGCTGGCCAGTTTTTGTCAATGTAGACATTTTTATGAAATAAATAAGCACGTAGTTGGTGTACGCACTACGCACATTTGCATAAGCTAGTGTGAACAACTGCAAATGTGTAAACGATTCAAATCCAACCAGCAGCGACTCTCTTCCGTGAGATTTTACATATTCGTGATATGCCATTAATGCATCCCTCACACCCGCGTTGTCAGCTATGTTCTCGTCCACAGTCTTGACGCCATCGCACTGAAATGTTGGGAACCAAAATTAAATAACGAAAGAACCCGCCTACATTTTGTAGACTCTGTTGTTTAGTTTGGTTACATTTTTGTTATCGTGGATCTTACCCAGGGTCAATGCCATCAGTTTTTAGGAGAGAAACAAATATAAATACAGAGGGTGACCAGTTTCTGGAAAACTAGGAAAAGTCTGGGAATGTAAGCACACCTGGAGAAGTCAGAGAAAAATCAGTAAATTTTGAAAGAAAATCGAAAGAATTAGGGAATTTTGAAGAAAATTTTATGATGTGAAAGTATTGTACAATTTTCTCTGTCATTCAACTGAACTTTTTTGTTAAAATAATTTGTATGTTATGAAAAAGTTGAAAAACTGGCTGGAAAAATCGGGAAAAGTCAGGGAATTTTTTTGGGGGAAACTAGCCACTCTGTAAAAAGCATCAGTGTCGACTGACATTTTAGTTGATAAAGATTGGTATAATCGAATGTGATTGATTTGTGACCGGAATCTTCCAACAATTGGCTCTAATAATACACAGACTTGAAAAATATTGCTGGTATACTATTACGTTCCCACCTTCCCTTTGTTCTGGCTCTTGTCTGAAAATGAATCATTAGGCAGTAACGTAAGTCTACGCACCGAACGATTTCCTATCTTGATTTTGTTATAAGAATTGATAAAACAATGAGTGCGTATTTTGAATCTTAACAATGTAATCCGTGTCCACCAATTAACTTTATCACCATCTTTGTTGTATTGACCACCTGCAAACAATTCCATTATTACAATTTTCAAGAAATGGTTCTAGGTCACATTGATACTTATAATAATTTGAAAAGGTATCATAACGAGCTCTGAATCCCTGTCAAAGGGAAGTTGACATTCGATAAAACTGACATATACGAGTAGGTATAATATGGTATAAAAATTTACATACGTATTAGGAAGGTCCAAAATTTCGCTATTTCTGAAATGTTCTGCTCCCAGGAGCTAAACATTCCTTTGGTCTAAAAACCCGCTAATCCACATTTTTCTGAAATCGAAAATTCTCGACGGATTTCCGCTGTAAAAGGATCAGTTTTAACTTGAGATTCTCCATGAGAAATAATATACAATTTTGCTGTAGAGTTGCCAAAAAATCGAGTTCGGTCGGAACAAGTTGTTTTCATTATCTACAGAAAATTTTGAGAAAAAGTGAATGCGAAGGTCAGTTGCACCTGAAATTGGGATACTTTTTTTTAAACTTCGAACATTACATACTCCAGAAATTGAATAAAAGCATGAAAACGAATGTTCACTTAAATTTCAGAGACACTAAATCAGTTTATGAAATTGTGGTTCAAACCACTTTTATGAGGCCCCACCAAGAGGGCAGAGCCTATAAATTGCTGTTAATACTATCATGTATCATCGAAAATGGCGGTTTTGGAATCACTGAATTTATTTTGTAGTTATTTTGACTAATCCTCACCAATAAGGTTCCACAGGGGCCGGTCTTGAAAAATTTCAGAATTATTCTACATTGTACGAAGTATATCCATAGTAGGGTTTCTAGAGTCGGTGAATTCATTTCTGAGGTTATTTTAACTGTTACCCCTACTAACAACGGTCTGCAAGGATCAGGGACGTGAAAACTTCGAACCCAGCATAAGTTTTTAGTATATCAGTACTTGGTTTCTGTAGTCGCTGAATTTTATTTTTTAATTTATTTCTCATGAGAGAGAGAACACCCCACCCCTAATAGTCTGCGGATATTGAGGCAGGAAATATAGGTTGAGGTAGCCAAATATGGACCATCTGCCTATCTTGTCTATTTATGGCGATACCTGCCGGCAAAAAATCTAATCTATTGTCCTTCATGTACCGTCTCTATACATGTTGAAAATTCGAACTTGGAGGCAAAAAAAAACATGGCAAACGATTTTGATTTTTTCAACTTTTTTTTGTAGTCATGTACCTTTTGTGTCATTATTTGGGAGAAATATGATTGAAAAATTTTTTTTTAAGTGTTATTTTTAGCCCAAATGAATACGATTCGAATGTTGTATACAGTTTTTCGATTGAAAATTGAGAATTGGCCGTAAGTCATTTTAAACAATGTTTGTTTTGGTATCTCAATATGGATCACCTACACATAAGGTAACATGGAAATGAGCTCAAAAATTACGTGAATTTTTACAGATGGCAAAAATTTGTGAATCATGAACTGAAAGAAAATAGATTCGGCTGTCCTCAGCGTTTTAAAAAAAGAAACTGGATCTATAGAAACCTCTAAAATTCCGTCCCTTTGACAACTCCTAAGCAATTTATTAATGCTCATCATGTTTGAATCTTTGAATTCGTGATGCTTAACATTTTTCAACTTATCGAAACTGTTTAACTTAATATTAAACGTTCATTTTATTTTTCATTTTTTTAAATTAAAGTGATCCATATTAGGAGCCCAAATTTTCGATTTCCTAAAATCATGACGTTTACAAAAATAAAAAAATCATTAAAAATTCAGTTTTTATTTTAATTTTTTGAAATATTATTTTTGGGAGTGATATTATAGGATCCTTTGGCTACCATTTAAGTCCATTAACAACATTTCCAGGCTCATAGGAGCCGACTTATAGCCAAAAAACAGAACGTGGTCCATATTAGGTTACTTTACTTAACATTCGAAAATGAACTGAGTGACTACAGAAACCCTATTGGGACTCGGAATCAAAGTAGCTGACATCTAGCGGATGTGTTGTGAACCCTCATTGAGTGATCAATGGAGAAAAGAATAGGTCGCGCGAGTCGGGCCGGCAATTGATTACCTCTCATTTTTTACTTCACCGCACTTTTATTAATTTTGCTACCTGACATTAAATTTTTAATTGAAAGTTCAGATATGTAGCTCTCTACAGTTCAAATTTGAAACACGTCCGTCGTTTCTTAATTTTATAATGATTTTGTGAAAAACCTGATGTATTTCCCATCTACGGCAATGTTATTTCCATATTTGATCACTCGACCTTTCATTAGGAAGTGCGTCTTAGCGCTCCTACATTCCGTTCCACATCCCAATTACCAATAGACTTGAAGCTATTGAGTCGAAATTTTCCAAGAAGTTTCATAAATTGATTCGACGTTTCTGAAAACCGAGTGGGCGACAGTCGTTTTTGCGCTTCTAATCAGTTTTTCTATCGCAGTACGGCCAAGTGGTAACATGCACGCCTCGCAATTCCTTCATCTCGGGTTCAAGTCCCACAAACGCCAGAAAGCTAGTAGTATTGGAATATCCCTACTAACATCCTACGGAACGCAGCGACTACAGTATCAATCGAGGTGGAAACATAGCGTGCCCTGTAACGCCCGCCAGTTCACACGAACACGGCATTACAATCCCAGGGCATGTTACAACCAGATCAGAAGTAAATTTCGGCTGCTCACTCGTCGGCACAGAGATGAGGTGTCCTAATTCAACGGAGGCCATGGACCTTTTAATCACTTGCCCTCAAAATTGTCGGCAGATACTGCATCCTTGTACAATAATGAAAACGAATTTTTATGGTGAAACCAATTTTTTTGACAAAACTCGATTTTTGGAAATTTGAAAGATTACAGATTTTCTCATGTGGAATCCAATGTTAAACTTGATTCTCTCTCCTCCGGCGGGGGGGGGGCGCCTTAAAATTTCTCAATTTAAGAAAAATTTTGACAGGTGGAGTTTTTAAACGAAAAGAAAACAAGTTTCTACTCAGAGCAAAACATCTCAAAAATGGTGAAATTTTGGGCCACGGTTGATTTCCGATCCCAAAAGCGAACTTTCGTGTGTAATCAACAGCTCCATACACTGTGTGTAGCTCGTCTCCAAATGATTCTTGAAGGCGTTCAAATTTTGAGTTAGGTTTTCTCAAACCATTCAGCTTGTTTATGCAACAATACTTATGTTGATATGTGTGACTGTTTGTTGTTGTTATATTCCTTAGTCTCTTGACTATTAGTTGCATCATTCCAATTTTTTCTCTTCTGTGCTAATTTTTCCATTTCTGAGAAGGATCTCCATTTTGTATCCTTCATTACCTACTCCTCGTAGCTCATTCTTTGCCTTCCTTTCCAGTTCTTTCCCTCAACCATTTCCTCTATAGCCGTAATAACAATATCCCTGGATTTCTTATATTATGTTCTATTTCTCTTTTTCTTCCTATTCGCCTCAGTACTTCCTCATTCCTGATCTTTTCTGTCTATTTCATTTTCAACATTCTTTGATAACACCACTCTTCGAAAGCTTCTATAATTTTTCTTTCTTGTGTTCCTGTTGTCCGGTTTCTTTTACTTTTCTCTGCTATTGTAGTGTCATCCGCAAACCGTATCATTCTTGCACGCGTCAATCATAAAGTATAGACCTATGTTACAATTGATTAGTGCTGGGAAATTATACCAAGGGTGTCCAATCCGTGAATTATTTCATGGCCAATGACACTTCCGAGAGCTCCGTAGTTCAATACTCTATAACATCAAAAAAAGTCGTAAGGCTGGTTACGTTGTTTTGAAATACTTATAGCTATTGTTTCTACAGAGTATTTTAAACTTTTACTGACTGAAGAGGATGCCCGTAAAATGGTCGTTGCATGATACCCATTGGTACGGCTGAAATTAAATAAGACAATATAGTCCTCCTTCAGTGCTTATTGGTTAATGAGAAGCCACAATAAAAGAGCGATGTCCTCGATAGAAGAGAAATTTCAGGGCGTATAATTAGTAGGTAAATTTATACTCACTCATCAGGTTTCGTTTTGGTTGGTACTGTGCATTTACTGTCAGCGGTTCACCCAATAAACTGCAGAAAACATATTGTATTATCAACTGGAATTTTAAAGTCTCGCAGTGAAACAGGTGTTGCAAAGGTGACAACTTACTCGTCATCTATTTCAGATGAATTTTCTCTTATTAACATTCGCAACTTTCTGAAGACACGGGCTTGCTTAAGGCTGATGATATTTTGCACGAAGTCCGCACCAATGGCCACCTAGAAACCGAGAAATTTGAACAATTACTTTCCAAACGTACTGAAAGTGAGAAAGAACTAAAATCGAAGTCTAATGTCTGTTTTGTTCAACCGGAAGTAGTCTATGTGAATCACATGAATGTTGGTTGTTTCAATATTCGTAGATCTATCTCAGCAATTTAGTAGTATTCTGTATGCGTACAAGGTCATTTGTGGCTGGAGGGGGATATTTGAGGGCTGAGTTTCTAACAGTGACTCTTCCCCCATCAAAAACAGTAGGTATGAGTATAGTTGTGATATCTTACTATTTATACTTGCGTTGTTTATTTTTCTTCATTATAAAATAACCAAGTATGGTTTCAAATTGAAGAAAATTCTGCTATGTGTTTGTGGAGTTGCCAATAAAATATATACCTTTAAAAAAAGTGAAAATTTATATAGTATGAGACCATGGACAAGTGAGGCTTCCATCCCGTATTATATTTTCAAAAATGCATTGTTTTACCAATTTTTTTGTGGGTTTTATTCCTCTTGCGCCCCCTCTTTTTCAGAAGTGCGTTGCCACCTCATGTAAAAAGTCTGCCGATGTCCATGTATTAAAATCCCCGTTATGAAAAATCTTGCTTTCAGACAGGAACGGGATTTTCGTTATTGTAGGAGGTAGAGCATGTGCAACCCATGTGTTCAAAATAAAATTCTTTCAAAATACAGGGTGTCTACTGGGCATGAAAACACGAAAAACCAAAAAATGCTATGATTTTTGCTCCATGTAGCATGAGAGCATGAAATGGCATGATTTTTTACAATTTCTTTGTAAAAGCATAAATTTTTAACTTGTAAACTCTAAAATTGTTTCGATTGACGCGTAAAGTTTTTTTTTATTTATTTATTATTTTTTTTATATTTTATTATTATTATTATTAAGAAAATGTCTCATCATATCAGAATAAAACTGCTAAAAAAGCTCATGAAATTTCCTACAAAACAAGTATATACAGTGGGGGTATTTTTTAGAGGAAGTTTGAAGCATGAAAAATGGTATGAAAAAATAAGAAATGTAGCATGAATTTTCATTCTCTGAAACTGGTAAACACCATGAAATAACCGAAATTGTTGATTATCAAAATAATCAGTTCACACTGCTATAACATTATGATCGTTTTGACTAACAAAACTTCCACATAACATTTGAGCGCACTGTTACTGCGGTACTTATCTCCTTCCAGACAAGAAACCTTTTTTCGGCCTTCAACTATATGTTATTCGTGCAACCTTAGGTTCTTCAAATTTTTGCGGAAAGAAAGGACTGAAATGTTTGTCATTCCTAAAACTGTTGTCCAAAAATTGTAGGAGGCAAATTCCTTACTGGCCTCTTGACCTCAGATCCCTCCCCTGTTGCCAGACGTAATTTTATAGGTAGTTGTAAATTTGTGATATTGCAAGTACGTTAACCAGAGCCTTACATTTCCGTAATACATTTCCAGTAATGTACTGTTTTTCAGCCACGGAGAGTGTGAAATTCGGGTTTTCATTTCCTTGATTTTTTCGACCGCTGAAGCTCTGCTGACATCGTCCATCCATGTCGACCCGTTGACTAGGATCTCTAAAGCGTTTTTCAGGTATGTTACCATTTCCATAACCTGCATAACAGATCATTATTTCTTTTTTTATCCGACCATTACTTGTACGATAGTGCCGCATTCGCGGTAGGGACATCAAAAGAAAAATCGATAACAACCGATTTTTATCGATAGGCTCGTCCTTATCTATGAGCAATAAGGATTCTCAAATGCACGCATCTTCACTCTCGGCAAGAAACAATGAAATTATTGCTGCACGACCGCAGTCTGCAGCCATTTTTATAATAGCAATTTCCATGGAAATGTCAACCATTGTATGCACGAGAAAACGCAGTTGTCCGAGTCGTGATCGTAATCGTTGCAGGCTTTTCTGCGCAGCCTGTACTAACGTTGATGTTTACGTTGCATAAAAATAATGTATGGGTAGTGAAAGTTGGCCAGAATAATATTCGAATACTGAATAATGAATAACGCAACCTTTATTCGTTATTCATGAATAATGAATTATTTATTCATTATTCATAAGCGCATGAATAACGAATAACCAGGGGCGTGCGGTGAGTTTTTCTAGGAGGTAAGCGATAAGCGTAGACAGGAACGTACCGAAGAGTTTTTCCTGGGGAGGGAGGAGCAAAAATCGGGAAAGTCCCTACTGACTCAATTCAAAATTCCCAAACATCAAAGCCAAAAAAAAGGACCTTAGACTTACTGAATTTTCCTAACTTCTCAACTCAATTCCCATGTATAAAAAAAAAAAAAAATGAAAAAAAAAACCTTTTGACTTGTATGGTAAATTTTCCTAACTTCTGAGTGAAACATTCCAACAGGGGGGTAAGTTGCCCCTCTTCCTTTGGTACGTCCCTGAGCGTAAAAGTGAAGTAAAAATCAGAATAAAAGTATGAAACATAACATATGCTACTACAAAAGGGCATTGATCAAATTATTCAAGTTGTTGTATCCCTGTGTAGGGTCATTCCATATGCATTTATCCTTTCTTGTGACGAATAATAGACATGGCCAACAAAGCAGTTTTCCACCATCTTCACAACGGGTTAACGACGAAATGATGTTTGGAAATGTCTTATAAAAGTCGAACCACCTTTCTTTTGCTCAGTTTTTAAAAACGATAATTCTGGTTTCGATTATAAACTCTAATTGTTCATTAAAAGTAAATCGCGAAGAAGGTTTTTCAGTAAGATCCCAAGTACGCATTTCGTGGGCAAAAAAAATCTGAGCATTCAAACCTAAACGCGTGGACTAGTAGAACATTAATCACGGTTCACTGCCAACTTCGACGTTTGACTAGCCATAAGCGATATTAAAATCGCTTACAAAGCGCACAGTTTTCGTCGCGCTAAACATGGTAGTGTGTTCTTGTGCTGGCCATTAACACGGAGGCGGAGTGTAAATCGTGTTTACATGCAATCCAGTTACCCGGGTAACTAAACGGGAACAAGGGTAATCTGAGGGTAATTCGAGGGTAACAAATGAGTAACTTTTCCGCAGGTAACTGGGTAACTGACTGCCCATCGGGTAAACGTAATAAGCGGCAATACGGTCGCTTTTTTGCCCAATTCTTCATATCTTTTATTTGTTACAAGTTGATATGTATGAAAACCTATTTTCTTGGTATTTTTCAGGGTAAGCGGCGCTTACCTCGCTTGCCTGGAATGCCCGCCACTGCGAATAACGAATAGTCATTCATTATTCAGTAATATCAATCACGCGAATAATGAAATCAGACTCGTAGCCAAAGTGGGGCCAGGGGGGGCCTTTACCCTCCCCTGGCGCAGTCATTTGCCCCTCCCTCTCCGAGAAAATTGGAAAATCTTGTTTACTTTCTAATTACCCCAGTAAGATTAGGGAGAAAAAATATTCCCCACCAAAAAATATTTTTATTCCCCCCCCAAAAAAAAAAATCCAAAGATTATATTTACCCCCCCCCTCCCACACACAAAATCTCCCCTCCCAATATTTTTACATAGTCCTCTAATATTGGTGATTAAAAAAAAAACTTCGACTTTTTCTCCCTTGAAAATCTTATTTTGCCCCCCGGCCCCCTTTGGAAAAAATCTGGCTACGCCACTGATCCTCGTTAAATTTTTTGTTTTGTTACTGCGTCCGCAATGAATAACAAATAATAACGATGACGAATATTATTCACATCTTAATTTTACTGAATAATGATTGATGAATAATTTTACGTGTTTACGAATAATGAATAACGAATAATGATTGAACTGTTATTCATGATTATTATTCAAATAACGCCCAACTCTGTGTGTAGTCTAACTAGCTTTTCACCGTTTTCATTACAGTTTTAAGAATGGTTTTTCTCACGAAAAAGAGTTAATTCGTAATGACTGAGTTGGGTGTTTTTTTGACCCCATCAACCATTGAACTGAATTGTCGTCATGAAGAGCTAAATCATACGGACTGGCTTCGTGTCGGGGGGATGGCTGAAGGAAAGAATAAATCTCCATGGAAATGTCAACCACTGAATTCGTGTCGGGGAAGCGTTACGGGCGCTAAAGTAGCGCTTTAAAGTAACGTTTTTTGAAAGTTTTTCTATGTGCCAAGGTAAATACATGAAAATGCCAAAAATCATGAGTTCTGGAAATCATCAATTTTAAACGAAGTGTATTTCGAACGCTATTTAACCTAGAATAGCGTATATTATGTACATCACTTGATAGGAAATTTTATAAGGAATAATTTTTGTTTGAAACCTTTTTCATTTAGATCGTATTTTGATGAGATATTCACGAAAAACTGAAATTCCAGATGTTCTAGTCCCCCCAAAAAGGGGAAGCACAGGGTTTGAGGGTGGGATTTTTATTATGTTATATAATTCAGGGGTTCCCTACATGTTCCGATGAAATCCCTTTTGTTCCCCAAATTTCTTTTTTTCTCCACGTTTGTGTCTTTATTGCCTAGACTCTCTGTAACGAACATTTTCCCCGTACGTTTCAGACATTAGAAAATCGTGAAGGCGAATTCCAACTGATTTGGGACGGTAACACTCTTTATCGTGACCATTGACAATACCAGGTCTCGGAGAACTTTCACGCATCGAGGATTTTCACTACTTAGATACACCTCACTGTGTACAAAAATTAAAAATGTCACTTCTAGCCTCTTTCGAGTTCAAGATATCTTTTCTTCTGACAGGAAAATGTGCCAGACTGTTACGATTTATATAAAGTACGAGTGAAAATTTCTCCAACTTTACGTATTTTGATAACGAACAAAGAGGTTCAGAAATATGACGCAGAGTTTGTTTCAGAATAGTATTGGACTCAGCTCCGACCTCCTTTCTCTCCTGAGAGAAGACTGAGTTGAAAGACAAGATCTCTTGAGAGTGATAAATTCCCTGGCACGTTTATGGCTTAAAATCGCTACGCTAACTGTATGAGAAGTCCCCATTATAAAGATTTAATTAGTCTTTTAAAGTCAAGACGAGTTAGATCCATAATCAGCTAACCAGTCTTGGTCGGGTATAACGTCTAGTTTTAAAATTACTCACAATATTATTGAAAAGTTCTAATAGACTTGTAGAACAGTCTGAATGAGTTTTCATGAGATTTGAGTGAGTTGTAATGAATCGTCGGAGGGTCTTAACGAGTCTTAACAGAATTTCAATAGGTCCTAAAATGACTAAGCTGGTTCTAATAGTCTATATCTGTATAAATACTGGGCGATTCATAACAACCTTCAGCGGAGTCTTCCTGTGTGTCAGTGACTCGTATTTAATGTCCTGATGTATATCTTAATGAACCGAGTCTCTATGACTTGTGTTATAGTTTAGATTTAACAGAATAAATCAGCTCTGAAAGAATTCGAGTTAGCCTTGACAGATTTAGCCTAACGGATTTTACCTGGTGTTTGTGATTCTCAATCTCGGCGTCGTCCACCATATGATGAAGTATCGCCAGCCCCATGTATTCGGCAGTGATTTTCGGACAGACGTTATCAGACCTGTAATCAAAATTTTTATAGCCGTAATTATTCAACATCTACTCAGAATTTACCCAATAGCGCTACTATAATGATAATTATAGTTCCTTTGTTAGGGGCCGTATCCGATGCCGGACGTTGGCGCTGTCGGGGTAGTTTGCCATGTTGCGTTAGAGTTTTTTTTCTCTGCGCTAGTGTCCAACTGCCGTTCGCTTACTAGTCACGTGTTTCACGACGTGGAGTAAGTTGTCCACGACGTGCTTACACACAGTACTAATCTTTCTGATCTGGTAGTAACACGCCGTGTAATTGTAATGCCTTTTACATGTGAAAGGACGCGCTATATGTTTCCATCTCAATAATAATTGATACTGCAGTCGCTGTGTTCCCTAGGATGTTATCGGAGGTATTCGAATATCGCTAGCTTTCCGGCGTTGGTGAGACTTGATCCCGAGATGCAAGGCTTGCAAAGCGGGCATGGTAAATTATATAGTTAGGTTTCAAAAAATGTTAAAATTCCAGATTCAATCAGGAGAGAATCTAGTGGAAAAGAAGATAAAGTGATTGTGGAATAAGGGTTTGCATACAGAGTTGTAACAAACCTACCACGATTTTTCGGATAAGTTGAAAACTTTCCGCCTGAATTCAGAATCCAAGTACTTCATTTCGTTCGTTGTGTATGGTAAGACTGCAGTCACTGCATCGAACCACATAGCTAATTCTGGAAATCAATAATTTTTTTACAAACATTTTTTCTTTCTACATGAGGACCAGCCGAGTCGCATGATGTGTTTGTTAATTATTTGTGTACATTACCTAACGTTCTAGGTCTCGTTTTCCATAACAGTTCAATTACTTCTTCAATGTAATTTTCATCTACAAGAATAAGACCATTTTCAAAGTCGAAAGTTACTTCTTCAATGCCTTCAAAAATTGTTTTCACATACTTTTTCCAGTTAATCTGCAATAGTTTCAAGGTTCACTAATTAGTAAGATCTTTACTCATTGCTGCTGAAAATTATACCAAAACTCAAAGCCAAATAAGTGAGAAATTTCTTCAGCACTGAAATAAATAATTATTCAGGTCAGTCTTTTAAAAAATTATGTTTATAAACTCGTAAAAGCAAATTAAAGCTGTGTTCACACGTGAACCGAAGACTTTCGCGAACATCACCGCGACTACTCACTATTTTCGGCTTAATTATCTGGAGAGTTGTTCGGCGAATAGTAGAGATAATCCTAGCGTTTGAGAGAAAATTAGCCAAATTTTAGACTGACGCTCCCTCGAGTTTTCCGTATCATCTGAAAGTAACGTCGCTCAAGTTTCAGTTTTCTAAAGTAATATATTAACCCGTACTCCGATGAAGGCCTTAAATTCTAACATGTAATCTACTTGAGGATTTTCCAGGAAATGCCTACTCATCTACCCAAAACTATTTTATAGAAGAGAACGAAACAATAATTACAGTAAGCATGTCCTAAAAAAATAAAAAAATAAAAAAAATGAAATTAAAATATTTCCAAAAAATAAAGTCGTCTCCAAGTTCAAAGTTAAATCTTCGGTGAATTTCTAAGTTTGGAGTCGGAAAAAACTGAATTTTGAGGAAAACGGTTTCTTCATTGAATTTAGGCAAATCGACCTTCGTACATGGACCAAGACCAATTTATCTCAGTGATTTCAAATCTAACGTTAAAATTTTGATGTTAGCTTTTTTTTTTTTTTTTTTTTTTTTTTAAAGAAAAAAGAACACTGAACGGTCAAAGTACCGACACTGGGACATCTCAAAATCAAACATACAATAACGTTTCTTGACTATCAAACTAGCTCTTGAAATTTTCCCTCAATTCTTTTCAAACTCTCAAACAGGCCTTTGGGAGTTCAAAATACAAAATTCAGACTGTAGAAGGCTTGTATTCAGATTCTGAAGTCGGATTCAGAATCAGCACGAAAAACAGGGGAAGAAATATTATGATTGGTTTTATAAACTCTAAATTCGGCCCTTTTTTGACCTTTTATCATACTCGTTACGAAACTGAAAAAAAATGCTAATATCGAAAATGTAAGATCACATTCAGAATTCAGTGTTATACATGGCTTTGAACAGACCGTTATGCCAGAAAAAATGTCAAATTTAAAACCTTCCAGAAAAACTGGTCCATGAATCGGCTTTTATTTATCATCCCCGTCCCCTCCCACCACCCTAATAAATTCGTGCACGGTTCTAAAAAATTCTGAAAATAACACCAAAAATTGCAATTTTGGGGGGTTGGAAGAAGGGAATTGAGGGTGTAGAGTGAAATCCAAACCCGAATTTAAAACGAGTAACGCAAGTACGAGGGCAAACTCTAACTTCTAATTTTTTTTTTTCTAAGAGAGCAAAAATCTGCCGGGCAAACGTGTGGAAACTTTTTGTTTCCAAAGAAAAATATTGAAAAGCAACATGAAGTTGTATACTAAAAACAGGGTTTTAGAAAGCTCAGTCATTCCGGTATTGACATATGGAGCTCAGACATGGCCCATCTCTAAAAAGCAAATGCACAAAGTCAGGACCTTCCTCAATTTAATGTTAAAAATTATCCTCCAAATCAGATTAAGAGATCACACTAAAGTACAGGATATTACGGAAAAAACTAAAGCCAAAAATATCGGGGTTGTTTTCCAAAAGCTGAAGTTCAAGTATGCAAGTCATACCGCGGCTTAAATTATGAATGGAATAAAATTCTAACTAGCAGGCGAGGAAAAGGGTGGCTGGTCACGAGGTGGGAGGACGAACTGCGTCAACATCTCGCACCAAAATGGTTTCATACGGCGAAGGACAGAACAAGGTGAAGGGACTTGACAGAGGCCTATGCCCAACAGTGAACGACTGAAGGGGGGACCGACGATGGGGGCACCACCGACTTACCAGTAGAAAACATCGAACCCTGTAAACGGTGTCTCGTCACGGACCAAATTGGGTCACAGCTATCAAATAAAATAAGGCAGGCACGTCCAGAAAAATTGGGTCCAGTCCACCGGCATTAAACAAAGTACAGATGTATTGTACAGGTGTTTTTTCTATCATTCTGTGTCCTGGAATGTGCCAGTGTCCAAGCCGAAATTGAAGTTTATACAACATCGAGAACTGTACATTAGAAGACGGGTTCCCTTTCGTCACCGACACGATACTCGAAAGAATAGATTCCGGGGTCAGGGGTGCGGTACCTCGAGAGACACTTTGACATGCATTTATCGTCATGCGGTCCACCAAAAATGATAGAAAACAATAAATAACGAAATCATCTAAATCACATATTATTATGACTCTGACCTTCGAAAACTTGAATAGGAGCCTCAAAGTCTGAATTTTTCATTTTCGGGCTTTTCAAGGCTGTTGGACAGTCTAAAAAGACTCCAGTCAAAGTTTTAGAGACTGCTTTGAATTCAGCATTTAAGCTTGATCTAGAAACGTTATTGTAAGCTTGATTTTGTAGATTCCAATATTGTCATTTTAACCTTTCAGCGGCATTTTTCTTAACACTGAAAAAAAAAAACTGATACCGAAATTTTATGGTCTTATCTGAAATCAGTGAGAAAGATTTATTTAAAAAAGCCAATTTTCCTTCATTTCTACGTAAATTTTGTTTTCAAAAATTCACCAAAAATTCAATTTTCAGAATAGGAACGCCTTCATTTTTGGAAAGTATTCAGAATTCCACCTAATTTTGGAAATGTGTATTGCATGGTCTTATTTTTTTCTGTAAAAGTCGTTTTTGGTTGATGAAATGTTTCCTGGAACATCATTATATGTACTCGTAAATCACCTGTTGAACTACGATGCCTGTGGACCATCGATTAATAATATTTAAGAAAAAAACGACAAAAAAAAACAAGCCGAAAATTGAGTGATGTTAGTTTCATGTAACAACAAAAACCCCCAGGGGGGGGGGGGATCTCAGCCAAAATTCGAAAATTTACAAAATAATGGACACTCTGATATTCGTAATGAGATACCTAATAAAGAGTCGTATTCTATCATGTTTTGCATGTCAAAAAAAAAAAAAAAAAAAGGAAAAGTCTATGTTAATAAATTTAGCGGAAATGCTACTCCCACTCGCTTATTAACTGGGCACCCCTAATGATACTGAAATGCTCTGATATATGTCATATGTTAGCATGGACTGCTTCAGAGACAAGGTTGTTATAAAATTCAGAATCAGGAGCTCGTCAAATATATATAGTAACCTTGAAACTCCCGAGTCCTATACGTTATTCAGATTTCAAAATTAAATCAAGTTAGCCCACCAGAAGGGTGAATCTAAGAACTGGAATCTAAATCGGAGTCGAATAAAAAATATGTTAAAATATTAGAGATCTGTGACTCAAAATTCCATATTTCGATAGATTTGTTGATCTACAAGCGATAGAATATAGCGAACACTGTTGCTAACTTTAGAGGCGGACTGAGACCACAAAGGCCAGGGGTAAATCCATTTTTACCTGGTCACTTGACCAGTAAAGAGCCAATTATCACTTCAGAAGGGTTCACGGACAAGTTCTTACAACATTTTCTCTAAAGACATTTCCCCTAACGATTTTTTGCCCTAAAGCAGAGTTTCCTAGGTTCATTTTCTCTAAAAACATATACCCCAATGATGTTTACCCTAATAACTTTTTTTCCTAAAATAAATTTATCGAAATTAAATGTGTTTATAAGGAAATACTGTGTCCAATAGTACATAAATACTCCAGTATATGACCGTCGGTTTCATATTCATTGTACGACATAGTTATCGAGTGAATCCGGTTCTGCAGCTCAACCCACCTCCGCTGCGGATACGATTTTACTTTTTCCCTAAGGGCAGCTCGGCTACAGTGCTCTCCGTGTTGACCTGCTCTTTTGGGAATTCTTGGAGCGCCGAGTAAAAGTCGAGGTAATGCTTACCCACGACAATACGAAGGCGATTGGGCCACGCTTCGATATTCAGCTGTGACTCTCCCTCGATGATACAACTGTACGCGTTACTGTTGTCCCCGTTTCATGGTAAGTAATAATAAGTGTGTTTAGTGAAGAAAAAAATGCGACCAAAAAGTCATTGGAGAAAATGTATTTAAGAAAAATGTCTTTAGAGAAAACAAACTTAGGAAACCTTGCTTTAGGAAACAAAATCGGTAGAGGAAATGTCTTTAAGGAAAATGGTTTAGAGAAATTGTGCGTGAACCCTTCAGAAGTTGCGAATTAGTATTCATGAGTTACAGAGGAGCGAGATTTCTGAAACTTTGACATGGGTATGTCTAATGATTTGCCACGCGGAAGAGAGAAATTCCGCAGAGAGTGCCGAGCGAAGCCGAGAATGGACGACTAGAGAAAAGGCATTAGAATGAGGGGATGCGCGTTGTTTTTTTTTTTTTTTACTGGTTTGTATAGAAGCTGTTTATTGGTTTACCTACTTAAAGTTTTTTTTTTGTTTTTTGTTTAATTTATTTATTTTACATACATAATATACAATCTGGGACCACTTTTGCTAATTCTTAAGCTTATCAGTGCTCCGCAGGTCATTACAATTTTTTATAGTCTTACCATAATTTTTTAATTTTGCGAATTAAAAAAGTCCTACTAACATACTATGCCAAAACTCCCTCTATCCCACTATTCAGTTGACTGGAAACACAGCATCAAAGCTCTAAACGAATGCTGTTTGCACATAATTTATTAATTTAATTATTAAATTTAGATTTTGAAAATTTTAAAGTAATAATAAAAGTTTTATATATATTATTCAACTTATTCATTAGGATAGGTAATTTTTATATTAATAGACGAAAAAGTTTTTAGGTTTTATCATTAATCAATTTGTTTGGTCCGAATAGAAAATTTTGTTTTTGTAGCTCAACTTCTTACTGTAACTATTGTACCTAGTCATGTATACTTCTCTTTATTATTCATAATTTCATTGACATAATTGATGGTTTTTTGTGTGCTTTCTTTTTCTTTGAACCAGTTTTGATTGGTTTCTTTTATGTTGTATTTGGCCCTCATATGTTTGAAAGTAGAACATTTTAAGAATGCGTGGTCAGGTGGGTCTCCTGGGCGACATGACAAATCCATGTAACAATGTTCTTCCATGCTGCAGTCGGACTCTTTGTTTTTTAATATTCATCTTACTTCATAACAGGCCATTTTTCTAGCCAGCAGGCCATAAACTTTTCACGCCTCTTGTTCGCGATTTACGAACATCTTGTACAGTACATTTTATATGAAGCGATGTTCGCTGAAGCATTCGCGAACACGTTCGCGTATCCCTCTATTTACATTTGCGTGGCTAACATGTTCAATTCACGTATGGACTCAGCTTAAAAGATGCCTTAGCATTAGGCTGCAAAGTAATAAGATTTGAAAGGTTAGACAAACTTCAGTTCTTCCTCCCATCAACAGCGCTTTGTGGTCAGTAAAGTTCTGCAAGTCTTTCACAGTCATTAATTTGAGATGAGGTCGTTTATCAAATATAACTTCCAGAACTAACCTCCAGTGTGAATTAGTGCACTGAAAAGATAGGAAAAAGTAGAGAAATAAACAAATAAAGGCAAGTTGGGAATACAAACACAGTTGTGAAATCTACGCAATACCCCTTATTGTGACGTGAAAAAAGGAACTCTGTTCAGTGCCGGTTCTACCTATATTGTTGCCTTAGGCAATAATCTACACCCCCCCCCTTGTTCCCACCAACTACCTATTACTCTATCTGAAATAATTCTTCACTATTTTCTCTAAAAAAATCTTTATTTCAATAATTTCTCTGCTTCTCAATCCATTTTTCCATGATATTTAATTTAATCTTTATTTCATCCATTCATTTTCTTTTCTAATCCTGGCCGCCCTAGGCGGCCGCCTATAGTTTGCTTTAGGGGAGAATCGGCACTGACTCTATTTATTTTTTTTTCTATTTAGTATTTTAAAAACTTACAATATTCTCTCTCTCCGCCGAAAAATTCTTAAATGAGAAAAATTCTATTCGTCTCCGCAGGTTGTGTGATCTATTGGTATGATTCATCATTAAGCTCAGTGAGGTACCAATCACGAAGGACTCCAATGCCTCGGATTCGAAAACATTATCCAATTTATGTTCTTCTAATGAAAATCGTTTGCTAAAAATTTGAAGTAGAACTCCTGTTATTACAAGAAATGGAGGGAGGAAGGCTTATAGGGGGACTGCCTAGTATCAAAATAATATTAAACTTCTTTCGTTCGAACAATTTTTCAGTTTCTTTTTTCGAAACGGGGGCGTTCAGAGGATTTGGAAGCTAAGCCCCAAGCTTCCCTCTATTCGCACTTATGTCGATTTTATCATAAGCCTATTACAAATTATCTACAAAGTTTACTCTGTATGTTTGGATAAAGTAAGATATAGGAATAAGAAGTTGGCTGATTACTCAGTATAGGTAGTAGGTACCTTCTCACTTTCAGCATATATCTGCGTCATTATTTTGAAGTTGGATTGGGATAACTCACCTTAGGAATGGCACACAATTTTTAGGACATCCCAACAAGAGGTAATTTGCACCGTCTTCAAAAGGACTGCTAATTACGTCGGCTGAAATCAAGAAGTCGATGTCTAAATTTCTCTTGAGCTTTGCTGCTGAAATAATCCAATCGAAACTCGGATGTGGATAAACCCGGTTTCCAAAATCCGTATCAGTCGACAAGTTGACCAGTTTGAGCACATCTTTAATGGGTTCCAATCCTCTTTTGTTCATGCCATCTGTTGGATGAACATGCAAGTGATTCTGAACTCAAATGGTAAGAGATATTCAGTGTCTCACAGTTTTAAATTGCTTACCAGTATTAATGCAAGACTGATAGAAACGTTTCACGTTTTTTACATTTATCTGCTCTCCTGGTTCTATCTTTGCTTTAAGGAAGTCTAAACAGAGAATATTGGTATTATTGCGTGGACTAGGACACATTCTAAATGAGTTAGAGGCTTTCAGACTTACTTCTAATATTTGTGTTCAAGTTTTGGCGAGCCTCATCGAACCAATCATAGGGCTCGTCAGTTTTGTACATATTTTTTTTGTAGCTTGGGAAGTTACCGCACGCATACTGGTAGAAATTATCACAAGGATTTATCTTCGTATCCATTGAGGATTTCAGAATATTAGCTGAAATAAAGAATTCAGTAATTCAACAGGAAACTGTTTTAGTAAGACATATTACATATCCTGCTGTCTGCCTGACGAACTCACTCAACTTTGACGTCGGTAATTCGGGCAATCAGTGTTTTTCCCTCTAAATATTATTTAAAATTGTAGGATTGTAATTCTGACGTACTTGCTGGCATTATATCTGTAATGGTCATCTTATAGTAAGGTAATTGTTATTTTGTACAATTATGAGTGCAGAGAGTGGAGTGGGACTCCTTACTGAGAATTCCTCACAAAATGATTTTACGAGATTTTTTTTTCCACAGCTGATAACATAGTAAAAATTAAGCTGCAAACATTTTTAAAGGTACAAAGTTGATGGCGCAAACTTCTAATTGAAATACGTGGAACTCAGTGACGTGTTAATTCATGACAAAAATAATTTAAGTAACCGCAGTTCTTCTTTGCATAAAACCTAGCTTCTGCCCCTTCCTCTGCCTTCATCTAGTAGCCTATCTGAAAAATCCGAGAAATTAGGGTACACTACCGAACTTGGATCAGTTTTTTTGGGTCTGCATATTTTCTTTCAAATTGCCGAAAATAATCATTTATTGTATTGAAGGACACATCCGACACGAGACTCCAGCATATAATAAACATAAAATAAAAGAACAGCAGTAATTTCGGAAGCTATGACCATGTTAGTGATTTCAAATTGTCAGTATTACGGACCTATTTCTCAAATGTTGACCTTTGAGTTCTCAAAACAATAAAAATGAAGAAAAGAAAAAAAAAAAGTCTGACTGTTGCCTGGAAAGACATTGTTAGTTGGATATGTCGCTCAAGCGACGGCGCGACGTTGACGCGCATACCCACATTCCAATGCTTCCTCTAGTTGTCCCTTCTCGGCCTCGCTCGGCACTCTTCGTGTCGACCTGTTGAAACGTGATGAAGCGAATGACCGCGTAAAGAAGAATATGCAACTAAATACATCACGATGATAACGTTTTTCTGCGGTACGTTTTTTGCGGAGCGTTTTTTCGGGGAAAGTTTTCTGTGGAATTTCTCTCTTTCGCGTGGCGAGCTATTAGACATTTATCTATGTAAAAAAAACACAAACATATCTGCCAAGTCAAATGCATTCACAATGAAAGTAAACTAGTCCGTCCCCCCATCATATTGGGGTTTAAACTTGCACAAGAGTGTGCTGCAAAATCACCTGTGCGGCCGAAAATGAATGAGTTATCATGTGTACTTTTAAATAGAAAAGCTGCTATCTTCAGGAGGGTAAAAAACGAGTAAAAATTATTCTACCAGTAGAACTGATTATAATTCAATTTTTTGGTGATGATGCAGTTAAATTTAGGACAAATTTTCCTTGAAAGTGAATTTCTAATCGACTTGGGTAAATCAAACGTGATCACTCACACATCTATAGGGCTACCAACACTTGAAACCCTTCAGTTTAAATCCCAATAGGTTAATACGGACACCCTATTTATACGGCCGAATTTCGGTGTTTTTTCGAGGTTTTTTCACATTTTAAGGCCCCAGCACACCGGCGCGATCTACGTAGATCGCGCCGTTGTGCTGGGGCCTTTATCTTATATTACGCCACCCGTGCGTGATGGGAACATTTTTACGACTTTGTTTCATGCTGCACATATTCGTATGTCCAAGAACGAAAAGAAAATAATAAGAAAAAAAAAGACTTGGGTCCGTCACGCTTCTTTTATTCTGATATGTTTTTTTTTTTTGGAAAAGTCCGTAAATGAGTTACTGATCCGCTTTTGGTACTGTACCCTAAAGGAACAGATCTGACACTCTCAAGTTCAAGCCAATTCAAGAACTAACTAGCAAGGCAGATAGACAGACAACAGACCCATGAATTCATAGGCAGACAGGCAAACAGACAGACAAAAACCCTCTGGTATAAAACTATTAAAAATACTATAATTCTACCCATACCTCGGTGTTTATCTTTTGCTGAATAAATGTAACATTTAGCTCTTTTCGTGATAATTAATGGTAAACATATAATTCTATTTGTATCAGAGGCGGGGAGAGAGAAGGTGTTACGATTCCAAATAGCTCGTTTTGGCATTCCGACAGCTTGGCATCGTCTAACGAGTTGGAAGCTTTGGTGATGAGCATTTTCACAAATTTACAATTCGAGCGAAAGATAATCGATCAGTTTGGATTTTAGGCAGCAGAATACTCAGAGATAGATGCCATTGGTCTGAAGGCAGAAAACTATCCCAATCAATAGGTGCTATCGGCCTCATATTTTGGAATTGGCGATGAGTGATTAGATCACAATAGGTGCTATGACCTAAAAGTAGTAGATTATCACTAGATACTCGAAATCCGAGAAATGCTAATCGATGTTCGAATTCCTGAAAAATGTCGAATACGATCAACTCGAGTGTAGTGCAAGTACTTGTTCTGGAAAACTAGCCTACCGACTGCGCCAGAATTGCGTGTTATGATCTCAAATGGTTTGCCTTGGAATCGTTGAACGCGACTGTTGAGAGCTTTACTCAAAAAGATCGCAAAATCAATAACGACAAGGGACGTCAACGTTTTAGTGTAGAGTTTTAAGTATAACCAACTATTTTATTCTGAGGCTAGTGCCCAATAAGAATACAATTAACAAGTAGATTGAAGTAAGAACGATAATTAGAGAATGATCGAATAATAAGAATAGGTTAGTATATCGATTAAATCATGAACGTCGCTAAAACTTTTTCCAGAGGATGGTGGGGGGGACAAGATTTGTGCAGGTGCAAGTAGCTGCTTTGCTATCAGTTTGGCGCCAGTCACACATTTTCGTCGTCCGGCGTCTAGACCTCTAGGCACATCCTATTTTTTGCGAATTTTATTCAGTTGGCTTTAAATATTCGAAAATAATCTTGTGAGCACTGAAACATTTTTTCTTCTTCAAAATCCAGGGGGGGGGGAATTGTCCCTCCTTGCACCTTGCTGTCGACGTCCATGATTAAATTCGTACGTGATCAGGAATTAAGTATTATCCCACCTTTTGAGCTCAAAGGTTCATAAAAGCAGAAGTGGAAATATGAAAAAGTGAATCTAAAAATGTTAATGAAGAGATAAATTATCGTTACGTTACATGGTGAAGCAGAAAGATCTAAATATACAGGATGGTTGGAAGGGACCATAACAAAGGTTAGGAACCAAACCCCCAAAAAGTACCGAGAAACCACTCAAGACTTTTATCCCCCCCCCCCCGAATACGCTTTCCTTCTGAGTAGTGATCTTCTGATACAAGCAAATTTCGTTTTTTTAAAGTCCTGGGCATCAAGGCCTCTTTCTGAAATTTCACTACTTCATCTCCGCCTCTGATACTGTACATTGTATTTAGTCGTGCGCAACTTACATGATATTCGGCATTCTCTTGTTGTGCATACGTTAGGTGTACGCCCAGTAGGAACTGTTCAGAAATTCAGTAATGATTAAAATGTTGATATTTTTTGTTTTGTTGTTGAGTAACTGTATGAAGATACATAAATACTTACTCGAATAAATTGAATATACGAGACAAAGAAATGTGGCGGTACCCAGCGGATTATTGAACTGTAACATTCTGAGGACAGTATTTAGATTAAACATCCTGAATTTGAAAAGAGGAAAGGATTCGTGAGATTTTCACCTGAGATTTCTGAGCATTGTCTCTTTGTTCCTAGAATCACAGAGGTACTTTTAAAAAAAATAGTCATGATTCCACCACATTTAATCAGAACGGTGTCAGTTAGCAAGGAACTCGTCTCCTCGCTGGGGGTTATCCCTTTCCGGAGGATTTTATTTTCCGAATTAGGCGCAAAAACACTGAAGCAAAGAGCTCTTAGTTGATAATGTTACCTTCCATCAAGTTGCCTTCGTAAAGAATTGGCCTCACTATGGACTGATTAAAATGTATGATTTAAAAATTATCTGAAAGTGGAGAGAAAGGTGTTGGTTGACGTGTATATGTCTTCAGGCCAAGGGTCATAATTGTTGATGTACCAACATCGAAGTTCTGTAGCACTCCGAAATAATTAATAAAATAAATATGCCGCGTTCGGCAACTTACCCGTGTAGAATCTTCTCACTCTTCTGATTTGTATGAACTCGATAAATTTCATTAGATACCTACCGACTATGTGAATATTAGAATACTTTTGAAACAATTACACGAATTCAGTACTCAAATATCTTTGAAAGATTTCAACGCACTTTATGCCTGGTGAATCTATGTATATGACATGTTAGAACGTAGAACTTGGGTTGGTGTTACAAGATAATCATATCCTATTTATCGTCGTCCGAACATGTCTAACATGAAGAAACCCTTCTGGAAAGATGACTATGTACATACAGATGAACGACAAGTCGCACTGTAGGGCTAACTTGTGATAACGCGCAATGGCTCCGACACGATAGCACATTCTTCGCTGCATGTACATGCATTACGTACACGCTGCACGTTACTACATGCTTGCCTATGGTGCGACTTCTCGTTCATCACCAGGTATATTAAATAGCTTTAATGAAATGAAACTCCTTGAAGTTATTAAACGAAAAGATACATACATATTACATATGTATATTCCACATCCTGGTTTTGCGGATTGTTTTTTCACAGAATTTATACATAGTCATCAAAGTGATAAGGCTTGATGAGTTATCTGTACATGAATTATATTATAAAACATTGGTTTCCAAATTGAGTATTTCCTCTCTTTGGCAGTTAATGGTTAGCTATTTCCTTTGATGAGCCATGATCACCTATTTCAGCGCGTTCCCCATGGTGCTTTCGTGGATTTTATTTTTATTTTTCAACTTCCTACTATAGTTGCAGGTACATTTCAAGTAAAATACTTGGTATGTGGGTGTAAGAGATTGTCTTGGAGTGAGGAGTTGAAGAGAAGAGAAATTTGGAGGGTGAAAAGCTGAAGTACAAACTTGAACTGACGAGTTATTTGACTCCCTCGTTTGAATCGAAAACATTGTCTACATAACTTGTTCAGATGAAATCTCCATTAAAGTTATTTAGGTAAACGGATCTTATTTTGCTATCTTATAACTGAAAACTGAGTCGCACTATCTCCGTGTGTAAGCCTTATAATGGAAATTGATGATCCGTGTGAACATGAATCAGGAAAGGTCGACTATTTTAAATCTCATGACTTGCTCAAGCTCGCCTACTTCATATAAGTTGTGTTTTTCAAATGTACATACGTAGGTTATTGCTGATGATTTTCTAATTAGTATAGATGTACCTACATACATATGAAGGGTAAAGAATCAAAACTCACGTTTGCCATTTTACCTCAAGAGCGTAAATAGGCAAACAGGAATATCTTTGCTGCGCCTGTGAACGTGGAGTATGTTATACAGGGTGTTCCCCGAAAGGTACCCCAATTTTTTTTTGGAACCGATTGGCGGATCTTTGCCGGACAAACCGCCATCTTCCTGCGGCAAGGTCTAGTTTCTCTAGGGCTTGAAAAATTTACTTCCCCATTTATGGGGGGGGGCTGTAACGTGCCACCAACCTCGGAATCTTAAATAGAAAGGTATGCCTTTATGCACATTGCTGGAAAGGGCATATCCTGCAAAATACGAATCCGTGAAAAAAAATTCAAAATTCATCAATTTTGGGGCAAGAGGCCTAAAGATGACCAAAATCCATCAAAAATCAAAGTGTCATAACCTAGCAAACAAACGACTGAAAAAGGGGTTTTCGAGGTCTCGGATTCCAAATACACGATTAAACTCGGTTTTGGGCTTTAAAACCCAAATCTTCAACCTAAAATTGGTTCCTATTCACAAATTTTTGACTTTCTGAATACAGATCATTAAAGTGACTTCACGCACATCGTTGAATAGGAAACTTCCTCCAGAGTATGAATCCATGAAAAAAATTTCAAAATTCATCAAATTTGGAGGTAAGGGGCCTAGAGATGACCAAAATCCGTCCAAAATTGAAGTATCATGACCTAACAAACAAACTATCGAAAAGCGGTTTTCGAGGTCGCCGATTCCGAATGTCACACGGAAAAATCTCCGCTGATTTTTAAGGAATTTCATCGGAATTTTGTAGGGAAAAAATTCCGCGAATTTCCAAAGAATTTTTTTGGAAATGTCGGGGAAAATATTGGATGAGTTTTAAGGAATTTCATCGGAAATTGTTGGAAAAAATCCCGATAACGTCCGAAGAATCTCATCAGAAATCTTTAGAAAAAACTTCCAATGATTTCCAAGAAATTTCATCAAAATTCTTCAAGAAAATTTTTCGATAATTTTTGAAGTATTTCTGGGAAATACTCGGAAAAATCTCTGATAATTTTTAAAGAATTTCAGTAGAACTCGGGAAGAATCTCCGATAAATTTTAAGGAATTTTATCGGAAATTATTGAAAAACATTCCAATAATTTCCAAAGAATTTCTTCGGAAACGTTGGAAGAAATCTCCAATAAATTTTAAGTAATTTTATGAGAACTCGGGAAAAATCTCCGATAAATTTTTAGGAATTTTATCGGAAATTGTTGATAATTTCGATAATTTCCGAAGAATCTCATTGGAAATCTTTAGGAAAAATTTCCAATGATTTCCAAAAAAAATTTCATTAAACTCTTCGAGAATATTTTCCGATAATTTTTGAATTGTGAAACCATATGAGTATTCCCGCGAATATTTCCTATGACAAGCTTCAAAAATTATCGGAAAACTTCCTCGAAGAATTTTTTCTAAATAAGGTTTCCGATCAGATTCTTCGGATACTATCGGAATTTTTCCCGACAATTTCCGTTGAAATTCCTTAAAAATTGTGGGAGATTTTTCCCGAGTTCCGATAAAATTCCTTCAAAATCATCGCAGACCTTTCCAACAATTTCTGATGAAATTCCTTAAAATTTATCGGAGATTTTTCCCGAGTTCCGAAAAAATTCCTTAAAAACTATCGGAGATTTTTCTTGAGTATTTCTCAGAAATACTTCAAAAATTATCGAAAAATTTTCTTGAAGAATTTTGATGAAACGTTTTTGGAAATCATTGGAAATTTTTCTAAAGATTTCCGATGAGATTCTATGGACATTATCGGAATTTCTTCCAAAGATTTCCGATGAAATTCCATAATAATCATGTTCGAGATTTTTCCCGTTTCCAAAAAAAATCTTTACAATTTATCGAAGACTTTCCCAAGTCCCGATAAAATACTTTAAAAATGATCGGAGATTTTCCCCGAGTTCCGATGAATTTTTTTTTAAATTATAGGAGATTTTCCTACCATTTCCGATAAAATTCTTTAAAATTTATCGAAGATTTTCCCCGAGTTCTGTTGAAATTCCGTAAAATTTATCGGAGATTTTCCCCGACATATCCGAAGAACTTCTCTGGAAATTATTGGAATTTTTTTCCAATACCGATGAAATTCCTTGAAAATCATCCGAGATTCCGAAGAAATTCTCCGGAGATTATCGAATATTTTTCCGGACGAATTTCCATAAAATTCTTCAAAACCATCAAAATCCCCCTCCCCCCCGAATCGTTGCATTTTCTGTTGGCCACAGAGCACAGTAATGTTGCGTTTAAATCTGAATAGACGGCCAATCGTGTGCTCGCTTATTCATATTACCACGCAACATGCCGGGTTTTTTTATGTTGCAACGAAAACTGAATAACCCTGTATGTCTTGTAAGACCCAAAATGTCAGAAATTTGTACTTCACACCACCTTTCTCATTCAAATTTCGGATTTCGGGGCCCTAGGATGCGCTGGATGTAGGAAATCACGTGATGAACCCAAACTTTTTTCACACAGATTCGTTTTGGGGGGAAGTTTACTTTCCAATGACGTGTATAAAGCCATTTGTATAATCTGCAATGAGAAATTCAAAAATTTGTAAATGTCAGCACTTTTAGGTATCTTATTTTGGATAGGTTTTGGCTAGGGTTAGACCCGGTCTCCCAAAATTTATGAATTTGCCATTTTTCTTCACGAATTCGTATTCTGGAGGAACTACCCAATCCAACGATGTGCATGAAGCCACTTTGATAACTTGCGTTCAGAAACTCAAAAATTTGTGAATAGGAACCAATTTTAGGTTGAAAATTTGGATTTTAAAGCCCTAAACCGGGTGAAATCATGTGTTTGGAATCCGTGACCTCGAAAGCCCCTCGTTCAATCGTTTGTTTGCTAGGTTATGACACTTTGAATTTGATGCATTTTGGTCATCTATAGGCTCCTTGCCTCAAAATTGATGAATTTTGAAATTTTTTTCACGAATTCGTATTTTACAAGATATGCTCTTTCCAGCGACGTGCATAAAGACATACCTTTCCTTTTAAGATGCCAGTTGGTGGCACGTTGGAGCCCCCCCCCCCCCCATGAATCTTTCAAGCCCCAGAGAAACTAGACCTTACCGCAGGAAGATGGCAATTTGTCCGGCAAAGATCCGCCGATCGGTCAGGGAAAAAATGGGGGTGGAGGTAACTTTCGTGGAACACCCGGTATATACCGCACATTTACAGGCGCAGCAAAGATATTCCTGCATCCATGTACAGTATTTTGCCTATTTGTGCCCTTAAAGTAAAACGGCAAGAATGTGAGTTTTGATTCTTTACTCTTCATATATAGTAGGTCATCAGCTAAGCGGCAGATACTGTGATGAACTTGATTCTGTAAAATTAACCTTGAAAGCAAACCTCCTTCACTCCTCCGAATGAATTTCTTTTAAAATGGTGTAAGTTTTTCATGAAATTAAATAAGAGTTGGGTATGTCTCTTGAATGGTAAGAAATAATGAATAAAGCGTAAAAAATCTGATTAAAATGTCCTACTCTCGTCTGATGCAATCAAATTAGTTATATCATATTTACTATCTGGTAGTTCTTGTAATCTGTGTGAACCATTAACGTGGTCGCATTAATCTTTAGCGTGACTGAAGTTAGATCATATCACTATTAATTTACAGTACTTCAATTAAAAATTGATCAAACTTCAACTAGTTCGTAAAAGTAACATTTCTTCCGGCTTTCGAAAAAATTGTTTCGGAACCTTTCTGTATTAAAATGAGATATTTTATATATTTTTGATTGCCAACATTTCATTTGAAAAATGAGGGAAAACAGAACTTAAACATTCTTAATTCTTCAAGGCATCTGCATTCACGGTAGTGTCTTCTTGAATAGTGTAAATATAGACAGATGATGATTTGCTGGTTTACCATATCTGACATTTTTCTTTGTCCGGATTCATGCGAGAACCTTTTGGACATTTCCACGCTTCAGCAAATTCTTTCGAATTAATCAGTGGGCCGAGAACTCTTAATTCAGGAGGACTATGCACGTCGCCATCGTACACGTCTTTTAACTTGTCGTTCGGACAGTATTCGCACCATGACTGTAAATGTAGAAAGGAAAAATATTGTTAGTCTTATTTTGGAGCACCGATGAGTACCTATATACACTGTCACACACCTTGTTGATACTTCTCCAGACAGGACCGGCTTGGGTCTCAGAAATTTACAAGGAAAATATAGCTGGCTAGGGTATCCAGTTCTAGAAAATTCAGGGTAGGTGTGAAGTAAAGGAATTAAAACTCTGAAAAAGTCAGGGAGTTTAGGAAATATTTCTGGAAAGAGCATAAGATAGGAGAGCTTCCAAAAGTATACTTTCATGTGTAGTCCTTCGAAGTGGTTGAAGCGTAAATGAAGCAATTTAATTAAGTTTTTTGATTCTTATATCTTATATAGTTTTGTTTTTATATTTTTATTCTTCGCAATAAAGTTGCAAAAATTTGAATATTGCGTATATCTCTTCGCACGCCCTGTAACTTCATTTGGACACCTTGTGTACCACTCGGAAATTTTTCAGGGAAGTTAGGGAAAAGTCAGGGAATTTCATTTTAGGAAAGAACTGGGCACCCTGGCTGGGTGCTTAATTCAGGAAAAGTCAGAGAATTTTAAAATTATGGAAAAGTTGGGGAAAAGTCAGGGATTTTTGAAAATATTTCTAGAAAAAGCACAATGCATATAGAAGAAAGCTCCCAAAAGTATGATTTCATGTGTTGTCCTTTGAAGTGGTTGAAGCCGAAATGAAGCAGCTTTTCGCACGCCCTTTAACTTCCTTTAGCCACTTTTTGGACCGCTCCGAAATGTGTCTGAGATAGTTAGGGAACAGTCAGGAAAAAAAGAGGAAATTTCACTTTAGAAAAAAAAACAAAAAACGAACACCCTGTTGGCATTGGTATGAGGGGGTATTTTCCTACTGGCCCAACAGTCTACTTACCTGACCGGTCCACCGGAAATTTTCCCGGTATTCCTTATGGCCAATCCCACCCTGCCAGAATAACTGACGTTCTTACTTCATCATGCCATTATTGGCTAGCCTACAGGTTTGTAGTACTGATCCATAACATTTACTTACAATTGCGTAACTTAGAAACACTAACTGCTCCGAAGTTAAGTCTTCAAATTCGGGCAATAACTGCTCTTCTCCTTTTTTATCCGTAACCCAGTGTCTGTACGCAAAAATGGATTGCCGCATTCCTCCGTTGTCAGCAATATTTTCGCCAAGTGTTTCTTCTCCGTCAAACTGAAAGTTCATGTACAAAAGATACAGTAACTCGCAAAATAATTTGGATACTTCTTTTTTTTCGTGGCTTTTTCACAATATTCAAAGAGGAAATGAGCAAAAAAAAATAAAGTACTGTATGTGACAAGTAAAGAGTCATAGAGCACCAATTTGTTGAAGGACCGAAAACTAAGCGCAGGAAATAAAAAATAACGGGAAACATGTACATCGCATTAATATTTTTGGTTTGGGTGGAAACCATACTAGGCATAAAAGAACATATTGAAATGAAAGGCCTCATACCAACAAAGATGAAAGGCCAAGTATGGGAGAATTGTATTCAGACATTACTGACATACGGAAGTCAAACCTGGGCAGCAACTTATACAATCGTGCGTAGACTCTAAACCACGCAGCGAACGATGGAGAGGAGCATTCTGAATATTAAGTATTCAGAGAAAATAGAAAACTCAAAGATCAGAGCAAGAACTAGAATAAGTGACATGGACTACACAATCAAAAAATTAAAATGGAACCACACAGGCCATATATAGCTAGGCAGGAGGGGTGGTAGACCAAGAAAATTGTGAGATTGACACCACGAGAAGGAAAAAGATTGAGAGGAAAACCGGCGGCTAGTAGCGCGATGAAATAGTCAAGGAAGTAGGGATGAAGAGGAAAAATGTAGCATTGCATAGGAAGAAATGGGCGACTCATGGGGAAGCATTTTTCCAAGAATGGGTAACTATTAAGGAAATATGGAGAATGATGACAAGTCGGTAAAATAGAGTTTGTAGCAGAAGTATGATTTAAGACATGTTTACGTCTTCGCCAAAAACAGAACTTTGGATTGCTGTTTAATAATATCAGATTTTGGAAAGTATTTTAATACATTTTGTAATTATAACTGCAAACTGCCGTAGTCAGGGCCATATCGATGGGGAGGGTTTTGGGGGTTCAAACCCCGCCCATTGGCCAAAAACAAAACACGAAAAAACGATGGGTTGAGACGGAGAGGGGGACGGACCTGATTGACACCCCCTTCCCAAGAATAAAATTTATCTTGGCCTCAAGAAATATGAAAAAACGCTTAAAAATACAAATCACGATAAAATGATCGTTTGCGCATTCAATAAAAATATTCACGTTAAATAATCGGAATCACGCTAAACTGATCGATTTGCATGATATTAAAAATATTATCACGTTCTATTTATTACTTAACGATAAAGAAATCTATATCGCATTACAAAAAATATTATCACGTTGTACTTATTAAATAACGATGAAAAAATCTAAGTATGTCGAGATGAAAATAAATATGAAAGTACCGTGTAATGAGTTAATCTAGGACTAAAGAGCCCTTTTCACTTTTGTCGGTCATCCTTTCTTTCGTTTTTGTCCGAGTGGTACGGACTTCAGGGACGTACCGTTCCGTAGGGCGTAGGAACTTTTTACTCAGCAGCTGGGAAGATTTACCATTTCAGTCAGACGAGTTGGGAAAATCCAATAAGTCAAAGGTTTTTTTTTGTTTTTTTTTTTGCCTTGATACTTGGGAATTCTGAGTTGAGTTAGTTGGGACTTTCACCATTTTACCTCCCGCTCCTCCTCAGTAAAAACTCTTCGGTACATCCCTGACGAGCTTCGCTTCCATCGGAACGTCCACCTTGTGCGTCCTTATTTTATACCTAGGAGAGTGTTTGCATATCTGGTGCTTCAGGAAATAAGGATAGGTACAGCTGCAGCTCGAATTTTCAGGGTGTAAGGTTATCATCCATGTATCCTAATAAACAGTCTTAAACTCATCAACATTTTTCCATTCACCTTCTTTAACTGTGAAATTCTGAAGGCTTTCAACGGTTATGGGAGAACAGCCCTCGCACTAACATGAAATCATCAAATTGATGCATGTTATGACATGTAGAAAGAGAAAAAATATCCTAGCTGTAATACACGGTGTATTGACGTTCACGAATTAGTGTGCATTTCTTTCAGAATTGAGGTTCACGAATTAGCGTGCATTTCTATCAGAATTGACGTTCTACCCAATTAATCTGCTGTTCAAAATTTAGCGTGTAAGTCTATTTATCGTGACTGCAAAACGCATTTTCCCAATTTCCGATTATATTTTCCCCGTCGCAAACCCCCACCCCCTTACGTAATTCCTGGGTACGGCGCTGATAACAACAGCAACAATAATAGTAAAAATAATAATAATAATAATAATAATAACAATAATAAAAATGTCAACACTTGGTAAATTTGGCCAACTTCAAATTGATTTTGGATTTTGCCAATCGATGAACATTTTTGAAATCTCAAACCAAAAATAAAAAAATAAAAAAACAGGTATACATTTTAAAAGATTTTTCCAGTAATTAAGAATCAACTACCTTGAATTGGCCACTTTGGCGAGACGTTTTGAAGGAAAAGTTTTTCCTACATCTCCCATTGATGTGTCCATCCATCCAAGCGTGGAAAAACCTTGAAAATGACTAATTTCTTTTCAGTTTAAATGGACGAAAAACCAAAAACCATTTCATTCACCCTGTTCACCATTTGAAATAATATGGTTTTATTTGAATAATTTCAACTTATTCCCCCTTTTCCCTTAAACAACTCTACTGAGGCCAGATACGAAAATTATTATTTTGAAATTTCTCGTATTTCAGGATATTTTAAAAATGTACCTAGTTCATCGGAAAAAAGCAGGCCGTACCGACAGGGGAAGGGGGGAGGGCTCCACAATGGCAGAAAAACTCGAAAAAATGGGTTGAGACGGAGAGGAGGGTGGATCTATCACATTTTTTGTAAAAAGTATGGAAAGGAGAGTTTCAAAAAATGTTGAAATTTTTGTCATATACATGCACGGAATTGGATGAATTTGAAGTATTTGTAGTATCCCCCCCCCCACACCAAGATAAACATTTATCTTAATTGAAAAACACACATGCCCCCTTACTTAAAACTTGGGTACGGCCCTGGCAGTAGTTGTAATTTAATGCGCGCAACTACGTCACAAATACTTCAGTATTTAAATACGCGGGTAGTTGTGTATTACAAAATACAATAATTAATATTTTGTAATTTGTAGGTTGTAATTACAAGTACACAAAAACGTAATTCGTTTCGAATCGTCATTTGAAATAGTAACTGAACGCCGTTCCATACGTATCGTTTTTTTTTAATTTTTTTTTTTGTTAATCTATTTTTGGAGGTACTTTTACTTTTACATACCCAACAAACTACATTCGTAAAATCATTAGTAACCCTATTATTGACGCGTTTAGTTTTTCTTCAGCTTGTCCGAATATTAGTTGACCCCTCCCTGAAATTCACTATGGAGAATGGGGGCTACAATACAAGTCTAACCGTGGTTTCGCTAAATCTAGCAAAAATAAGAGTCGATTAATACATGTTATGTACAAATCCACGAATGGTTTCGCTAAATTTAGTAAAATTACCATCAAATGGTTTAGTAGATCTAGCGGAACCACTAGTGGAAAGAAGAAGGAAATCTATAAATTTCTTAGATCGTTTTATTACACTCGCTCAAACCTCAATAACAATCGTCATACACCTCTTCGTACACTCTTTGATATCAGCCGGGGTTTTCTGTGTCCGTTATCTTTTCGTGGCATGATAAGGGATGAGTGTGAGTGCAGGTGCGTGCAAAATGGACTGAGTCATATACATAGGTAATTATTGCAAGTCGATACTTGATACACAAAATATCTGGCTTGCTGCATACTTGGACATCAGTTTTTAGGTGAAAAGATCATCCCTTCAATAATTTGAAAGTCTCAGGGGCTGGTATGTTTAGCAGCTGGTGTCAAAATTGAAAATATTGCCATGTTTGACGCTCGACGATTAGTTTGAAATTTCAATTTTCAGTTGGATATTTTAGAAGAGTTGATATATTTAAAAGCTGTTGTACATATGTATGCGCTTATGCGGAAGCTGAACAAGTAACCGCTAACACAGACTGGTAATTCGCCATTGATCTTTTCTTAAAATTGTTAAATGAAAATTGACAATCCTCGCCACTGAAAGATTTCCGGCGACAGTTTAAAACACGTACAAGAAAAACAAAGCCGATGAAAAGAAAGTGCGATTACCAAATTTCTTCTGCCGTTGCCAGCGATGTAAAAAAACCCACGAAATATATAGTTTTATATTTTTTTTTCTTTTCTAATGTTTCCCCCCCCCATCCCCGGATATTTTGTCTGTAAATTTTCTACTGTGTTACAATTTACAATATTACATTACCTTATAACCGCACTGCACAGTGTACATCAAATACCAAAACAGTATGCCTAATTGTATTTGTATTTATTACACTTTGTCTTCTCACAACTACTCGTACAACACTCCTTTTTTTGTATTTGCAATCAAACAAATACAATATTGTACTTGTAGTTATATATGTAAATACATCCTGCAATTAGTAGTTGTATTTAGTCTTTTTGCTGTATTCAAGTACTGTTTGCCCAACTTTGAACAGTATGACTCTCTACACTGTCGATTTTTTCCAATTTTTTCCGTCCAGTTCCTCTTCGAATTTATTGCGCATAAACGACGAAGAAAAAGAAATGTCCAGATTTTTTTTCTGTGAGTCACAGTGAATTCAGTTATACGTGGCGATCTTGGCTGGCTGTTGCCGTGGGTTTTTCCTAGGAGGGTAACAATGCTTGGTTGATCGTCGATCGCCGCGCTACCCCTCCCGTCGCTTCTCGTAGGCCTAGTACAAAACTTTTAACAGGTAGTCGACAGTCAAGTGAGGATTTTCAGTTGATTTTTCGTGTCGTAGTTTTAGGTTTCGTGTACGTCTTCGTATTTGTGTATTCTCCATACATTTTCGTTTTTTTAAACTATCGTTTCAGCCTGCTGTTTCGAAAAAGGTATCTTGTATTTGGACTGTGTATTATATATACTGCGTATTTCGTTAACTCGATAATTCGTTCGTCGATTACTTCGTACATTGTGCATAAATTCAAATTTTTTCGTGTGCAACATTTCTCGTGCCGTGATTCTTTGTGCAACGTAAATTGTTACAATTTTTTAGTGCAGTACGGGGCAAACGATACTCGGCGTCCAAAACCGGTGTGCTTATGTCCGCAAAAGTCATTCTTACGAAGATTTCTGTTGCTGATTTGTGCTCGAGGATAATAAAGATGATCTCTGTGGGTACCCGAGTCGTCTTTTTCATAGGCAGAGGTAGGATTGTGTATATTATCGTAATCCCGGGAAGGATGTGTTGCACATGTGAGGGAGAGATGATATTACAGGGTGATTGTTTAATAAGGAAACCGGCTTCGAGCTTCACCGCTGTCGCCTGCATGTCTACATGATGAGCTCATCATGGAGACACGCAGGCGGTAGCCAAACGGTTTTCTTATTAAATAATCACCCTGTATAATTGCCGGGGCGTGGGTTAATTTATATCATTCAGAGCCCGAAAAACATGAAGGATTCAACCTCTGACATTAGTCGCAGTTTCCTCAGAATCCCTCGTTCTTTCGCGACCATCTTCTTACTTTGAGCTAGTTGACATGGTCAGTGTTTTGTCATACTTGTGGCGTCTTTTGCCTCGGTTTATTCTTTCGTTGGTTAAGCAGCACCGTTTTCCACTGCTGGAAAATGGAATGTCCCACGTTTGTACATACGATTGCTTACTGTTACCAACATCTGAACGAGGCTTTTTATTGGGGTGTTACTACAAGTCAGTCTATTTATCCTCGCTGCAAAGGTACCTGACGAGTAATAAATGTACGTAAGTGTGCGTTCATGATGTCAGTTTTGTTCTTTTCATATGCAGCTCTGTTGATATCTGTGAGATATACCTACACTAAGCCTGAGTATATAGACACAAAAATTAGATCTTGCAATATTGTTTTTCAAGACTATATATATGATTGATAATTATTCTAGGTAGATAATGTGGAATGTACGTATTTCGTAATGCATGCTAATAAAATTTGGTTTTGTGTAGGTGAATGACGGGTATCGACGCATGATGGAATTTATTTGAAGCGTAAAAGTCGGACAATTTTCCACCATCATCGACATTCCAGATTCTAGAACTTCAGGTACGTTACCTATATGTGTTTTCAGTTTTGATTTAGGTACCAAGTAAACCAACTTACCAGTTGCCCGCCACCGACTGGAATGGAGCCATAAGACTCAGCAAAACATTTTGTTCGATTTAAATAATTTTCCCAAGATTCTGTTTGAAACCAGCTGTTTTCTTCTCCGTCAGCGTCGTATTGTATACCTAATTATTAAAACGGTCATCAGTCACGTTTATCATTTTCTCATCCGAATTATGATCTACATCCTAGATTATTTCATGTCTTCATTACGAATTCTCAATGTATTCAGAATTCAATGGTGCATGAAAAGACGATCATGACGAGGTGAAAATAATTAATTGTTGGTCCCGTTCTGAAACTACATTAAATCAACATGTGGACGAATAATGAGACACTTCAGTATTGTTTTAGTTATCAGGTTAAGGACAGAATTTGCTTTGTGTAGTAAATATAGATACTGGGACTGCGTTTCTTTATCGAATCAGTCGTTAAATACACTCACCATCATTGTCAAATCCGTGAGTGATTTCATGGCCTATTGTGGCACCAATTGCGCCGTAGTTCAACGACCTAAAACATTTGAAATTTAGAGTGATTCTAATATTATGTGTGCTAGATTTTTTTACAAATGAGTAACTCCAGTGCCAATGGGTGTCTAGTTTCTTAAATCAACTTGTAAGTAGGTAGTATCGATATTTATTATGTTGTAACATACCTGAGGGGATATCCGTAATTTGGTATCTGCAGAATTGCCATTGGAATAACTGTAAGAAGGAAAATTGGTTGTTTATTTAATATCTGTTGGTACCGCATTATAATACTTTTGTTATGTTTTTGACAATTGCGATTAGCTATTCTGAACATTGATACTTCCAGAAATTGAATCAACAAATTATTTCTGAAATATCTGTTAGTCCAGTCAAATTAGGATTGGACCTAAACATAATTTCCAGTTTTTCTTTTATTATGTCTTGAAGGGTACCGCTGATTAATAGAGAGAGAAATCCCCTCTTATCCAACGCTTCGATGTGTCTTGTGGTGCAAAGCCCCAAAAATCAAGATTTTTGTATTTTTTTCTTATAAAAACTAAACGTCTTAGGGTAATCATAGCTCAGTGGTAAAATGCTCTGCTTAAAAATACCTATAAAATGATGTCACGTAAAGTATATTGCCGTGAAACAGGCCTCAAACAGGTCCGATATACAACCACGCATCAAAATAGGCTTCATGGTGGAAATTGTAGAATTTTTGATTTTCTTGTGGTATCACCGACGTCAGCGAGTGTGGTACCTAGCAGAGACGGGAGCTCAAAATTGTTATGAAACGCAATACGGATGTAGTTTTGTAAGCTTCAAGAGCCACTGAATTCATTTCTCATCACCACTTGCCCAAATTTGGTAGTTGTATACTTGGTGGAAAAGTGGATATTGGCTCAAGATTATTGTGAAATGCAATAATAACGTCGTTTTATAGATTTGAAAGGCCGCCGAATTCATTTTTCTGATTATAAATATCCCTAATCTACTGTGGTAACGGGGGGCAGAGAAGGGCCCAAACTTTTTACAAGATGCGATCAGGGACGTAGCGAAGAGTTTTTCTGGAGGGGCAAAAATTGTTAAATTTCCAACTGACTCATCCCAACTTTTGATCCAACTGATTCAAGTCAAAATTGCCAAGTATCAAAATTTGTTATTTTCGTCCCTGGATGCGATATGGATGTCGTTTCACAGTTTGGCCAATTTTTAATTTCAGTATTAATTTCTCCTGCTTTATTTTCACCCGTTTCATTTCCGTTCATTCTCTTTATGAATACCATTGGAGATTCCACCGCATTTTTTCATGCAGGTGTCAGCATATCGATAAGAGGATAGAGTTATCTCGCCTCCCCTTACATGCCACGATATTCACGTTAAAATGGAATCAATATTTAAATTGAATTCAGTGGTCGTGAAAACCTATGAAATGTGTGGTCTGTGCGAGGGGCGTGAATGTAGGGGGGCATTACTCATCCACTTGAGAAACTCCGACTTTCAGTCTGGAAGTTTTGGTGCTCAGTCGGGAAAATTTTGTTGTTACTAACCTCTGTTTTATATATTTTGTTCCTGGTTGATTGAAATTCTGTAACATTATTTACCGAATGTTCGAAGTCGGGAAATTTTGGAGCCCAAACAGAATAATTATGACGCGGCCGAAAAGTAAATAAGACGGGCCTGCTTTCTTGTGCATGATTACTGCAATTTGTAAGGTTGTAGTCGAAATTTTAGTGTTTCCATTGCCTGTTGTGGGACGACCGTTAAAGAAAATATACATATGTCTAACGTAGTATCATTTTATATATTGGTATAATTTCAAGTAGAACATTTTATCACATGAGCTATTATTGTTTTAAGGTTTTTAGAGATTTGTGGAATACTAATATTTTTACACCCCAATTGGAAGATAACACAAGCGTCTGAATGTTTTTTATTTTATATATAGAGGCGCATTCCGAAAAATAAGTAAATAATTTATCTGGGAATTCTATCTTCACGGTCGGTCTTTCTTTAACCTAATTCAAAATATGTGCATATTTTCTAGTGGGAGAGGGCACTGGAGTTTGTACCCCGTCAACTTGAATTTGTTGAAAACTTGCTGCACCCTCCCCTGTCTTTCCAATTGCGCACAAACTTGGACTGTAACTGAAAAACAATTAAATAGACTAATAGCTAGCTACCCATAGAAGAATGGAATGCTCAATCTTTGGCATGAAACTTCGTGATAAAATCTCTATTCAAGTAATTCGAAAAGTAACTAAAAGTAAAGACACAATTTATAAATGGGGAAAAAATGAAACTCAAGTTTGCTAGAATTGTAATTAGATCATTAGATCGAATAAATCTGATCAATGGTGCAAAAATCTGGTAGTATAGACCCCCTATCCTCCGGTCACTGATGCGATATTCGAAAGGGTAGCTTTAGGGGCCGGGGTGCGGTATCATAGGGGCCACTTTGACATGCGTGTATCGTCATACGTCCCACCATACCATAGACCCCCTATAACTACAAGAGAAAAAAAGACAGGCAGGGTGTGAGATGAGAAGATGAGATAGTAAGAAGGGTAGGAAGGCTATGGACGAGAACTGCTCTAAACTGAAAAACCGGGAAATTGGAAATTGGTTGGGGAAGCATAAGCCTAACTGTGGGCTATTTGAGTAGGGAATTTAGCGGACTAGTATAACTAGGGTATGTGGAAATGAATTTAATTTTGCATCGACTGCTTATGTAAATAAAGTATTATTATGTTATTATTATTATTACCTATTATTATCATGAAGCATATTTTAGTTCACGTTTAGTGCTTGGTCACTCCAAATCTTATCTTTGTTCTCTCTTATTTTAAATAAGTTTTTGACCCGAGTAACCAAGTACTACTATTATTTTCTTGAGTAGTGAACTAGGTAGTTAGTGTAATTATACTCACTGATAGTATTTGACGATGGCTCGTAAAACGCATTCACTGTTAATATTTCCTCCAAATCTCCATCAGTACTGCAATTTTCAATTACATAAATGCTGGGGTGTTCGATATTTTCACATTTTCAAAAATTGAATGGGCTCCTCTGATCTTGATCATGAGGTAGTATTACCACAAAATCTTCTGCCATTTTGAATTATATTAACGCGTGGACGCGTACCGCAATTGCTTGAATTTTGCACAGGATTTACATAAGGCCTTTGCGTGTATTATAAAATCATCATTACGGATCGATAGGGGATGGAATTCTGGACCTCTTGAAAAAAGGAAAAAATTTGTGAGGAGTCTTTGAAGGTCGAATGTTTTACGATACAAGTTCAGCCATACTTCAGGTGAAATTTTAACTTTCAATATTATCAAGCAAATAGTGGGGAAAAATCCAGATTTATTTTTCACGCTTTCAGATCCAACTGTGAAATTTTAATTCAAACTTTTGTTCGCCTTAAAAATTGCACGTATTCGACATTAACAAAATAAAACTTTGTCACTGGATAGAAACTTGGTGACGATTCCGGATAAGATCTCAGAAATCCAATAAAAACTTTTGCAGACGTAGGGATAATCATTTGTTTTACAGAATGCCATTTTCACGGTGAAAGAAAATTGAAATTAAATTTGAAAGACAAATTTGAAAATAGCATGAAAAGTAAGTCCAATAGGTGAATAATGTACTCATAAATACGACAATTCGGCCAAAACATATCAAAGCATTATGTCTCAAAATTTTATTTTTCCTCATACTCCTAATTCAAAAATTCCTCACAAATCTAGTTCTTATCTTGGAAACTTTTTCTTTTTCCAAAGGTTTTAGTATTTTATCTGCTATCAGACCATAATTCGACCGTTGGATTCTAGCTTTCTAAAGTCTACTTTACTATATTTGATTGAAAGAGCAGAATAAATCCCTCGTAAAACTTCAAGCAATATTATTCAAAACGGCTGAGAATGTTTTGGCGCTGCTACCTCATTATGAGGAATAGGATCAGGAGGTAGCACGTCCAATTGTCGAAAATGTGAAAAATAATGGAAACTCTGATACATATGGTTATAGGAATTGATAATGGCTTCAGATTTCAGATGATAAGTAGTTCCTGGGTTCATCCAAATTAAACTGCCTTCTGTTCTTTGATTCACAATACTTTAAAAATTCCCACGAGTTTCTCTCTTTTTTAATGAAATGGAAGTTCAATAATAAATTGGCTTCGAAGTTTGGGCTAATCGCCCATGGAAAACTGAAAAGAGGCTCCAAATCCAAGCAAGGAATACTTCCAAGATTCCTCTATAGTTTTCCGGTTTATTAAATACCGTGTGCAACTTACTAAAAATGTTTTCGAGTAGATAAAAGACTTTAGACGTTGAGAGGGAATCGTTTTTTTTTCCGTTTTTTTTTCTTCGTATTATCCATCTCTGAATATTGACTTCCCCACCATGAAAAATATACCAGGTACTACAGTTCACAGAAATTAGATCAACTTACAATTCATCCGTGTTTATGTGAGACTCAGTCAACAGCCTTAAGTTTTTGACGACGGTATTTTGCTGCCATTTCACTATAGATTTGTAGAAATATTTGTCCAGAATTTCCACCTATAATGTGTTGAAAAACAGAAAATTAAAATTGATCTTTCCCACGATTCAAAAAAAGATGTCGGCCTATATAGTGCATACTTGATTTTTTTTTTACTTGACGTGGTACATATATTTGACCTCACAGGTACACACTACACAGACATTGTAGGTAAAATGCGCGTATACTAACCTCTCCGTAAAAATTATCTAAGGCCGTGTCATTCAGCAGCCAGTTGGGGTGCGAAATTTTATTTTTCATCTTCTTAATTTTTTCTAGTGCAGCTGCTTTGGTTGTGTTATCAATCCACTCAGCGTTTGTAATGATATAAGCTAGAGCGGATTTGTAATCGTGTACAAATTCTCGCATCTACAAAATTGACTAAATTGAGTGGATTACGTTTATCGTAATACATATTATACCTAACATATATATACTTTGATTATCGATTGGAAACGTGGATTTCACTTTTACATATCTCAGGTTGTATCAAAAGGGTTGGCTATTGAAAAGGAGAATCCGTGGAAAGAACCTCTTTCAAGTTTCTATACAAATTCAAGTTGAAAAACGTACATCCCTAATCCCCCCCCCCTCTCTAGCCAAGGCCCTGATAAATGTTTTGCAGCACCTGTCTACATATACATAGAAAGCAGAACTCACCTCAGTTTTTGTGTCTATTGCTTCCTTATCACTGACTATGTGCTGAAGTACGGCCAACCCAAAGAATTGGCTCACGAATGAGTAGCATTTCTTATTCCTGAAAAATTACGCGTTTCTGCTAATTCTGCGGAGTGTAAGCTTAACGCGTCCAATGCTGACACGACAACCAAAGTGACAGGAAATTATACAGACTTACCACTTCTCCGTAGAATAATCCTGCCCTTGAAATTCTCCCGTCAGACTCCTCATTGTATGTGTTGTGAAGGATGCATACTGTGCGACCACATCGAACCACATTGCTAGCTCTGTGAAAGTGTAGAAACAATGTGACATGATATCGTGACGTTCTAGTAGAGCGCTACAGACCCAGGTATGGTCATACGTCATCTTGAGTCCAACCGCGCCCGTCGATGCCGAATCCGACTATGCGGAGTGTACCGCGTAGTCAGTTTGGCGTTGACGGGCGCGGTTGGACTCAAGATGGCGTATTACACCATACTCGGGTATCTAGGGCTTTAGTCCAAGTTAAGGTAACTTAGCAAAATTACAGAAAAATAACGGCAACACATTGTTGATGTTGTAACGTTATAAACACAGATTGGAATAACGTGATGGGAATGGATCGTCTGTATAGTTAAATTAGTTTGAACTAAAATCTATGGCCGGGGACGGAGCGAAGAGTTCTTTCTGGAGGGGCAAAGATTGTTGAATTCCTAATTGACTCAACTCAAAATTCCCACGTATCAAAATTTGTTTGTATTGGCTAAAAAAAAAACAACATTGTTTTGACTTGTTGGATTTTTCCAACTGTTGATCCGTCTAATAAAATTTCCCAACTCCAGCGGAGGCTTGGGGTAAGCTGATTTTCGTCGCTATCTATGGAAACTGTGTGAATGCGTGAAGGGTAACCTGCCGGTACCTGCCCGTTTTGACTAACTGTGTATAACCCGCTGACCTCAGAATCCAGCTGGCTATGTGAAGTTTTCTGGGTGTCAGTTACTCCTGAAATGAGCCCCAGAATGTACCCAGTGACTCTATAAATACGTTCGATAACACTCTCGCCCATATATGTGGCAGTGCAGTGAATAAGGTCGCACTTTGTCGACATGGAGTTATGAGTACCGGCATATTCTACGGGTAAATAAAATTTCTGACTAAATGAATTCTTGCGGAGCTCTCCAGCTCCAAAATTCGCCTTAATATGGCTGTATAAAGTTCAGGTTTCCAGAAACCTGAGCTAGAGAAAAATGCAACGGAGAAGCTCGATTGCGTCCGAAAAGTAGCCCTCGCACCTTTTTCTTAGTCTTATTGTGTCCCGTTTTTGCCCCTTGCTTCGAATGGTTCGATTGCGTCCGAAATGTAAACCGTCCGCTTCCCTAATAGTTAGATTGCGTCCATCATAAAATTGTGTTTGACGAAAAGACGTCATAAAATTACCTCATCTAGCATGTCGTTCTCGTTTCTATTTGCGTCACCTCATCTAGCATGTCGTTCTCGTTTCTATTTGTGTCGTCCGCTCTAATTGTTCGAGAAAGAAGCACTCCTTTGCCTCAAATCCCAGTTTTGGCTTTTTTGTGTGCTGAGGCTTCGTGACTCTCTTTTTGTCAATCGAGGATGAAGTCTGGATAAGTCATAGCCCAGTCTCAGCGAGTCTAAATAGAGTCAAAAAGTCTGAACGAATTCGAGTGAGTCTCACATGCCTCCAAATGTGGTCTGATCAATCTCAAGGAGTCAGCATGAGTCTCATCAAAGTCTAAAAAGGCTTAACAAGTCTGAAGGAGTCTGATTGAGTTCTAGCGGAATCTGATAGTCTTTACAAAAAGTAGGATACGCAATCTGGATACGTCTTTTAGAGTGTGAGTGGTCTTAACCCTTTCGCTCCCAACAGGACACCGTTTGTCCCAACGGTTTTCGAAAAATTCTACTGGGTCAGATATATGTTGAAAACGGTGCTAGTTGTATCCCACTGGTAGAGTACCTACAGAAGCATATCTTAGCTCACTCACGTCTCGGTAGATGGCGTGGTTGTTTCGGAAATAATTTTATTGACTCATTACTCTACCAGCGGGACGTACTCTATCTCAGGTCCACTGGGGGCTCAAGGGGGAGTGAAAAATTCTCCGACACCGGATTCGTATCATGGGGAGTATATTCAACAATTTCTAGTAAAAAAGTACTTCAAATTGAAAAAAAAAATTGGGAGCAAAAGAGTTGAAGTTGCATTCTGGCCAAAAAATTCTATTAGCTTTCCAAAATGAGACATAAATCTACATAGGTGCTTTCCCTTCTCCATTTCTGAACAGGGCAAGTTGTGCACTCACCTCCACGTTTTCAGTTCCGCGGTTTATTCAGATTTTGAAGAATAGTTATCTGGATGTATATTGAAAGTCTTGACTGTAGTTCGGTCTGCCTCTTCGTGGGGCACTCTGGATGACGCTAAATAGACTGGGACGAAATGGAACTATGTGCCTGGACGCAATCAAACCCTACATCGGGCCGCAATGAAACCATTAATTTTCTTCAATAATTTATCTCCCCTTACTGACCCGGACGCAATCGGGCGACGCCCAAATGCAATTTAAAAACAGATTCAAAAAATGAATAATTATAAAAGTAACATATCTTTGAGACAAATAAAGTTAGACTTTCAATATTTCAGATGGTAGACCCTTGCCGAGCCTTCTGGAAAGAGGTGTAAGCTAAAGTGACTTCATATTTCACAGATGAATATTCAGTAACTCAAAAAACTCTATAATCGATTTATTGGAAGCTGTTAACCCCAATTTTTATGAGTTTACTCAGTGGATTCTTTGTGGATGGAAGTACGTTTAATGAAAACTCGAAGAAAACAAATTTTTCAAGTCGGATCACTTTTTTTTTTGTAAACTCTACTTATAAGACGTTTTTGTGGAAGACTAGTATCTTTTATATGGGGAATCTTATACTAAACTTGAATCCCTTCTTGGCATAGATTAATATCACCAGGAATGGCTGATGATACCTTATGTATAATATTTATTTGAAATTAAAAAGGTAAAAAACTGAGAGGCCTTTCTTTAACTAAAAATCCGAAAATTTATAAAATCTGGACCATTTGAAAATAAATGCTGTACCTAAATATTTTTCAACAGATTATTCCTTCCCCCTTTCTGGAGCATATTAGGCAAGTATGTATCTACATTAGGCCATCAGGGTAGGTTATCTATTAGGGCGTCACTGGATTGAGTCCCAGCCGCGCCCATATTTGTTATCAGTACTCTTATTAAGTCCCGGGTTGGCACGCCTGCCTGAAATTAATTTCCGGATCAAGTCCCTTGCTACCGAACCGATCTCCCTTGTTGGCATTCAGGAAAGAAAGCTGTAGGTGCAACTCCGAAACAACATCAGGATATCTGTCAGCCATGAAAGTTTTGGGAAAGTCATGAATTGAAGTCAGTGGTCATGAAAATCATTAAAAAGTTCTGAATTGAATTGTATATTCAATTTGGTTTCTCCCAAAAATCATCCAAATTCTTCTAGAAAAAAGAAAAAATTGTAAAAGATAGAGCGTAGGTAGCAGCCCAGCATGCTTAACTGTCGATTATTTATCTTCGAAAAATGATTCGTGACAAGTGACAACGTGTACTTGACATGGTAAGTACGGTGCTGACATGAGCCAGCTTGCTGTGCGTGTGATTTGTTGTACTCGTAATTTCATGTTGCGCTCTATGGAAAGGTTATTTACAGCGTAATATGTTGCCTAATGCAATGTACGAAGGAACCGAATACGGAGCGCGCTAACCCGGGACTCAATCCGGAACTTCATGTCAGGTAACTCCCCGTTTTGGGACTCTATTTGGAATCCCTCCACCTATTCAACCAGTTGAAGAATTATTCATGTGGGACACCTTGTGTTTCCAAAGTTGAAGTATGGATATGTATAAGTTTATCTCGACCTTTCTTACTAATTTTACACTCGCTAGTAAGGTTCCCTTGTTTTTAAAAAAAGAATTCTACTACAGGTTTCGACTACATTTCCCGTAAGTCACATGTTAAACGATTTGGCTGCAAATTGTGTAGTCTAGTTATTAGCAATGTCTGCACTTTGCAAGATCCAAAAGAGAAACTATGGATTATTTTGAGACCGCATTATGGACAATATGAATGAACTCGCGAAGGTTGATCACAGAGTTTTTGTTTTTAATAAATTGCGGAAACAAAAACTGTGACTTAGTGAACAGGTAATACTTACCTTGCGGCGCACTGAAGAGAGGCTTGTGGCAAGGAAGGGAGCACTTTTTCCTACTGATACTGAGAGTTTCGTATTTCACAGGCGAAGCGAGCGAAAGTCTTATTTATTCAGATTTGAATTGTAAAAACACTTGAAAATGTTTCAAATTATCCGAGTGAATGAAAGTCTTAAATTTTTGTGTTGAAGTCAAATTGTTAAACTTTTGCTGGAGGGAAAGGGATTCTCCCGATAAATCCTTGGGAACATAGAGCTGAAAATTTCGCTATGTACTTTGAATCACAGTATCGTACTCATAAGCACAAATAGCCAACCTGGAGTGCTGGGGTTCGTGGGGCTGACAAACATCAAAATTATGCTAAAAACTTTTCCGCTCCTATATTTTTCATTTTTTAGGGGGAGACGCTTACATAGGTTTTGGGGGAGCTGAGACCCCAAAGACAAGACCCCTCCCGTATGTACGCCTATGATAAAACCTACTCACCCCTGTATCCATACATTAAGGTGTGATCTGTGCAGCACCTATGTAAACGTACTATTTTAGTTACCTATGTATGCAGCATCATTCCCTCTTTTTTTTGTCATATTTAATATTATAACTTAGGTATCTAATAGTAATTTTAAAAGTTCTTACGAATTTCTTTCTCCGTTTTCATCGTTAGGAAGGAAATGAGCTTTCGAAAGTACACGCCGTCGCGTATCATGATTTTATCAATTTGGGGTCCTGGTACTATTATGTCTCCTTCTACGGTGGTATACACGGTTATATTTGTATTGTCGTCGTCCCCGAATTGCAGTTTCAGGCCTGGAATTCCACTGAATAACGTTTTCAAATACTTCTTCCAGTCAATCTAGCATGTGAAATTAAAAATCATAGAATCTCAGTTCTAATAACGTGTGTAGTCATCTCTTGGTAACTACTGAGGAGGTATTCTACGTATTAGTTGATTATATTAGGGTGGCGCTTATTTAACCTTCTCGTCCTGAGTTCCGCTCCCAGAAGAAAAAACGATCTATTTTGGTGTGTAAATCTGATGGTCAAAATTTTTGCAAAGAAAAAAAATTCTTTAGCCGGTGCTCAAATGGTTTGAAGTTTAACATAGAATTTCTCGTAAGAGCAAATGCAATTTTCCTTTGAAACAGTTTACAAGTAATTTTCAGGGAGGGGGAAATGATCATATCTATACAAGAACTTTTTTTTTCAAAATAACAAAAGATTGAACAGAAAATTGTTGAGAAAAATTTGTGAATAGGGTGAAAGAAACCTTCAAAATACGGCTTTTGTCGCGTTTGGACGCTGAAGAGTCGCTCTCTAGCGGCGCGCTGATTGGTGTAAGTATGTGGACGAAAAGCTTATCTGTGACAAAAATATTCTGATAAAAAAACGGAAGTTGGGCTCATCTGAAAGGAAATAATAAGGGCTAATACTTTAGTTCTCTTCATAGTTTTCCATAAAAAACAATATTGAAGATGCTATAGAGCTCATTTTACTTGTATATATTTTTGTGGTAAAATTACCCTGATCATCTTTTCGTCCATCACTGTAAGAGCGCACTTACAGAAGTGTCCAAACGCCAGTTGATGTCCTCCACTCAGTATTGAATAAATGCCACGTGATTAACCTATTTCTATGGTTTTTCCCTGAACCAATTTTTCAGCTTTTTCTATACGCGCCTCCCCCTCCCCCAATCCACAGGATGTAACATATGAACATTAGGTTGGTAGGTTCTAATAATACCGATCATATATTTTCTGATTTGGCAGCCTCATTTCTGAAATCATTTTAGATGCAACCCTCACTCAAAAGGCTTGACGAGGAGCTACGGCGGAAGTGTTAAGTTTGAATCCATGATAACAAAAATGGAATTTATCGAATCTTTAGGCTCATTTTTGAAATCATACTTATCAACTGTAATCCCTACCTAGAAGACTTGATGAGGGACTACAAATTGAAATATTGGAAGTTGAATATGTGAGCTCAGGTTGTGGCATTCTGTTTAGTTTTTGGGTTGTGTTTACAACTGAAACGAACCTCCAAAATTAACTCAGTGACTTTTAAGAAACCAGTTTCTGGTATCAATAATGCGCCCCTGTATAGTATTCAAGAATTTAGGTTGTAGAGTCTCCATGGGCATTCTAAGTTCGAAGTTATACTTAAATTGATTTCAGAAATAAACTTGGCCGCTCGAGAAGCTCTATAATCGACGTATTAGAAACCACCGATCCAAATTATTATGTGCTGACTCATTGTGGATTCTTTTTCGATAGGGTTCGTCCAAGAAATCCTCAAAATCGAGTTCATTGTATCAGGAAACCATAGGAATTGATTACCATATGACATTTATTTAAACATCGAGTGAAGCTGATCATTTCATCAGTGAGCCCCGAAACATCTTAATTTTGAGCCCCCGGGCGATCTATTTCATGGGATCCATTAAAAAACGTCCTGTCTGTTCTTTTGGTACAAAAGACACTCAATTTTGAGTTGAATCACGTTTTTTCTTGATGAACCTACTTACTTTAGAAACCCCGTGTTTGGTGTCATTAACATCCCCTTGTACAAGGTTGTACTCGCTATAGGGCTTTTTAAGTAAGAGGTTATTTCTACAGTGTGATCTCAAAAATAAACCTTGCCACTCAGAAAGTACTGTTCGATGTATTAGAAGCTACTGACCCCAATTATCGTGTGTTGATCCTCCGTGGATTCTTTTTCGGTGAGATTTCTGTAAGAAAACCTCAAAATTGAATTTATTGAATCCCGAAACCATAGTAATTAATTATCATGTGACATTTTTTTATTTGATTAGCATGGAGTAAAGGAGATCATTTCATCAGTGGATCCTCAAACACTCTATTTTGGAGCCCGAGCACTCCCGTTCGAGGAATTTTTTCAAAACATGTATTGTCTATTCTTTTTTACCGTAAAACACAAAAAATTTTTGAGTCGAATCCAGTTTTTTTTTGAAAAGTTCTTCTTATAATTAATAATTTAAAGGGAAATTATATTTTTCTTATGGAAAATCCTCTGTTAAACTTCCACCCCTTGTGCACTTCCATAATATTTCCCCCAACAAACGTGTTGGTTATTGAGCTTTTACACCGAAATTCACCACCATTTTTTTTGTGATCAGAAGTCGGGAAAAAGTTAAAATACATGTCACTTTGATGAACAATGTTCGAAATTATTTGAATCGTTTTTTTAAAGACTATGTTACGGAAGGGGGGGGGAAGACTAGCAGTTTTTTTAGTTGAAACAACACTGCTCGCCAAGACGCATCAACCATTGCTGTTTAAATGGTATAAAGTCAAAAAAATAAGCTCAGAAAATATGTTGATATTTTCATTTGTCAAAACCGGGTCAGTTCAGGACTTGTTAGTAGAGTGGTCAAAAATTTGGAGAAACTTGAAATATTTTGCTCTTGGTGAATAATATTGTTCTTTTTGGTCTAAAAATCCAAACGTACAGCTTTTAAGTATGTCAACAATAGGATTGCTGTAATCGCTGAATTCATTTTTGAAGCCCAGTCTCCATAAATCATTATCGATGGGAATTTCAGGAGAAGAAGCTTCAAAAATCAATTTAGTCACTACAGAAACCCTGTTATCGACATATGTGTATGTTCAATAATATCATAGTTTTCATGTCCTTGCCCCATGTGAACCATTGGCTGGGGAGATTCCTATTAAAATAACCTCAAAAGCAAACTTAGCGACTCCCAATACTTGACGGTATTATGTGTGATTTTTAGGTTCTCCCCTACAGTGGAGCATTCAAAATGAGGATTTTGACCGAAAAATTCCATGAATGAATTTAGTTTTTCTGAAATCCCATTAGACAGTCGTTTTCATCCTTTTAATCGATTTGTGATGTTCGATTTCAAAAAAGCGTATTTCTTACCCCAATTTTAACAGAGACTATTGACCTTTGAATAAACGTTTGCTTAACATTTTCGAGAGGTGCCCTATCCTTACACTAATAAGAACGATACTGATTTTTTGACTGATCTCCATGTTCTGAAAGCGTTTAAGCAAAATTGCAAATTTCTTTACGGACAATCCTATTTAAACTTAACCCCACCCCCACACGACCCCGCAAAATTGTTTGATTTCAAGGAAATTTTGACTGGGGTGTTTTAAGATCACAATGAACTAACTAAGCAACTGGGAGCAAAACAAAAATCGCCAAATTTTGGACCACTCTTCGGTGTACATATATTTCTCAGTTTGTAATCATCATAGTTTTGAATTTATAATTTAGATTATGTTATGTTTCGAAAACAATATGTTTATCATTTATTTGCACACTAGTTGTGCAATAAAAATATTCAAGTGGCCAAAAAAAGTTTTTAAAAACCATGAAGTCCAAAATATGCGTATAAAACAGGTCAAGTCCAAAAAATAGCGTAAAACAAGTTAATTACATTTTTTTTCAATTTTCAATCTCGAATATTTCAGCAGGTGTCAGGCTGGTAGAATTTTGACCGTACCATAGGGTTCCAAAGGGTTGATTTTATCTTTTCACGAAATTAATATTTTAACGTTAATTTATGCTGTTAGGGAAAACGCGAAACGTTTAATTCATCATCTCATTTATACGGTTCTATGTTCTATCAGTGTGGAAATCTAATTCTATGATACTGTCCTTTCATACCTGTATCTATAAATTTCTATTGTAATATTTTAACGATGCATAGGTTCATTCGCCAAATTAAATGTCGTCGGTGGCGCGTTTGACACCTCGTATGTGCAAAATACAATTTTTACTCATCACTTATACATACGAGGTATTTGGAGCCAGGTTTCGAAACCTATGCACATAGGGAGCTGTTATACATAGCGTCCTCTAGCGGACGACATTGTAACTAAGCACATAGGAGGAATTTTATTCAACGCGCCCGTCAGAGACGAATCCAACAATACCAATAAATGGTTTTGGCCAAAAATGTCACATACGAGGTGTCAAACGCGCCACCGACGATGTATAGTTCTGACCAAAAGACCCTAGCCGAGTCTTTACCGATTTCAATGTAAGATTTAAACTAAAACACTTACTACTGATTTCTGATTTTTCTTTTTATTCGTATTTGTAGTATCGCTGCCAGATGCACATTGACTTGCGATGTCGGTGAACAGTTGTAACTCTTTTATTGTTTTCAGTCTGTTTTTGAACGTGAATTCCTTATTTGAAAACTCTTTCTTGTGCTGAAAAACAGAGGAAAAATATTTCAGAAACAGGAGGGTAATACGTTTGAGAGAAAACATTCCACGCAAGTTCGGTAGCTTGAGTTGTTTTCACAATAGTGATGTGCAAGTTTGCTGTTTTGTGAAACCAGGTCTGTGTATTCCCGGTTTTTATAAAAACCTGGTTTTTCACTCAGCTCCCTGCTCCCAAACTGCTCCGAGCATACTCAAATTGTAAAAAATGCAGCACCTTATAATTATTTTTAAATCAGTGTTCACTGTTCAGTGGTTTGTAGGAACAGGAGCTAAGTTGGCGCAAACTGCATGGCGTTGCGATCCATGAGAAATGAAGAGCATAAACTCTTTTCACTCTATTGCTGTGTTAATTTAATTTCAGTTCTTTTTTAATCTATTCTCAGTGCGATATCCGAATCTTAGTGATGAGTAAATGTATAAGCGTCGAAATTGAGTACTGAAAACGATTCTTTCGATTCATATTACGTTAAAAAAATCTATTCCAATGAAATTCGGAGTATTCTCGGAGCAGAAAGGAGCAGAGAGCAGCTTCGATCCGTAGAGAACAGTGTCTCGAACCTGCTTTGTTGAAAATCTGGTTCGACGAACTAGACTGCTCCGGAGTAGGCCATCCCTATTTCGGGATGACCGAAACTGTACCCGATGTCTGGACATACTAGGATTTCTCATTTCATATCTAGGAACTAATTTTTTGAATCGTTATACTTTAATTATTTCAGGTTATAGGTTACTGGTGTACTGTTCCCCATTTATGCAGCCTCTTTGCGTTAAGGGAGTCGAGGAATATTCCTGCATGTACCATTTAACAAACCCAGGAAGTTCCAAAGAATGTTTACTCGTATTGGGGCTTAAACTTCACCTACAAAGGACTACCATAGGCAAACGTTTTGAGGTATTGGTATCAGTTTGGGGTGATACTGACAGTGCTGCCAACACATGCAACTTAGGTTTAAGTCCCAATTATAAATTACACTACAACAGCCATAAAACCACGAAAACGAGAGTACCCGATTCTAAAAGTATTTCTCACGTTAAATTCAATGCCGTTCTTTGTTTTTCTTAGTTAGCTCTCCTTTTCTCAAATTCATTCTGAATATTGCTCCTTATTTTCCTCTTTTGTTTGAATTATTAAAGAATGTGGCGATACTACATGCACTAGGAAACATAAACTCGCCAACACAGCGGTGTGAACGTGTGGTTTAATATCAAAGATCAAAGGAGCTTATCAGTAATACCAGATTAATACACCAACTGTGTCGCCACATATAATGAAACAACTTTTCAAAACATGCTATTTTATTTCCCTGTAAACGAAAAAAATGTTTAGCTAATTGAGCATTTTCAATATCATACTCATCCCTATCAAGAAGGAAGGGGAGAAATGAGGAAATACCCCGGGCCCGGACTTTCAAGGTGGCCCAATATTTTAAAATGCCTGAATTTCAATTATACTGTACATCAAATCAGCAATCACCTCTTACACCTTGAAAGAAACCTCTTATCCCATAGTTTATAATTCTTTCCCATCTAACAAAAGAACAAATTAAACTGGAAGGAGAGGGGGCCCGTCGTAATTCCCCCAGGCCTTCTTTTTCGCTTTACGGGGCTGATCATACTGAAATTCAGCGTCAAGCTCCCCTACAGAAAAATTTCACGGAGCCGTTGGGAAAATTTACCATTTCAGTCAGGCGGAGTTGGTCTAGTTGCCGACGAAAGGTCTGGTTGTCGAGTGGATAGCACGCTGGTCTCAAAATCCGGAGGTCCCGGGTTCGAGCCCACGTGGCAACTCGCTACATTTCGACGTAGGCCGATTTTTCGGCAAGATGAGAAGAAGGCTAACACATCCCTAGCAGCCTCCCCGACGTCTCTGAAGTAATGCTCGAAAGGACGGATTCCAGGGCTCGGGTTGAGAGTAAAGTCAGAAAAGAGAGGTGGAGTTGGGAAAATCCAACAAGTCAACAGTTTTTCTTTCTTTCTTTCTTTCTTTCTTTTCCTGTGAAATTGAGTTGAGAAGTTGGGAAAGTCCAACAAGTCAAAGGATTTTTTGTTTTGATATTGGGAATTTGGGAATTTTGAGTTGAGTCAGTTAAAAAAATCCAACAAGTCAAAAGGTTTTTTTGTGCATTGCATTGATAAAAATTTTGAGTTCAGTCAGTTGGGGCTTTCACAATTTTTGTTTTGCCCCCCCCCCTCCCGTAAAAACTCTTTGGTACGTTCCTAGCGTGAAGAATACATTAAGAATCGTCCATTTCCTTTGTGTAGTTTCCAAAAAATCTGAGTTTGTTGTGTAGTGCACTACACAACATAACATGTTATCAACTCAAGGCCGAATTTAAGATTTCGTGGCCCTGGAGCTCAGGAAGATGTGGAGGCCCCAAAGTGTGAAGATACCCCCCCCCCAAAAAAAAAAAAACGAGTAAAAATAATTTAAAGTACACCTAAAGTATGAACAACATATATTTGTAATAACGACACTTTCATGACTTTTGTGGAGGCCCGGGCCCTGGGCCCCCTGGACCCCACCCTAAATCCGATCCTGTATCAACTAATATGAATGGATTTATGTTTGAGAGTATTTTATGGCAATGCGGTTTGAAGAGGTCAACATCGACTCCTTAGAGAAAAATAGTGCTATATATATTTTTTGGGGGAAATTAGTTATATTGGTATCATTGAGAAGGACATTTTACGCACTGTCATGTGCAACACTGCATGTTGATGCTAACAAAACATCAACTTTACGTCAACATGACGTCACAATTTTGTAACAGAGGAGTGATAGGCTATTGAAAACTTTTTCTCTCTCTCTTCTGCCAATTCTAATAACATGTATTTACAGTGTGAACGTCCCAACTGACTCATCAGAATTCCCAATTATCAAAGCAAAAAAAAAAAGAACTTTTGACCGTTCGGATTTTTCCAACTGACTCAACTCAAAATTCCCAAGTATCAAAGCAAAAAAAAAAAAAAGAACTTTTGACCGTTCGGATTTTTCCAACTGACTCAACTCAAAATTCCCAAGTATCAAAGCAAAAGAAGAAAAACCTTTTGTCTTTTTGGGCTTACCCACCAACTTCTCAACTCAATTCCTTCCCAAGTATCAAAGCAAAAAAAAGAAACCTTTTAACTTGTTGCATTTTTTCAACTCGCCCGACTGAAATGGTAAATTTTCCCAACTGCTCAGTGAAAAATTCCTACAGGGGAGTAAGTTGCCCCCCTGTCCCCTATTGGTACGTCCCTGTGTGTATATATAGCCTTATTTTGCTTTAAGATGTCGACTTTTGAAATTTGCCATATTTATTTCAGTCGACAAATACTTTCATTTTGAAAAAATGTTGTTGTTTCTTTCTCTCAAAACTACCTTAGAATTAAAGCTTAGACGGCCTAGAATTTTTCTCGAGTTTTTTCATATTATTTCCTAGAAATGAGTTACCTATGTTTGTATGATCAGTCATTTCTATAGAAAAGCAAATCAAGTGTCATATATTCTTGTGACGTCTAGTATTATTTCAACATTCGATTAATTAACTTACAAAATTGAATAGAATACGTACCAGTTGTTGTCGAGCAGTAGTGAAATCCACTAATTGGTCCAAGGTTTTGTTCAGCGCCCGACTATCCGATTTTGACTTCGTTTCATTGGAGTTTCCATTTATCTGTTCAAATATTCCTTGCGCGTACGTCCTCAATTTCGACGTGCTCAAGAAATTTGAATAAAATGAGTCTCTATAGATGTCAAGCGCAATATAAAATATTAATAAGCAGGTATAGAGCCTATGTCATTTTCACAATTTCAGTCAACCAAAAAGTGGGTCAACTCACCCCATGAATGGCAATACTTTGGATGGCCTGTCGAGAACAAAGGTAGTACGGCTTATATTCGAAGAATCTGGTTCGAGAGTCATGACCTTTACCGAAAATAAGAAATCGAGGTTCATGTATTTTTTCATCTTAGCCGCAGCCTCTACCCAATCGAATTTTTTTACTTTGCCTGTAGGCACCGTAATGGGTAAACCTATTTTCTGCAAAATATCTTTTATTGGAGCCAAGCCTCTATCGTTCATGGACTCTGGAAAGATACACGTTCGAGAACAAATGTGAATTCACCTTTACTCTAAATCTTCATGCATAGAGACCCGAGCCGAAGCTATTAACTAATATACAATTGCACTCGTTTACCTGTATCGATACAGTTTTGATAAAAGCTGTGAGCTTTCTTCGCCGCAGAAAGTTCCGATTTTCCAAGAGTTTTAGAAAGGATAAATTCTGAAAGTTATAAGTAGAATACGAGTATGATAAATGATTGAATAGAAGATTCGAGTAGTGATTCTAAGTATTGATTCTACAATTTCTGAGCGTCAAGGCCGTGACTAGGAGGCGTAAATGAGAACATTGCCCCGTCGGCAACTTGGTTTGTTTCACCAGCAAAATAGGAAATACTTAAGTAGTTACCTCTTCCCTGTCTTAATTTGTCACTGAGTTTTTTTTTTAGTCCTGATACTGGAGGTCAGTTATGACCATGCTTAGTTTTAGCTAACTGAACATTGAGACGTGCTTGCTATATTTGCAAGGATATTGTACTTTTTGAATGCCCGTGAATAGATTTGATGATTGATTATAGCGTGGTAGAACGGGAATGTATTTTCGGAAAATATGTGCGGGGGCGTACTGTTAGCAAGACGTTTCCCCTGTAAACATTTACACTTGGAAAAATTAGATCGGCAAATAGCCATTTTTTGACATTTGTTTGCTAAAATAGCATTTCCAGATGGTGAAGTCGGGCTTACTTTTCCTTCCCTTAGGGAGGAGCTCCCTCTGTAAATATTTACAGTTGGAAAAATTGGATCGGCAGATAGCAATCTTTTTGTGCATTCGTTTGATAAAATAGGATATCCAGTTGGTAAATTCGGGTTTACTTTTCCTTCCCTTTCCCTTCTAAAAAAATGTCGATTCGCTGCATTCCGAATAATGCGTAAATTTTCGCAAAAATATGCACGTAATGTGCATTTGTGGCAGTGCAGGGAATGTCGATATGGAGTTGAGAACTGGGATATACTAGATAAAATTTTTGACAAAATTAGACAATGCGGAGCTCTCTAGCTCCAAAATTCTTCGAGATATGGCTGTTTAAAGTTGAGATTCAAGAAACCTGATTTTGAGGAAAAGGTACATTAAAAAAAGGCTCAAGAAAACGAAAAATTACAAATTCGAAATGACATATCTCTGGGACAGGTAAGGCCACAGAGCTCCTCGAGGTCTCATTTTATCAGAAATTGTATAAAAATTTCATCGACAAAGTGGGCTTTTTTACTTTCGTTGTTTAATTCTGTCGGTATTTCTTTGAGTTCTTATCCAGTGTTTGAAAACAGTAAAATAGCATCTGCTAATCGCGTAAAGGTTTGTTTTAATCTTTTTCCGTTTGTGTTCACACCTTTACTTTCCCCTTTTAAAATTCTGGATATTTCTTCGAGCGCGCATATAAAAGGGGTTGGGTACATTGTGTCCCATGTTTTGCATTTTTTTCTATTCCGAAATATCCCCCACTCTTTCCGTGTTGGTAAAATACTTATTATCTTCAAAAAGTTATTGGGGGGCTTCTTGATTTTTGAGAGCTCTAATCATGAAATCGTGGTGAGTCAAATCCTCTATAGTAGTTTGTTAGAGCTATGTGTATAGTTTTTTGACATTCGAGACTGTTTTCTACAATGTGATTTACTGTTTGCAGAGATGATCAATTGTAGCATGATAATATCACAACATGAAAGAAAATGTTAGTGGACATTTTTATCAGTTTTGATAATAATTGTTCAAGTTACCTTTGGTTCGCGCGGTGATGTTTTCAGTCAGCAAACTGGTCCAACTATAAATCTGGTTTTCTTTGTGTTTGTCAGCCGTGTATTTCCCAAAGTTTCCGCAGGCGTAGTTGTAGAAATTGTCGCAGGGATCTGCGGATCTGTTCATGACCGCATTGAACATTTCCGCTGAAAAATAACAAGTTAACTACATAAGAATTGGCAATTATAAAAATAATGGAAATATTACAGTATTCTGTCATACTTTATCATATCAAACATGATCGTTGCGAAGTCCAGAGTGCAGCCCCTCGTTTAAATGAAGGCCGCTTACAAGCATTCAGGCCCCCAGCCGCCTAGCCGGAAAATTCTTTTTCGTATCTGTTCCGTAACTTTTAATTTACAGTTCCGTGTCTGGCTGGTGGCATACGTCAACGTGCTGAAGGCAAAAATGCTTAAAATTCGGCCGCCCCTAAGCCGCGGTGCTTGTTGTGCCTGTAGGTACATCCGGGGCTGCTAGGTTGGGTATATTTATACTGTCGTAAATACATTTCTAAAGCCGGCTGCACATTACGCTGACGTTTCGTGTTAACACGACACATGACGGAAAAAAATCATCTAGGTCAATGGGTCTGTTCACACTACACTGATGTGTCGTCATAATGCGTCATCTGACGACACATCACCAATTGAACTAGATGGTTTTGTTTTCGTCAGATGTCGTGTTAACACGTCATATATGCCGTGTTAACACAAAAACGTCAGCGTAGTGTGCATCTAGCTTAAATATCAATATGCACTCTCTCTCCCAGAAAATTTTTCATCAGTTGGCAAAATACCAAATTTGATTTTGTACTGCTAGGTTTGAAACTGAACTAATCCGTATCGGACTGCGATTTTTCTGCTTGATAATTCTTTCAAAATTAACTGCAACTGACAAAATTTGAACGAAATTCGATCAGTGTTCTTGCGCTTGTTCTTCTAAATCTTTGAAGCCAGTGTACTAAATTTGGTAGTTGACCAAACTGAACCCCCCTCTCCCGTCCATAAAAGTGGCCTAAGGTCAGTAAGTTTCGTTTCTAAATCGAACATGCACATTTCCTGAAGAGTTAGTTGTATGTGTCGATTGAAAAAAGCAGAGGTGGCTGGAGAATCCTGAATTTATATTCTTTTAATATTTTGGTATTTTTCAAAAGTAATTGCTAGGGAGCGGATTGCGGATTTTTATGCGCTAAAAACTTGAAAATATACCCTAGTGCAGCGTTACTCAAGGTATGCTATCCGCGGAACCCCGGGGCTCCGCAAAGGCTCTGGTAGAGGTCCGCCGCACCAGGGCATCCAAAATTCTGGCCATGTGTTGTATACTATTTTTCTTTAATAAAAAGTAAAAAGTTTTTCAATTAATTTAGTGAAGGATTCCATAACATACATTGCTGTTGAAAAAAGGTCTGTCACCAAAAAAGTTTGAGAATCGCTGCCCCAGTGATATGGGTGTCAATTTAAAGAGCCCGAAGAGCTGTACCGCGTTTTAACGTTGAAAGAAGAATGGCGGGCATTGCAATTAAATTTTGCAAAATTAGTAGCATAAATTGGCGCTTGGAGCACTGCATTAAAGAAAACTCGATTTTTTTCAACGCGCCAATGAAGAATTTTAAAAATGTGTACATTTTTTACTCTTTTAGAAATTTTTTTTGAAAATTACTGAAATATGTGCTAAAAATCCGAAAACTAAGGAAATATGCGCTAAAACGGTTAAATGTTTGCTAAAAATGACGAAAATATACAAAAAATATGCAAAATATGCAAAAACAAAAATAGGGTAAATCGTCCACTTTTGGCCAGGGTACCATCTTTGGTCAGGTTTCTCATAAATTTGCAAGCAAATAAGGACTGGATAACACTGGGAATGTGATTTTTGCATTATGAAATCAGTGAACACTGCCGTGTATATGGTGCTTTGTATTTTTAAGTTTACGTCACTCATTCTTTTTAAAAAAATTGATCTGTGGCGGACTTCAAAAGTTCAGTGATTCCTTATCAAAACTCTTGAGAATCCAGCAATTGGAAAGATCGTCATACGAACACTTCCAGGCGGTAATTGAACTAGACAATGTATTTTTCTACTTATTCATAGTATGAATAATGGGTTTTGATTTAAAAAACAGGTTTTTACTCTGTTTTTTATTAATTAAGAGGCATGGCCAAGTAAGGGTCTCGAATTTAATGATTTCACCATTGGACAGCAACCTGTCCAAAGATGGGTACAGTGCTAATCCATTTTTGGCCACCCTTTGTTATGAACGAGTTAGAAAAGCTGAAAATTTCTCATAAAATTCGTAGATTCTTCATCATGTCACCACTAAAGTGTAGCACAAAAAATAAGAAAACACATACCAATAATTTTTTAAGCAATTTAGGTACGAATAAAAAATGACGCATCAGAAATGTAGATTTGTTTTTATGAATAATATGAATATAAAATGCAACTTATTATTTTGGAAGTACTATTTTTTCACCAAGAAATACGTCTAATATCTTCTATTTGCACTCCTCTACTACTTTCCAAGCTTATTTCAGCCTAAACGTGTAAAAATTCTGTCCTGCAAATGAAATATAATCCGTGGGGACAAAAATGGTAATGAAGTGGGCCATAGATAGCAAAACTGGCCAAAGATGGGTGTTTTAGGGTGGGCCATGGATGGCAAAACTGGCCAAAGATGGGGTTTTTAGGTTACAATTTTTCTATTTTCAGTTACTAGGCAAGTGAATCATTTATATGAGCAGATGAACAAAGTTTCCCAGTCCTTCAGAACATAAACAATGATGATAAGACAAATTTCATGGAAGAAAACTGATTCTTGTATTTTTAAATGGCGTTCCAAGTTGAAGAATCTCCTTAACCTGGCCAAAAGTGGACGACCTAGGACTCATTTCGCTCAAAAAGACTTGAAATGTAAAAGTAACTTAATAGTCTAGTCCAGGCAATAAAGACATAAACGTGAGAATAAAATAAAAACCTTTTTTGGGAACAAAGGGGATTTCATTGGAACATGCAGGGAACCCCTGCAATATAACATATTAAAAATCCCATCCCCTAAACTCTGTGCTTCGCCTTTCTTTGGGGGGGGGGCTAGAAGTCTAAAATTTCAGTTTTTCTCGTGAATATTTCATCAAAATGCGACCCAAATAAAAAATATTTCAAACAAAAATTATTCCTCATAAAATTTCTCATCAAATGGTGTACATAGCATTCGAAATACACTTCGTTCAAAATTTATGATTTCCAGAATTCATGGTTTTTGACATTTTCATGTCTTTACTTTGGCACATAGAAAAACTTTCAAAAACATTACTTTAAAGTGTTACTTTAGCGCCCGTAATGCTTCCCCTATACGAATTCAGTGGTGGAGATTTCCATGGAAATATATTATTTCTTCCAGCCATCGCCCCGGCACGAAGCCAGTCCGCATGATTTAGCTCTTCATGGTTACAAGTCAGTTCACAATCCAGTTCAGTGGTCCATATTTCTATGGAAATTTTTATTTCTTCTAGCCATCTTCAGTATTTAATTTAGCATTTTATATGCTTTTACTACTGGGTATACTTGAACACAAACCGGGGCGCTCCCCGACACGCTCTTGCTCCGAATTTCCATGCAAATTATTTATAGCATTTTATACATATATTTTAATGTACGTTTTTTTATAAGCTTTTACTACTGGGTATACTTGAACGAAAACCGTAACGCTCCCCCGATACGCTCCTGGTCCGAATTTCCATGAAAATTATTATTTTATATGCTTTTACTATTGGGTATACTTGAACGAAAACCGTAACGCTCCCCTGTAATGCTCCCTCCGCAGACGGATCTGCAACCCCGGGAGAGCATTTTCATATCTCAATTTTAATATCAACTTGCCAGTAATCGAGGTTAATATGAGGAAAAAGTCGATGAACCAGATGAAGAATGGAGTAATAATTTAACGGACTTAGATAATTCGTATGAAAGCTCGGCAGAAGAGTGGTCAAGCCCGTATAGCATCCCTGGCAAAATTTCGTGAATAAAAATAACGAATTCCTTGTATTTTTCTCGCTAGTTTTGTTCAAAACTTTTCTTTTCCACTACATTTTATTATTTACCAAATTGGCAACACTGATTTTGCTTTGAAAGATAGATGAATCGTGTGTTTGTCGTTCTATATATGTGACGTGTCACAAGAAAAAGGGTATGAGTGTCCGCCTAGCAGTTTCAGACACACAGGCCGTTTTCTTGTCACATTACAATTCACAAACACAGTGGTAGGCTCGCGATCCAGTTCACGTTGAATATCGATGGCTAAATGTCTGAATGGCTGTTTGAAAACTGATAACTTGGTAAGTCCTCAAAAATAGAACTTTTTACTTCCAGAAGTTTGAAAATTTAATCATCGTAAAAGTGTTAATCTTTTTTCACGTGATATATTCAATTATTTTTTCAAGAGTATTTTATAGAAGTGAGGGCAAAATTACTGCTCGAGCGAAAAGTTTTCGAAAAAAATACGTGTTAAAATTGCTCATTGTGCATATTTTATATTCAATTTTAGAGTTCGCACCCCCCCCCCTCCCTTTGGCTACACCACTGCCTCGTAGAAGTCTTCACATTATATATTATGTGTAGTGTACTCAACCCCCCCCCCGGTAAACAGTCAGCACCCCCCCTGCTGGCTACGGGCCTGAGAGTGATAGATGCATGTTTCTTCTTTGTAAAATTTTATAATTGTTCTATTTCTAATATATTCTTCACCATAATTTTCATATCAATACACTTATTCTGTACAGTTACATCGTAACAAGATGCTTCGCTGAGGGTAACTTGAAAGATATAACAAAAAAATCATAAATTCTGGAAATCATCAATTTTCAACGAAATGTATTTTGGACACTATTTAACCTGGACTAGCGTATATGTACACCATTTATTAGGGGATCTTATAAGGTATAACTTTTGTTTGAAATATCTTTTGTTTTCGATCGCTTTTCGATGAGATACCTATTCACGAAAAATTGAAATTTTAGACGTTCTTGTCGCCCAAAAAAGGAGAACCACAGGGTTGGAGGGGTGGGATTTTTAATACGTTGTTTTAGAAGGGGTTCCCTACATGTTTCAATGAAATCTTCTTTGTTCCCAGAAAATATATATTTGATTGTCGTTATTGCCTAGACTATAAATATATCGTTTGTCACTTGACATAGATAAATATCGTCAGCTTTATTTATAAAACCTTCTAAGTAAGTGCCATCAAGGAAATTTTACAGGAGAGACAAAAAACATCAAGCCCAGTTGTAACCAAAATTCGCTGATTTCTACAAAGTATTATTTGCATTGTGTGTTCGAATATATTTTCCTAAAATTTCCATTCTTTATTCTGTTGAGCGCCGTCGAGACCCATCTTCAATTTTCGGCTAGCAAAACTAAAAATGTTTTCTAGCATTTAAATTGCTGTTGCGGCAACTCTAATGATAATAAATCAGGGTGTCCACTGGTCCCTGGACCATACCTCTGTTTCCTCCCAATATATTTTCGTGTCGATGACAGTTATCTTAAAATTTAAAAGTGAAATATTTTTCTGAAATACGAGTAACGTGATTAATTTCCGCCAATTCTTGGGTTTCCTAATTAAACCAATCTAGGTGGGGGAGGCCAGAAGTTCTTCAGGATCAGAATATAAAACCTCATCAGTGTAGGGTATTCCAAAATTTTATTGACTTGATTTATTCTTTTTTACATAAAAAACCCCCAGACAACCTTTATTTGAAATCGAACAATTTTTCAGGTCATAGTGGGAGGTCATGCAAGTTTGACGTAGGAGTTCCCATGAAAAAAGCCTAAAAACTCCGTTACAGCTATGAAAAAACCGTTTCTATTCGTGTACGAATTATGTATTTTTCTGAAATTTTTCGAAAAATATAATATTTTTAAGCAAGGTGTCCAAACATACTATTTTCGAGAATATTATACTCTTCTAGAGCATTACTCTTTGACTTCAAATCATTCAGTTATACTCTTTCTGTTTCTTTCTTTCATTTCAAAAAAAAATATTATTTGCTCTTTTGGCTTTAAATTGAATTAATCTGATTTAATCCGGATAAACTTAGACTGGAGCGAGCAAAAATCTGTTCGGAAAATAAAGAACAATATTGGGAAAACATGTCAGAAGCTTATGAAGTCGTGAAAAAGGATCGTAATTTGTTGAGAAAATTTCTTAGTTCTGATACATATTGTAACAAAAATAAATCTGAATCATAGATTACACAGTTTTTGTCCATATTTATTCCCTTGTCTTCCCTTGCAAGATTCCTAAAAACTCCCTGTACGGCTATATTGAATAGCGTCGGTGACTGAGCTTGAATTTTTTCCTCTCCACATCCGTACAAATGTAGGCTGCAGCATCTCGGTACATTTCTTGTATTAGCTTAATAAAACAATTAGAGTAGCCTTGCTTTTCGATTGCTTCAAAGAGGAAGAAGTGTTTCATCGTATCAAAAGCTTTAGCATAATCTATGAAGGCTAGATGGAGTTTCATATTGTATTCTTGAAATTTTTCTATTAGTTGTAATGTGTAGATTTGTTATTGTGGGGAACCCGGATCTAAATCCTGCCTGCTCCTCGGGTTGTGTGAATTCATTGTTGTTGTTTTTTTTATTAACTCTGTTATTTATGATTTTTTTTTTGTGACCAAAAACTTTTCCATGCGTTTTTTATTCTCGCTGAAACTTCTTTTTCTTGTCTATTTTCTAACGATTCTACTTGCTCAAGGTATTTCAAAAAACAATTCTAAAAAGTGAAATAAGTATAAACAGCAAGATCAAAATACTAGAAAGTGTTATATACCGAACTCTGACTTACGGAGCTCAGACATGGTTGCTTACTAAAAACCAGCTAAACAGGATACAAGTGACACAGAGAAAAATGTTGAGAAATATTTAACCTCTGACCGGGTAATAGGTGGTTCTTCGATTTCCTTATTTATATTTCGATTGATTCTGGTAGGTACTTTTTCATAATACAGTTTTGAGTAGAACTCTGTCGCCACCTGATTTAATTCCTTCCTATCTGTGATTTTTTTCCCTTGTCTGTTAAATAACTAGTCAATTTCCTCTTAACATGTAATTAGGAAGATGTAATTGAAGGCATTGTCCCACGGGCAATCGCCCCACAGGATTTAGTATTTAACTAAAGCATCTCAATTTATTTCTTAAAAAAAAATTAAGTCCATTGTTATCCCTCCATCTTTAGTATTATAAAATGTATTGTTACTCCCTTTGTTTGTTGAAATTTACCCCTTCGGAATTTGTCCCCCCCCCCCACTGCCTCAGTACATTAGGCCGATCATGTCTCGGCGTAAGTGTGACCGTATTCATACCTGTCTGTTTGCATCCTGCTTTCGAGCATACTTTTAGACTGGCCGAATTGACTTCCACTGTAAAAATATAACTTACAATTAGTGAGAGTATGAATTTTTAGGATATCAGTATAAATATACGGAATATTTGAATCCGTCAATGGTAAAACCACTTAAGTCACTGTTTTGAAATTTTGAACGAGACACGAAAAACATTCCACAGCCGTCTTAATAAACGAGCAGTTGTTTTTTGTTTAGCTTTAAAATGTGGTCTGTCGTACCTCCTTCTAGGGCACAAAGTTGAATCATTCTGCTATGATAGACACGTCTTTGCACGTAGAATTGATTTGTGCAAAGAAATGATTTTCATAAAAATGTGGCTCGAATGATTTTGCCAATGACTGATCCATTTTGAAAATGCACTTTTTTCTTTATAAATACATGTAAATTTGTGTGCATTGTTCTGAATCACTGTTTATGAAATTATCTAATATGTAATGATTAATTCTACAGTCGAATACTTACCTAAAAATGCTAAACACAAGAATGAAAATATTGAAAATTTACTGATAGAGTCGAACTTCGACATTTTTACCACTTTCATCACGAATTCGCACTCAAATGCAGAGTATGAAATGGCAGTTTGACTTTAAGTATTCATTAACGGTTGTAATATCTGACCTTAGGTTTTCAAAGATTATGATTTGAAAAGTCTGTTAATTGAGAGTTCTTATTGCTCTTTTCGTAATCAACTTAATGATGCGAGTGTATTATTAATCATTTTTATCATCAATATTTTTAAAATATAAATAATAATCGAGGCAGTATCTTCGAAACAAATGGTTTTACATATCACCCAATATTCGTTTTAGATTAGGTGTGCAGTAACTGGCCTTGTAACCTCTAAATCTCGGTAGTTGTCTCGGGAAAAGGGCATAAGTCAAAAAACACTATCTTAAAAAGGATAAGCAAAATAGCAATGACTGGTTAGGTTGACATGGCACAGTGAAAACCGCAAAAAATAAAAAAAATCAACGAAGTAAAGATAAAAAGAAAAAGAGAACACAGACAATAACAATTATTAAATTCAATAGACACGGATATACAGAAAACGGAAAACACGGAAAAACAAAAGCAAAAGCGCTGATTCACAGGACATAACGGGAATAAACATTACTATTATTATTATTATTATTATTATTATTGTTACTATGTATTATTAATATTATTATCATCACTATTACTACTATTATTATTGTTTAATTTCGCCCTTTGTTTTCAAAATTTCCTTGACGTATTTTCCCATTTTGTCATGACTCTCTCTTTCTTGTAGACATTTTTGCAAGTCTTCGTCTGTGATGCTATGTTTTTCTCTAAGTTTAGTGAAATTTTTGCATTCCTTGAAAGTATGGTCTGGACTGTCTTCTGCTTCTTTACATTCCCTGCTGATACTATTGTCTAGAAGTGTATTCTTTTGTAAATACTAACTTGACCAAAGAGAAAGATGATTTAAGGGGAATAATAGAAGGCGCGGAAGGGGAATTAATTCTCCCGGAAAACAGTTGTGCGGGCAAAGAATGTGAAATAATGTAATTTTTAGCAAAGGTCACGGAAATGCGAGTAAACGGAAATGTATATGTTTGCGAACAGAAATGTAATACTATCGCATCTTCAAGGGACAAGGTCTAGTTTCTTTTCGGGTAAAAAATTTCTTTCCATTGGAAGAGGGTTCCGAACTTACCACTTTGAAATGGTCGACCGAAATATCGAAATGGGGGTTTGCGGTGGCTCTCTCCTCTCCACTGTACATTTTTGTTAAAATCGTTCTGCCTGGCTACTTTCTGCGTTGCACAATGCCAACGTCTTAGGGACGTATTTTGTCATCTCCATACCTGTACTTCCCGTACGCGTTCATTTTTCTAAACCTTGCTTTTCTTTCTTTTTATTCTCATGACTCACTCTCCTTTTCACCGTCGATCGGCCACGTAGGACATCCGTGCAGTTCAGCTCATGTTTTAGCTCTCTTGGCCATGTCTGCTTTTGCTATCGATCGTTCAATACCCAAGCTTTTTTTAAACTCTTGTTCCTTCAAGTTCGAATGCTTTTGCCGCAGTTTAGACCAATCACTTCTCGTGAAAAACTCAAGAAACCCGCAGGTTCCTTGGGTCCCTGACTTCGAATATCACATCATATTTTTGATTCGGTCCCAAAAATGTTCCTCTAGGCGTGAATAGAGGAAGCGAGGTAGACTCATTAAAGCTAAATGTGCCCTCATTGTCACGTAGTTCACCGACAATTTTGTACGCGCAAATCGATTTAAATTATGTGAGACTCTTTTTATTCCGCTCAATTCTCAATTTTCCGGGCGAATTTCATTTTTTTCTGGTATTTTCTTTTTATTTGCGCGAAATGTTTGTAAACCGCTTGTAATATATTAATTATGTGCAAACCTCCGTATCGGAAAATTACACCCATAAATTAATCGATATGTAAGACTCTCAGGAGTCATAAAAATTATTTTTAGAACAATCATTATCTGACGAATTCTACTATGCTCATTTTATGAATTTTTCCTCCTAATTTATCGTTCTTCTAATGAGCCAAATCCAGGTTGCCTGTCGTTTTGTTTTTTCGCTCTTTATCGATGGTTCTTCAAGATTACGTATAATCTCTTGTCTAGCCTTATCTTCAGTATGGGCATATTTGGGATATACGCCGTATCGACTTTGTATCCTTACGAAGAAATTTCACCTTGTAAGTGTCAGTAATTTGCAAAACACAACCGATGTAATACACCAATTATTTTTCTTGGCTTTCTTAATTGATGTCTCAATCACAAAAGTATGAACATCGATTTCATCGTGCGCAAACTCCATTTTTCTTATTAACATTTTCAGTATCAGAAAAGGTCTCGGGATCACTGCTGTCATCACTCATGAACCGTGGCGCTTTCATCCTCTGAACATTTTTTTTTCTCTTTTTTTCCCTTCTTTCCTGGACTGCTCTAACTTTTTCAAAATTTTCTTTCTCTTTTTTTTTTGTAAATAGCAGTGGCGTAGCCAGCTTAGGGTTTGAGGAGGGAGGTCTGATCTTGACCAAAGGGTAAGGTGATGTTAGTACGGGAAAATATTCAACTGAAAAGCACGAACTAATGAAATGATGAGTCAACTTGACGTTAGAAATCATTATTAATAACTAGGAAGCGGATTTAAATGAAATTGCGGATTTTAATGATGCATATTTCTCTGTGTCGAGAAAGAAACAGTGTACTAAAGATACTTTTGTTTCAAGTCTTTCTCAGCCCAATCTGTTTCTCCACATTCTGAATATTTTGCATATACAAGCATACTTTTGCATATATATTTGACCGTTTTAGCGCATATTTCCGACATTTTAATATATTTCTTTCTTAAAAGGTCAAAAAAGTACACGATTTCAATTCTTTACTAGCGCATTTAAAAAATAAAAATATTGTAGTTTTTTTTTGTACTGTAGCGCTCCAAGCGCTAATTTACACTACTATATAATTTTGCAAAATTCAATTCGTAAAGCCTGCCTTCATTCGGATTCGTGACATCTGTCTCAACTTAAATTATTACAAAAACTCATTACTTTTTATAATAATTTTTCCAATGAATAAATTCAACATTAAAACGAAAGCTCTTTAAAATGACACCTATATCCCTAGCGCATATTTTGAATTTTTTAAAGCATATAATATGTATATGTGTTAGCGGCAAATTGTGAAATCCATCATTCAGTGAAATGCCGAGGCATTATGTTAATTGTCCGATACGCAGTGCAAAAACCGTCAATTTATAAAATGACTCACGAAAGGCGAGTCATTTTATAAAGTGACTAAACTCACTTCGGCAATACAGGGTGTTTCTTGTAATGATGTCCTGCCTTCCACTTGATAAGTAGGCAACCTACACCCACAATATGTAGATGTGTTTGCAAACTCTTACTTTTGAAGGGGCTGAATTATGGTCAAATTTTGAGAAGTTTTCTATCTTTGATTTTTTTTTCTTCTCACGACTGGAGATAGGCAGAAAAATGGTACCAATAGGAAATAGTAGAGGGCAGTTGTAACTACAGAAAAAAATGTTCTACAGGGTGTTCATAAAATCAATTTTAGTACCTACAATTAATATTGTAAAATTTCCACATTTTCTCAATTATCCGTGAAACTTGTCCTGTTAAGCTACTGTTTTTTGACATTTTTATGTCTTTACTTTAGCACACAAACCGGAAAAACGTTACTTTCACGCGTCACGTTGTTAATACATAATAATAATACTAGTAATAATAAAACTACTGACTGGACTGTTTCCTTTGTGTCTTATCAGCGATATATAGACACGTTTTATAAATGCCTTTATGTCTTATCAGTAGGAAATGAGACTGGTGTAATATCAGTGGGGAAGTAGAAGGTGGTTGTCAGATTTATATCGGGTAGACTTTTCATGCCTATTGTACATCTTTCTCTGTCATTATGTCTCTTATCAGCCATATACTGACAATCTCATGTCTATCTTCAGGTCTTATCTCGGTAATGAAGTAGAAGGTGACTGATTTGTCTCTGCAATTCTTTGGAATTTTTCTTTGTCTTATCGACGAGTCTCATATCGGTCACTATGTCTTGTCAGTAACGAAGGAGACCAGTAGCGTGTCAATTTTTCGAATTTTTCCTTTGTCTCATCAAAAATAATAGAAAAGTCTCGTGTCTGTTTTTATGTTTAGGAAAGAAGATTGCCTTAATACCTTGTCAGTAGGGAAGGAGAAGGTGACTGTTGTAATATTTATATCCGATACAGGGTAAGTCTCATGCCTATCTTGTATCTTTCACTATGTCGTTATGTCTTATCAGACATGGACTGACAGTATCATGTCTGTCTTTAGGTATTATCAGTAATGAAGGAGACTGTAATTTTTTAGTTTTTTCACATTTTTATGTTTTTATTTTGGCACACGACGGAGAAAAAACGTTACTTTGGAGCGTTACAGAAAGAGCGTTTTCTTTTTTAAATTTTGCTCATAATACATTTCAAATACCTATACTAGAGCACTTATATCAGAGGGGGTATAATAATCCGCCATTTTGTTTTCAGGAAGCGCCCGTCAATGCCGAATCCGATTATGCGAAGCGTACTGCGTAGTTAATTCGGCATCGAGGGCGCTTTTGGAATCAAGATGGCGTATTATTATACTCCCATGTAATATCTAGTAGCCCTAGCTAAACTAGAGCACCTAGATCAAAGGGGGTATAATAATACGCCATTTTGTTTTCAGTATAAGCGCCCGTCGATGCCGAATCCGACTATGCGGAGCGTCCCGCGTAGTCAATTCGGCATCAACGGGCGCTTTTGGAATCAAGATGGCGTATTATTATACTCCCATGTAATATCTAGTAGCCCTACCTATACTTACTTCGTATTTCCATAAGTATTTGTGATGAGATCGCGTAATAAAAAAAGTACAAAAGTTTAACGAAGTTCTGGCTCTTATACTGTCACATTTTTTTCTTAAGAGGCGTCCAGTCACACAAGAAAGCCGCTCCAGTGAATGAAATTGTTCGTTAAGAGGACCTATCTCCATTGCACCAATATGTCTCCACTACAGGGGAAAGAGGTGGAAGTTACAAGATTTTTCCTTCAGTTACTTTGAAACGCTGATTTCTCCACTTTTTGTCTTTTTTATTTTATTTATTTTTTGTTATTCATGTTTCAAACAACTGTATTTAGATATATTGGAGATTTTGAGTTAGGAAATGTCTCATTTTGATCAGAATAGCCTGTACTACATAATATCCTGACCGCATCTCCATTTCAACACTAAAGCACCCCTTCTACAACGACGTACACATATACCGGTGTTTCAACAAGTTGCAAACATATTTCAACAGTGTGTAGAACTCATCGAGACGAAAAAAAAAATCAAGTGCCATTTTCTCGAATTCTCAAACGGGAGAAAATTAAGTGTACTTGAAAGTGTACCCGGATAATTTCTGATAGAGTAAAATATTATTGATAAAACTTGAACTACTTTTGATTTTCAACAAAAAAGTGACGTAACATTTTTGCCTATCATCGAAATTGAAGGCGGTACCCAACATCAAGAGTGACCAAAATTTAAAAATTCTCCCCTAATTTAGGAGGGAGTGGGGTAGTAATTTAGGTCAGATGGAGTGTTGAGCTAGGGGCCTTCAACAAATTATCATTGATTGAAGTTGGTGGCAAGTTTTTTTTTAGGTGGTAAAAATTGTGAAATATGAGTATAAAATACGCGGTAAAAACCTCGAAAATGTGCAAAAAAATCTTAACACTTCCAAAATATGCAAAAATATTTTTTCCCAAAATAAGGTAACCTGCGTATCAAAACGCAGTATCTTTTCACCTAAATCGAATGAAACACACGTCTAACTCGAAAAATAAATAACCTGAATAAAACTAAAAAATAAAAATTTAAAAAAATACAATTTAGAACTTTGCTAATTGGAGCAGTTAACAGCGCTAGCGTCCGTAAGTCAAACCTGGGGTCATCATTTACGAGTATATTTGTTCTTACCAAGCAGATTATATTTGTACTTTCCTCAAAATCTATAAAACTTCATATCCACATAATATGTTTCTAGAACAAAAGCTTGTAGCCTTGAAACTACACTACACAACAAACGGAGATTTTTTGGAAACCGCATGAAGGAAAATAGATGATTCTTAATGTATTTTTTATGCTGAATTCAAATATGATATTAGAAATGCTGAGTTAGCTAATCATTTTTTACGTTTGCTGGGAAATTTAATAGTGTATTATGAGAAATTGTTCTATTTTATGTGGCGACACTGATGTTGTATTAAACTGATATTACCGATAAGTTTCGTCTTCGACGGTACTGAATAGAAAACTTCTGTGTTGTTCTCTGTCCCTCTGTGTTCCCTAAGTATTATTCCAATTCAACAACGAGCGTTGTGATTATCATGAATATTCGGGCATTGAACACATATTCATCAAATTTATTGTCGGAACACATTTATCTAGTTCACTTACATTTCGTAAAAGAAACAATAAACTGTAATACCGGAATGAAAAGGCGTTATTTTTTCACTGAAGAGATCGCCTTCCTCAAAATTGTTGTTCCATCACTTCATCGTTAATTAATGATAAGATCTTAGAATCAGCTGAAACTGTTTAGATTGTTCCGATATCAAAACGTCAAAACACGTTCACATGCATCACTGTGTTGGCGAGTTTGTTTTGTGATACATGCAGTGTGGCCACATTCACTAATATTTCTAACCCGAGAGGGAAATTACGGGAAATAATTCAGAATGTATTTACGAGAAAAGGAGAGCTAATTAAGAAAAACAAAAAGCGGCATTGAATTCAGCGTGGAAATAAATACTTCTAGAATCGGCTACTCTCGTTCTTGCGGTTTTTTGGCTGTTGGGTAGTGCTATTAATAATAGTTTGTTGAGAAATTTTGGGTAACGTTTCCTGTAGAATTATAGTGAAATTTTGCAGCTCGATTTTTTCAATGTAACTACATATTATTATTATCTCTCCGGAGTTGGGCATCACTCGAGTGAAAAAAGAGTAATAATCATGAGTAGAAAATTATTCATTAATCGTCACTCATCACTCGTAGAAATTTGTATTACTCATTATTCGTTACTCGTACTGATGAATAATGCTCACCACTCATTACTCATAACTTTTCCAACACTATGGGAGTTACAGTATGCAAGTTTTGCAACGTGCCAGCGTTTCTGGTTGCAGCCGTTGTATATATAGGTTATCGCAATGTTATCGCCTATCGAGTATCGGTGTATTTTATCCTGTCCTGGATCAGAAGTTCGGACGGGCAATTTTCAATATTTTTAGATTAAGCCTGGGCCCTAAGCGCGTGCTCAAGTGCCCAGCTTTCGCTTTCACATATACGTACTATGTACATTGTACAGTTCGTTTCCAGAAGTCTGACATCCTCTTTGCGATTTCTTCAATTAGTGGTTTCTTTAATTTAGAACCCCTCCTCTAACGCCCCCCCCCCCGAATCTTTATTCAAGACTTGGCACCCCTTGAACCCTTGGCTGGCTATGCCCCTAGGGTGGTACGAGAGAAATTTTCAATTTATTGCCACAAATTCGAATTGTAGTTCATAGAACCTTTCTTACGATATGCATCAAGTTAGTTTTAAATTTTAGAATGAAAGAAATTTGATTTACCCTTTTTTACTAAATCTAAATTTTGAGGCCCCGCATGGTGTCAAATATAAAATGTGATAAAGTATTCGCTTCCAAGAATATTCCCCTTCACTATACAGTACTAAAACGGTAAAAAATTTCATAAGCGATATGTAGTTTGAATTGGCTAAAAATGCCGGCGTTGAGACGGAACCATAGGCGAACAAATGGAAAAAATTGAAATTAGACATATAAAAACAAAGTATCGAAATAGGGGGCTTAAAAATTTGAACAAAATAAAAAATTGCGAAATAAGCGTTTTTTGAGTCACTGATTTCAAACAGGTCGGTACAATCCCGATTTGTGTCCCGAATTTGTCATGTTACCCATGGAAAGGCTGAAATTTACTTAACTTTGAAAATCGGGCGAAGCATCAACATGAAGGTGAAGGGGAAATAGTACAAACAACTCGACATGAAAAACCAGATGAAGTATCAAAATCAAAATTAACGCTCCGAAATTCCCCCAATTTGATATTTTGCTCAAATTTCCAGGACAAGTCAATTATGCTCGATTGAATGGTAAAATTTGGATTTTGAAATCCAAATGGAGGCTAAGTAGAGGAGATGAATGCCATTTTCGAAATTAGCGACTCCAAAAAAAAAACTCTGTTTCGATGTACTTTGTTCAATTTTTCAAAGCAAGTTCATTTCACGTATTTTGAAGAGTGATGTTAGAATTTTGGAAGCAGAATGGAAGCTAAAGAAAAAATCGAATGCTATTTTCGATATCAACAATCCAAAAAAATCCTACTTCCGATATGTTACTCGATTTTTGAAGCCAAGTCAAATTCGGATCCTAGTGGAGTAAAGTTAAAATTTACGGTTCAAATCGGAACGGGTTAAAAGACTTGATGAGATATTCTAAATCAGCAATCCAAACAACTTATATTTCGATAATTTGTTCTACTTTTAAATCAAAGTCAGTTTTGTCCATTTTAGGTCTACAATTTGGGGTGCTGGATCATAAATCTGATGCGATATTTGAAATCAGTGAACCCTCTGGTTATAACTGTACAGCATGGATGATTTAGACCTATTCATATATCACAGAGACATACGTGTAGTACTTGTTTTTATGTTTCACTTGTAGTGTGTAGGTACTGTATATTGTTGTCGCTCGTCATGAATACCTTTATATGGTTTGTACGTTATAGTTTCATGACTCTGGAACGAAATTCGATCCATGAGTAGAGAGTAATGATTACCTAAGGGTAAAGATTGATTAATTCACTCATTACTCATTAGTCATTTACTCGAATGAAGTATACACAACTCTGCGATCTCTCTAAACGCGGATAACTTCTTTCCTCTAGGTTTTCAAATAATGAAAAATTGCTACAGTACCAAGATTGCTTCAAATGTGTGGCTAGTGAGTCAAAATACCGATGACAGGCGATTTTGACTTATTTTATTTACAATGTAGTAGTTGGGCCCCTTCTTAAACTGTACGATCGTTTAGTTTTACTTTTCTTTTCTCCAAAAGGTCGTTCCAGTTGTCTTTTATCTACTCAACACCCCTTCCCCCCACCATATGACATTTTTTTAACCAATCGGTGCTTCGGCGCTAAAATCTTGCGCACCGGGCATGTTCCCGTCTGCCAAACGTCCATCCGCCCTTTATATTTGCTATCTGGTAATTCTTGTAATCTGTGTGAACTATTCATGTTCATTGATCTTTACTATAACTGAAATTAGATGATATCATCATTAATTATTATCGTGCTTCAGTTGAAAAATGATCAAACTTCAACACGGTGTACCTTCTTTGGTTTTGTAGTTAAAAAATTTTTCCCGCCTCTCGTAAAAATCCTTTCGACACCTTTCAGTACCAGAATAAAATATTTGGCTTGTTTATGTTTTTTCCACCATCTCATTTGAAAAATATAACAAGGGAAAACAGTATATGTCACTTGAACATTTTTAATTCTTCAAAATGTATTTACATTCACAGTAGTGTCTACTCTCAAATAGTGCAGATATAGGCAAATGATGCTCAGTGTACTGGTTTACCATATTCGACATTTTGGTTTATTCGGATTCATGCGCGAGCCTTTTGGACATTTCCACGCTTCAGCAAATTCTTCCGAATTAATCAGTGATCCAAGAACTCTTAATTCAGGAGGACTGTGCACGTCGTCTCGGTATAGAAATTTTAACAGACTGTTCGGACAGTATTCGCACCATGACTGTAAATGTTGAAAGGAAAAATATTGTTGGTTTTATTTTTGAGCACTGGATGAGTACTTACACCGTCACACACTTTGTCCATACTTTTCCAGAGTGACTGACGTTCTTACTGCATCATATCGTTATAGGCTAGCCTACAATTTTGCAATACCGATCCATAAAATTTACTTACAATTGCGTAACCTAGAAACACTAACTGCTCTGGAGTCAAGTTTTCAAATCCGGGCAATAATTGCTCTTCTCCTTTTTTCTCCTGGACCCAGTGTCTGTACGCCAAAATGGATTGTCGCAATCCTCCGTTGTCAGCGATATTTTCGCCAAGTGTTTCTTCTCCGTCAAACTGAAATTTCATGTACAAAAGAGAAGTTTAATAATGGAATTTCACCGCGCTGTAAATGTAACGAGCAATAATTGTATGTAAATGTACGTCCATTATGTCAGTTTTTTTTTGTTTTTTTTGTGAAATATGTGCACCTCTAGGGATATTTGAGATATGTATGTACAGTAAGCCTGACTGTAAACCTAATTTACAGGTACTTGCGATATTGTCTTTCCAAACTCTATCGATGATCGATAAATATTCTTGGTAGATAATGTGGAATCTATTTCATAATGACATGCTAATAAAATTTGGTTGTTGTGCAGATGAATAACGGGTATGGACACGTGATGGAATTTATTTGAAGCGTATAAGTCGGACAACTTTCAATCATCATCGGACACTCCAAATTCTAGAACTTCTGGTACGTTACCCATGTTTTTAGTTAAAATTTAGACGTTGGTAGTATACTAAGTGAACGAACTTACCAGCTGCCCGCCACCGACTGGGATGGAGCTATAAGACTCAGCAAAACATTTTGTTCGATCTTCATAATTCTGCCAAGATTCTGTTTGAAACCAGCTGTTTTCTTCTCCGTCAGCGTCGTATTGTATACCTAATTATTGAAACGGTTGTCAGTCATGCATTTATATCATTTTCTCATCCAAGTTATGATCTACATTCTAGAGATTATTTCAGGTGACTAGTCTTATTCTTCGACTCCTAGAGAAGGCAATATGTTTGTTACAAGAATAGTTTATCAAAGAGCTTTGTATGTCCATCAGGGGTTCTACAGGGCTCTAACAGTATACATAAGCGATATAGTTCAGAAATTTAAATACCTACTCAGACTTTTATTATTCGCAGACGATCTTAAATTACTTAGGACAGCAGATACTGTAGAGGGAAGGGTCTCGCTTCAAGACGATTTGCAAGCTATCTATTAGTGGAGTGAACAAAATCAGGTGTATTTTAACACAAGAAAATGTTTCAAAATGACATACACCAAAAAAAGGGGAAGCAATGCATCGAAATATATCTACACCATGGCAGGGGTTACACTGGCCTCTATTTCAGAAATAAAAAATTTAGGCGTCACCTTTGATCCAAAACTCACATACAAATCACACATTCTTAATTCAGTTTCAAAAGCAAACAAAATTATGGGTTTTTTAATCTGAAATTGCGAGAATTTTACTAATACAGATACGATCAAAACTCTATGTCATTCCCTAGTTCGACCCAACTTAGAGTACTCCTCGGTCTTATGGGAACCCACATCTATTCTCCTGGCAAAATACATGGAAAAAGTTCAAAATTGATTCTTGAGATATCTATTCTTCAAAGATTTTGGTTATTACGGAATAACAAAAAAAGTAAAAAATTTCAAGTCTAGCCGAAAGTAAAGATATCGCTAAACTAAAAGTTCTTACATTCCATGATACAATCAATCAATCAATCAAATCTTTATCGAGAACGATACATGTGTAAGTATTAGTTTACAATGATATCTATTGTAGCCTCCAAAGGTCTCCTCTCGAAGAACATGCACTTTTACTATTCTGAGTATATTCTCAGCCCGTAGCAGGCAAAAGTACCTCTCATCCTCTCCCATTTTTTGCGATGTTGCGCCACTCGATGGAAAAGTTTAATTTTTTAGAAACCGAGCGATTCCGTCCCTCCACCTAGTTTTTGGTTTGCCTTTTTTCCTTTTGAAGTGATTCAGATACCAAAAGGTAGCTTTATAGGCTTATCATGAGGTAGTCTAGATATACATGTGTACCCCCACCCCCTTGTGCACAATTGATATTGGAAATTTTTTCCAAATGTATTTTATACTGACTTATGTTAGTCTTTGATTTTTAAGCCGAAAATCGATCTCATCATGGAGTTCTGTGTTGTTTCAATTTTTTTAATTTGCCTGGAAGTAGGGGAGTGGGACTCACTCGTCAAAACCGGTGCTATGCACGTATTGAAGATTTTGCCTTTTTGCATGTTTTTGAATTTCCCTTTAAAGATGTGTTTGAGTGTCCAAAACTTCTTCTAAGCCCGGGGCCGCACTTAGCTTTTTTCCGCCTGTGGGATATGATATTCTGTGCACTTTTCTCCGTAAATCTTTCTCTTTTTTTCAAGTGAAAGGCTTAGGAAGTCTCAAAGTATACAAAAAATATAAGTGTTGATTAACCTGTTTTGGAATGAAAAATCCCTAATTCCTGGTAATCATTTATTAAAAAGAAATACCTAATTACACTAATAAATGTTGAAACCCTTTCAGTTGCGAGAATGTTCCATTCATAGGGGGATGTTTATTTTCATTGATCATGATACAGACTACTATTCCAACAGACATGATGCATAAATTGCCTAGCTAACTCCTGAATTCTAGTAGAAAATAGAGAAAGGAAATTTCAAATTTCCTTCTTCAACTTTGAAAGGAATCGATTGGGACGTGCACTGATTATTATCGTAGAACAGGGGAGATTCAAGAATTTCCTTTTTGGCTAAATCTAATAAGAAAGAAAATTTCTCATTGAATTTTTCATAGGCACTGCGTCTTTTGACGAGTTCATTGTATAAATTGTCGATAATAACGTAAAAACTGGAAACACGGAATTTTTCTGGACCAGTCAATTCCACTTCATGTAAATTCAAACGTCTGAAGAAATATGTAGAATGGCGCGACATGCTACATGCAAACAAAACTTCACAGTTTTCAACCTTTTAATCTATCTATGAGAGAAAATACAGTCATTTAGCTACAGTCAAACGTAAAATTGCAAAGGCTGCTTTATTTTATAGTTTTACTCTTTTCGAGTGAACTATACACGGTTCATTTTTTAAGTTTTTTTTTTTTTAGTCAAACGTAAAATTGCGAATCATTTGGCTGCTTTATTTTAATAGTTTTACTCTTTTCGAGTGAACTATACACGCTTTTAAAAAAATCATCATCCGTTTCCTTTTTTTTTTTTTTTTTTTTTTTTTTTTAGTCAAACGTAAAATTGCAAAGGCTGCTTTATTTTATAGTTTTACTCTTTTCGAGTGAACTATACACGCTTTTAAAAAAATCATCATCCGTTTCCCGCCCCGGGCAGCCTCTAAAAATCTGCCGCCTTGGCCGCCTTGGGCTGAAGCCCCTTCAGCCCATGCCTAAGTAAGGGCCTGTCCAAGCCAGTGTGATCCTACGTTTAATCTCTTTTCCAGTTCTATTTTCTAGTGAAATCAGTTGGTCTAAATATACTGCCTCAAGGACTTCCCTTCCTATCATGATTTTTGTTGGGTTCGATGATTGTCATGATTTTTGATTTATCGGTGTTTACTGCATTAACCCTGCTGTTTTTCCAATTTTGTTGAGTTCGTGTATCATTTCCTCCAGCTTCACTATTGAGTTTGATATTAAAGCAATAAGTTGGAGACTTTGGTTCCATTTAAATTTAGACCTTAATTTTCCCAGTCAAATTTCCTAAATATGTATTTTCTCCAATACCAGATCAAAAAGAATGGGCGACAATGGGTTGCCTTGACGGACTCCTTTCCCGATTTCAAAATGATATCCATTTTTGTCGGTAATGATTCTGCTTTTTGATTCCGAATACATTTCTTTTATTATCTCCACGAGTTGAAGGAGGACTCCCTGATTTTTTAGTGATTCCATTCCATAATTCACTGGAAAGTCAAAGATAGTGAACTACTTGGAGCGGTTGGATTAAAGGACCCCACTTCAAAAAGAAAGCATGCTGAGAAATTCTGTGTATCATTTTCTCAAACCAAAGTTGGCTAAAACTTTCCAATGCAAAAAATAAAGAAATTATATAACGAAAAACAAGCAAAATTTAAGATTTGGATATCTTTGTTCGTAACTAGCCCTCTGTACTTAAAATACTGAAAGAAAACGTGTACTTCTAACAGAGTAATTCTAAAAAGTAACATATTGCCTCTTGTTTTCCTTTGGGTCTCGGATTTCCGTCGCTTGCTCCGGCCTTTCATAACCACACTGAACAAATACCATCAAAATCCAAAATTAAAGTTCAAAACTTAGACATCTAACTCGAATGTCTCTCTCTCTCTCTCTCTCTCTCTCTCTCTCTCCCCTCTCTTTGTTTTCCTTATCTCCTTCGCTTATTAAAATTAAGTATGTTGTTATTATTATCCTCATCACTACTATGATTTATAAACAACAGCAACTATCTGTAGGGCACTCATAAGAAGCCTTAGTGGCTGCAGAGCTCCTAAAAATTAAAATAAATATAAATAAATGTCTTCATTACGAATTCTGAATGTATTCAAAATTCAATCATGCATGAAGACGACTATTACAAAGTTAAAATAATTAATTACTGGTCCTGTTCTGAAACTTAGTTGAATCAACATGTGGATAAATAATAACAGTTCACATCAACAGCATAAAAAACAACGGCATGAGATTATATGATTTGAGCTATTATGTTGAATGCTGAGTACGATGGCGTTAACCATTTTCCTCGAGAACCTCACATTTTCCATATTCGAAATTAAAATCCCATCAGATTTTTCACCTTTTATTCCTTTTTGTTATCCACGAGTAGCAAACACTAATAGTAATAACAATGCTGAACATCAATGTAACACACACGCGTGGTTGTTTGATTAGTGATATCATCTTGATGATACATACTAAAATTCGCATTTTTAAGATGGGAGATTAAAAAATAAAATGAACTATAATCAAAAAAAATTAACGCCGGCATTAAATTCCTCGTTGAAAATACGTATATAGAATCATATATTATTCTCATGTCATTGTTTTTTTTTTTTAAATATCAAATTGTTGTGTATTGTAATGAGCCACTTCAGTATTATGTGAGTGTCAGATTAACGACAAAATTAACTTTGTTTGGTGGATAGACATTGGGACTGATTCTCTTTGTCGAGTTTGTCAATAAATGCACTCACCCTCATCGTCAAATCCATGGGTAATTTCATGGCCTATTGTGGCACCAACTGCGCCGTAGTTCAATGACCTAAAACATTTGATATTTAGAATGATTCAAATTATATGTGCTTGCTCTGCTCTCTTACAAATAAGTAACGCCAATGGTAATATGGGTGTCCTGCTTTCTGAATCATCTTGTATAATATGTATAGTATGAGTATATTATATTGTACTCGTAACATACCTGAGGGGATATCCATAATTTGGTACCTGCAGAATTGCCCTTGGAATAACTGTAAGATGGAAGATGTGTTATTTATTTAATATCGGTTGGTTTCGTACTACAATTTTTTTGTTATGTTTTCGACGATTGCGGTTAGCTGTTCCGAGTATTGGAACTTTCAGAGATTGAAGTGCCTCTGAATAACAGAGAAAAAGTCTCTGCCTGTTCAGTGGTTCATCGTTCCCCTATTGCGGTGCAAAGCCCCAATATAAAGCAGTTTTTTTCATCATTCCTGAAAACTAAAGATCTGAAGGTAAACATAGCTCAATGCTTAAAGGTACCCATAAATTGATACCGCATAAGGTATATGTTCTTGAAATATATCTCCAAAATGTTGAGCTAGGGGGCTCGGATAGACCCTGTATTTGTACAACCACGCATTAGTCTTATCGCAGAAATCGTTGACTTTTTGGAACATTTTTGGGCTTACTGACGTCAATGAATGTGGTACCTACCTAGCAGAGGTGAGACCTCAAAATTGTTATGAAATGCAATACAGAAGATATTTTATAGGCATTAAGCGTTACTAAATTCATTTCTCATCACCATTCGCACCTGATTTACCAATTGTACAGCTGGCAAGGGAGCGGAGATTAACTCAAAATTGTTATGAAATGCAATATTGATGTCGTTTCATAGATTTGAAAAGCCGTTGAAGTAATCTCTGATTGCAAATCATCCATTCCCTTTGGACACTGATGCGATATTCGAAAGGGTGGTTTCTGGGGCCAGGGGTGCAGTGTCTGGGGAGCCAATTTGGCATGCGTGCATCGCCATACGCTCCACCAAACATTTCTTGAAAAAAATTCACCCCTAATTTGGAAAGTGTGATAAGTGGGAGGAGAGGAGAATTCAAAACTTTTTGCAAAATCCAACGTGGTTGTCGTTGCACAGGTTAGCCAAATTTCATCCGTTTCATTCCCGTTCACTCTCAATGAGTAGGACTGGTGGTTCCACAGCAAGTTTTCATGCAGATGATGCCAATACCTTTGGTAAGGTGATAAAATGGTCTCGCCTCCTCCCTATGTGCCATGGTCTTCGCGTTAAGATTTGAATTCAATGATCGTCAAAATCTATGAAATGCATGGTCGGTGCATGGGGCGAGGGGACACCACTTTATTAGAAAAATTCCGACTTTCAGTGGGGAAAATAGGTACTCAGTTGAGAATAACACGGGGCCTTCTTATTTTCTTGCGCTTGCCTACTAAACTTTGTAGCGTTTTGTAGTCGCGATAGTTTAGTGTTTCACCCGCCCGTTATGGGATGACCATTAAAGAAAATACAGTAGTATCATTTTATCGATAATTTCAAGCAGAACATTTTATTGCTGAGCTATTATTGCTCTAAGACGCTTAGGTTTTGCGAAACATTAACATTACAAGGCTTTAGACCACAACTGGAGGATACGCAAGCGTTGGAACTTTCTTTTTGTTATTCAGGGGCACATTCCGCGAACTTAGGCAAGAAATTTACCTGGGAATTACAGGTTCACGATCGGTCTATTTTAAACCTAATTCAACTGTATTATAAAGAATGTGCGTATTATCTAGGGGGACGGGGCACCAGAGCCTGTGACCTGTTAATGAAAATTTTGAAGCGTTTTTGGTCCCATACAGTGTTTTACCACCCTAAATTTTACCCGTGTCCTCCCTGATTCTAAATACTTATGCATCTAATCCGAATACTGAAGTACTAACATTATTTTCTGAAGCATAAAACAGCGTAATTATACTCACTGATAGTATTTGTTGGTGGACTGTAAAACGCATTCACTGTTGATATAAGGTCTATAGTTTCATCAGAACTGAAATTTTCGAAGTACAGACATGATAGGGTGTTCGTTATTCTCCACATTTTTTGAAAATTAAGTGGACTACCCTCGATCTTTTTCTTTATCATAGGATAGTGTTGCCATGAAATTTTCAGCAATTTTGAATTATATTAGCGCGTATCACAGTCTGCTTGAATTTTACATAGGATTATAGGCTACATGGCTTTTGCTTGTATCACAAAGTTGTTGAATAAATACGTTTTAAAAAACTGAAACCCAGTTTTCAGAATTACACGTAGATGGGGGATGAAATTGTGAATATCTTGAAAAAAAAAGAAAGAAAGAAAGAGTTCTTAGGATTTGCGCGGAGTCCTTGAAGCACGAATGTCATAAGAAGGTCAGTCATACTTCAAACTAAATTTTTTGAAACATTTATTGAGTTGACCGTGAAAATATTCACAGCAATTTGTCGTGCACTATCGACTGGGTGTGGGCTTTCTGAATAAGAAACAAAATCTAATTCGGCAAGAGGTAATTCAAGAAATCATCCCACTTGTTTATCTGTTGGTTTCAGTCGTATTTGTTATGGTCTGTAAGAGCGGGAACCAACTCTGTACTGAAAAATATCATCTCGGGAACCAGTTCATTACCTACCTTTTTTATCTTTGGAACCAACTCGTTATTGTCCCTAACTCTTATCCTAGGAACTTCTTTTTTTTTCCTTCTTCTTCAAAATGTTCTGAATTCCATCCTCTATTGGACCGTAACACTGACAGTTGGGTTTCTGTTTTAAAAGTGTACTTAATCAACAACAAATAATAGTATATTACTGTACAGAGGCGGAAACTGAGCGATTATTTAATGATGAGCGCAAGAATTAGCAGAACGAGCACAGCGAGTGGAGCTAACGCGTGAGGCATTGATCGCTTACGTACCAACTCTGTACAGTACGCTATATTTTATTGTATACAGGTCCGGTAATATCGAACTACAGCTGACTTTCCCCCTCTATCAGCTCACTTACACCTCTAGAGTGGCAATGTTGTTATTGCTAGCCAATTACAGTGTCTTTACAGTGCTGTATCAGTATGACATAACAGCACTGATTTTACAAAGGTAAATGACGTTTTAACGCCTCGTTCTTGTGAACACTGATGCAGCGCTGTAAAGACGCTGTGATTGGCTAGCGATAACAACATTACCTCTCTAGAGGTCTAAGAGAGCTGGCAGAGGTGGAAAGTCAGCTGTAGTTCGAGATTACCGGACCTGTATGCAATAAAATATAGCGTACTGTACAGAGTTGGTAGGTAAGCGATCAATGCATTGCGCGTTAGCTCCACTCGCTGCGCTCGTCATTAATCGCTCACTTTTCGCCTGTGTACAGTAATCTACTATTGTAAATCTCATGTAAAATTTCAAACAATTTGCGACAAGGTTTAATATAATATTCAAAATGTCTGGAAATATTATGGTATTGCTACCTCATTATAATGAACAGGTCAGAAAGCAGTCCGCCCAATTTTCAAAAATGTGAAAACTAACGGACACTCTAATACATACATATTATAGTTTCATTACAGGAACTGATAACGTTGTAGATAATTGCTTAAGATTTCAGATGTTAAATCGTTTTTGAGATTGGAATTATATTACCTTTTGGCCTTTGATCCACAATACTACTACTATTCCTGCTATTTTTTTTATGTAATTGGGGGCCTAATGGTCGCCTAAGTCTCACAAAATCCCAAAATGTGGATAACTTTTCAAAAATTTTTAAAAATAGAATAATAATAATAATAATTTGGCTTCAAAGTTCGGGCAGAATCGCCCATGAGAAACTGAAAAGTAGCTCTAAATCCAAGAAAATAAGTCTTTTGAAATTCCTTAATGTTTAGTTTTCCAATTCAGTAAATACCGTGTGCCACTTATTGAAAATGTTATCAATGAGTAGACACAAGACTCTAGACTTTGGGTACTTCCAGGGGATCAAACTTTTCATTTTTCCAGTATTTTCCACCCCACCATAAAAACTACATCAGGTACTACTCTGTTACAAATTCACAGAAATTAGATCAACTTACAATTCATCCGTGTCTGTGTTATGCTCATTCAACAGCCTGAGGTTTTTGACGACGGAATTTTGCTGCCAATTCACTACAGATTGGTAAAAATACTTGTCCACAATTTCCACCTGTAATGTGTTGAAAACAGAAAATTAAAATTGCGCTAGCCTACAGTTACAGTTTCAAGAAAATATATCGGCCTACGTAGTGCAAACTTGACTGATTTTTTTTTTTGTACGTTACTGCGTACATAACATAATAGTTAACCCTGCAGATACACATTGTACGTAAAATGCGTATTTACTAACCTCTCCGTAAAAATGATCTAAAGCTGTGTCGTTTAGCAGCCAGCTGGGATGCGAGATTTTATCTTTCATCTTCTCAATTTTTTTTAGTGCAGCTGTTTTGGTTATTCTGTCTATCCACTCGGCGTTTGTAATGATATAGGCTAGAGCAGATTTGTAATCGCGTACAAATTCCCGCATCTAAAAAATTTAACGTATGGAAGTAGAGTACATAGATATCATAGGCCTACGTACACAGTGCTTATCGAAACATGGATTTCAGTTTCATATATCCGAAACCGTACAGTTAGATTGTCGAGAAAGGGTGGTTTTTGAAAAGGAAAATCGAGTGAAGAACCTCTTCAAGTTTTTATACAAATTCAAGTTGAAGAATGTGCGTTCTTATTCCCTTCTCCTCCTGCTAAGGCCTTGATGTAAACTGTTTTGCAGCGACTGCGTCAGGAGAAAACATACCTTAGGGTGGTGAAGATTAAAATTGAGATTTTAAGTACTAATTTATATTATAGAAGTAGGTACGCTGAATCCAGTGCAGCTTACCGCAAGTTTCTAGCTCTTTTCCCAACTGAGATACAGCATTTTAAAATCAGAACATTCCAAAACGCAGTTTTCGAGAATTTAATAACCGAACGGGACTCCGTTTTTTCTGCCATGATAGCCGTGAAACCTCGTTGCAAATGAAAAATTATTTACAACGTTTCCGTCGACGCAATGAGCTAAAACTTGCATGGTGCGCAGGAGAAACTGCGTTAAAAATAATACAAGTGTTTCCGGCAAAGTTCCTCTAGGAAGGGTAGTCCCAGAACTTCATCGTCACGCTATATCGAGTGTCTCATGCACACTTGACCTAAGTGACAACATTTTATTTATTTTTTTCCAGGAGAGCGATTTGAAAATTATAAATAACGTTGTGTTATATATGTAGCTCAAATGGTTTACGCCATCTAGTAGGCTAAAAAAGGAAGTAATTTGTCATTTGCGAGTGTAGCCCCCGATAGAGGGCATCGAGATCTATAAGAACATGTATTTAACTCATTTCTCGTCAAAATGTCACTTAGGTCAAGTGTGTATGAGACACACGATATTATAGACACGTAAGTCCCTTTTTACAATGCTACCCATGGCTGATAAAAATGTCGAAGTAGGCAAGTAGGCCTCCACAAGTTGATACAGTGTTGTCAGGGAGGTGAAGAACAACTTCCCGTTGAAGACTCAACTTCACTAAAAATTAGTTTTTCACCCTATTTCTGCCTCTACTGCAAAATTAGGATTTTCTCCGTAAAGTATGTTTTCTCGTGGCGCGTTATATTATATGTACTTAGAACCAGGACTCACCTCAGCTTTTGTTTCTGCTGATTCCTTATCGCTAACTATGTGCTGAAGTACGGCCAACGAAAAGAAATCATTCACGAATGAGTAGCATTTTTCATTCCTGAAAAATAATGTGCTTCTGCTGATTCTGCTGAGTTTAGCTCAACGAGTCGTGTATACGTAGACTAATCAAAAAGTTCACGAACGCACGCGATATGGCAACACTGCAAGGACATAATAGAAATGCGGCTATGTCCAGCGGTTAGAAGACGAAGACACATGCTGTATAATTTGTGCAAGTTTCAACTCGTTTCGTTGCTGTGCAGCCGAGAGATAGCAGTAGGAAGAGAACGTGTTGTGTCAAGGTGTGACGCTTCCAGTATATTGAAGTTGATGTCCTTGGGAAATCGTACAAATGATGGATTTTGAAGTTATTAAATTTTCAGTAAAATTGAATAAAAGTGATGTTGAGATCAAGAAAATATTAGAAAAAGCGTACGAAGAAAGTACGTCGAAAAAAACATGTGTGAATAAATGGGCTCAGCGTTTTCGTGCAGGAAGACAGTCATTGTAGGATGATGAGAGGAACCAACGATTGCGGTCTTGCCACAGCAACCCTATTCCCCCGACCTCAGCCCATGTGATTTTGAGCTATTTCCGCGACTGAAGATGCCCTTGAAAGGAAAACGGTTCCAAACAGTCGAAGGAATTGAAACAAATGTGCGAGAAGCGTTACAAGGTTTCGACGAAGCCTTTTTCCAGAGATGTTTTAAGCAGTGGAAGGAGAGATGACGCAAGTGCATCAATGCAGGCGATGAATATTTCGAAGAAGCTTGATAGTGAACACCTTGTACAAAAACTACTTTCAGTAAAATACATTTTTGACTTATTCACAATTTTTTTTTTTTTTGAAAACGTCACGGGGAGACAAAAGTGATTGTTTAAAATGTTTCGCCTGCAGCTTGAGTGTATGCAATTTTCAAACCACTTACGTGAGAAAGGTAGAGGAATGTTGTATGTTTCGCCTGCTAGGTAATCAAATTCATTTCATTCCATTGGACATGCTCTATTGCGAGCGTTCGCGAACTTTTTGATTAGTCCTCGTATGTACACTCGACAACCAGAAAAGTGACAGAAATTATATGTATAGACTTACCATTTCTCTGGAGAATAATTCTGACCTGTGAATGCTCCCGCCAGTTTCCTCATTGAATTTGTTGTGAAGTGTGCATACCGTGTGACAACATCGAACCACATTGCTAGCTCTGTGGAAGAGTTGAAACAATGTGACATGTTATCGGGACGTCTCAATGTGAAGGTAACTTTTCAAAATTACAGAAAAATCACGGCATAATTGAAGTAATGTTAGAAACACAAATTGTATAATAAGATGCGATGGGAATGGGTGGTTTGTAAAGTTACATCGTTTTGAACTGAAATCTGTGGCAACTGAGTAAAAGTACCAAGAGTAACTTGCCTACTTTATAGCCCACTGACCTCAGCATTCAACTGGGCTCAGTCTACGTGAAGTTTTCTGGGTATGAGTTACCTCTGAAATGACCCCAAGAATGTACTCAGCGACCCTAGAAATCCTGTTTTTGTCATTGATGCCTACATATGTAATTTTCAATATTTCAGATGGTAGCCTCTTGAGGAGCCTTCTCGGTAAAGGTGAAAGCTAAAGTGATTTCACCTGTGTCGGCACATTGCGGCCCAAAATGTACATCGGTCGCAAAGAAGTTGTATTGGTTATGGCCCGCAAGCCAAGTAGAGGTATTTCATTTTGTAGCCCATGCTGAAAGGAGATATAAACCGGATTGCGGTCCACGCAAAATGAAAAATAAATAAATGAAAAGGAAAAAAAAGGAATCGGTATTATTAAAAAAGCGTACATGGAGTACTATGTATGTTTACAAAGTAGGGCGTGTCGGGGTAATTCGAAAATTCGTGTACTTTTTCGTGTGACGGTGGTTCATACTGACTGAATTCCTGTACGAAAAAATCTTCAATTTTTTACTGCTTTTACGAAGGAAGGGAAGGAAAGGTCAAAAAAAGAACTTTCCACAGTTTTTTGCTCTATAAGTTTTCGCTAACCCTAGGCTTTGAAATTTCCGCCACCAAGCCTGGCCTAGATGGAATCGACATCCCTCAATTGTAGTAAGAGGCCACACAAGACAAAGCGCTAAATGAATGGCTCGTTCCTAGTCGACACTAGACAGTAACCGTTCGAAGAACATATGATGGTGGCAACAGTGTTTTTAGTTTCTTGAAAAGGTGTGCGTAATTACTCATAATTCATTTTTTCCCTACAGGGTGAAATGGTTGCGCATAAATTTCTTGCAGGGGCCGCAATGTAGACTATTTCTCATTTTTTCCGGACGCAAAGTACCCATAAAATTGCCTTGTAGGCCACAAAGTGGATTCAGCCGATTTCACAAATGAATGCAGTAACTCAAAAAACTTTATAACCGATATATTCGAAGCTACTAACCCAAATTTTCAAGAGTGGATTCTGTGGGGATGGGAGTACATTTAGTGAAAATTTTAAAAAGGGGTTTATCGAATCTAGAAACATAGAAAAATGTTATCACATGCCACTTATCCGATTACCAGTAAGTGAGTAAGTGAGGAACATTATTTCATTAGTAGATTCCTGACAGCCCCATTTTATTGAACCTCCGTGAATCATCTAAACGATTTATTTATTTGAAAAAATTTCCTATCGAGTCTTTAGGATTAAATTTGTTAGGTTTAAAACTAGCGAACTTTATTTATTTAGATTTGAGGTGTCAAGATAGGCAAAAGTATGTCAAAGTTTCCGACTGAGTAAAAGCCTCTAATTTTCTTACTGCTGCCTAATTATTAAAAAAAAAAATTTGCTAAAGGGATGAGAGCAGAGATGTCAGCGTTCCCCAAAAATATGAACGCGTTCACAAGAACCCGTTCTCGTTCATGTGAGAAGAAGAACGCATTCACTTTGTTCTTGTTTGTGGAGGTGCTCCGTTCGGAAACGCGTTCCTGTTCGCGAACAGGAGTTGACATCTCTGACTATATCATTCCTCTCTCCAAGGTTCTCTGCGTTCTCGTTCACAAAATGAAACGAACGCGTTCACTTCGTTCTCGTTTGTAGAGGTGCTCCGTTCGTGAACGCGTTCCCGTTCGCGAATGGGAATGGACATCTCTGGGTGAGAGGACCTCTCTCAGTAAGTTTTTTGGAACGTAGTTTTGAACAAAAAATTTCGCTATGCGCTCTGAATCATAGAATCGTACTCATAAGTGCAAATAGGCGAATTGGAGTGGTGGCAGGCTCATAAGGGGCTTACAAATATCAAAATTATGCTAAAAACTCTTTCGCTCGTATATTTATTTTATTTTTTTTTTTTTAGGAGAGAGAGCTTTCAAAAGATTTTGGGACTAGAGCCCAAAGTTCGTTCCCTATTTGTACCTATGATAGGGTCTTATCCTGTATTCATACATTAAGTTCTGATCTGCGCAACATCTCAGTAAACGTACTATTTTGGTTGTTATTCAGCATCATTATACTTTTCCCCATCATTTTTAATATTAGGTATAACTTCAGTAATACTAATTTTAAAAGTTCTTACGGATTTCTTTCTTCGTTGTCATCGTTAGAAAGAAAATAAGCTTTCGAAAGTACGCGCTATCCCGTATCATGATTTTATCAACTTGGTTTGCTAATATTATGTCTCCTCTTATGGTATACACGGTTATGTTGTCGTCGTCCTTGAATTCCAGTTTCAGGTTTGGAATTCGATCGAATAACGTCTTCAAATACTTCTTCCAGTCAATCTTGCATGTGAAATATACATTCTTAGAATCTCAGAAGTGATAACTATACAGCCAACTTTTGGTGAGGTATTCTATGTAGTTGATTTGACGGTATCACTAAAACCTTACCTCCCCGATTTTCACTGCCACAAGAAAAAATAGTCTATTTTGGTGTGTGCAAATCCGATGGCCAATTTTTTTTTTTTTTTTTTTGGAAAAATGTTTCTTTAAGCTAGTGCTTAAGGGGGTTGACGTTTAAAGGATTCCTCTTATAAGAGAAAATTCAATTTTCCTAACATTTTACAAGTAGTTTTTGAAGGGAAAAAAGTGATCCTATCTGAAAAAAATTGTTTTCGAAATAACGAAAGACTGAACAGTAAACTTTTTGTGAAAAATTCTTGAAATGGATGCACGGGACCTTCAAAATATGGCTTCTGGAATTTTATTAATTAATCGATATCCTTCACTCAGTATTCAATAAATGATAAATGATAACTTATTTCTATGGTTTTACGATTCGATAAGCCGTTTTTAAACACACATCCACCCCCAAAAATTTCACGGGGTTTACATGTGAACGTTGAGTTTGATAGCTTCCAATATATCGATCATAGGATTTTCTCCGTTCCATTAATTAGAAGGTTTGCTATGGAGCTACAACGGAAATTTTAAGTGAGGATCAATGATATCGCACATGGGATTTCTCGAATCTCTAGGTAAGTACATTCTTGGAGTCATTTCAGCTGTAATCCTTACACAAGAGACTCCACAGGTGCTACAACCTGAAATATTGAAAACTGAATATGTGGGTTCAGGATAGTATTTTGGGCGGTATTTACATCTCTGAAATGTTCCTCCAAAATTAACTCAGTGACTTAGGAAACCCAATATTTGGCATCCACAATATTATGGCCTCTTTGTACAGCATTCAATAATTCAGAAGTTGTAGTCTCCATGCAGCCTTCTAAATGAAAGGATACAATTACAATGATCTCAGAAGTAAACCTGGCCACTCGCAAAAAACACTATAACCGGCGTATTAGAAGCTACTGACCCCAACATTTATGGGTTGATACCCCGTGGATTTTGTTTCGATGGTGTTTGTCTAGAAAACTTCAAAATTGAGTTATGTAATTGAGTTAGGAAACCATAGAAATTGACTATATCATATGACACTTATTTGATTAACCTTGAGTAAAGGAAATTATTTCATTAGGATCCTCCAAACATCCTATTTTAGAGCCCCCGGGCAATCCCTTTCACGGGATCTTTAAAAAAATGTCCTATCTGTTTATTTGATACTTTAGAAACACAAAATTTTTTGAGTTGAATCACTTTTTTTTTCTTTTTGAAACATTTTACTTATAATAAATATATTAAAGGGAAATTATATATTTCTTATGGAAAATCCTTCGTTAAACTTCCAACCTTTGTGCACTAGCCAAATCCCCCCCCCCCACTCCAAAAAAGAGTTGGTCACTGAGTTTTTACTCCAGAATAGGTACACTATTTTTTCTTGTGTGAGCAGAAATCGAAACAAAGTTAAAATAAGTGCTACTTTGATGAACATTATTTGAATCGTTTTTTTTTCTAAAGGCTTTATGTTCCAAAAATAAAACGATTTTCACGTTTATAAATAAAAGAAGATCGCTCGCTAAGACGCATCCATTACTGCACTTGAAATGGTATGAAGTCAAAAAATAAGCTCAGACAAATTTTTATGTTTCGTCGAAACAGGTCGAGTCCAAGAAATTATGTAGATTAAGTATATTTTTCTTTTAGATTTTCAGTCTCAAATATTCCAGCAGGTGTAATGGCAAATGAAATTTCAACCATACCAACTGGGTTCCCAAAGGTTGAGTTTATCTTTACACGAAATTAATGTTTCAGCATGCATGCAATTTAGCCCAGTGAAGTTGTGTCAAAAATAGGGTCAGAAGGGAAAGAAATATAATCAAAGATTTCTCTTCACGATTGTATAGTTACTGGTCTCCAAAATATGGGGTGAAAATGCACAACGCCTACCGCGAGGCAGTCCACATTCACGGGGGGCCACAACGTCCAAAATGCAGTTTTCTCGCTGTATCTCGAAAATGAAGCAAGAAACGGAAAGAAGTGAGCAGTACAAAATAATTTTACATAAAATTTCCTACAAGAAATGTTCTATACATTTTTCTGTAAAACGCTTATCACGCCCACCGCAAAACATTGTAATTTGTTATTGTTTATAAATTAGGCGTACAACTGTTGTAACTACTACGAATGTATGCCGCAGTCATTTTAAGATATGAGATGTCCGACTGACGACTTATGTTTTGAATTACACACCAATTAATATAATTTTGTGGCGTGCTGTATTTCGAACATTATTAAAAGCATAAATTTTTGAATCTACGTGCATTATTGCTGATTTCATTTAGTCGAAATTTTCTTTAAATTTGTGTGAATTCATGAGTGGTAGCATACAATGGAAGAGAAAGTAACAGAATTGCAAGAATGGTCTTCTAATGTCGTGAATCGCGAAATTTGTCACGAAACGTGTCTTCCGCGGCTGCCGAACAACATGCAAAACCGCACAGCACTTCACTTGATGGTACTTCCAGCTTCAACGTTATATTAAAGATTAACTATGCGTTTTAGGAGGAAAATGTAGAGAACAATTTTTCTAGAAAATTTTATGTTGAATAATTTATTACTCTTCATATTTTTACATATCACGCGTTATTATCGAGATAAAACGAAAAACTGAAATTTGGACGTTGTTGCCTCCTATGAATGCGGACTGACTCGAGGTAGGAGTTGTGCATTTTCACCCCATATTTTGGAGACCAGTACCTATAACCTTTGATTACATTTTTTCCCCTTTCAATACACAACTTCAATGGGCTAATTAGGGAAAACATGAAACAATTTTTTCATCCCCTGATAAATGGATGAAATGTAAGTTAACCTGCTTAAAAAAGAACCACGATTCAACGTGTGAATATATTATTGTTAATACATTTATACTGTCCTACGAGTGTTTAACCCTAAGCCTTGTGGTACGTAAGACTATGTTTCTTTTGTAATTGTATCCACATTTAAATTTCTGAGGTTTATGTGCCAAATAATATGTATATCATTCTGACCAAAAGTCCTTAGCCGAGTCACTTACTAGTGATTTTAAAATAAGATTTAAACTGAAACACTTACGACTGAATTCTGTTTTTTCTTAGGATCCTTGCCAGTTGCGCATTGACTAACGGTATCAGTGAACAGTTGTAACTCTTTTGGTGTTTTCAGCCTGTTACCGATGAACGTGGGTTCCTTTTTTGATGAATCTTTCTTGTACTGAAAAACAGAGAAGTATGTTTCAGAAAGCGGATAGTGATACATCTGGGAGACAAATTTCACGCAAGTTTAGTTACTTGGGTTGTTTCTAAGATGACCGGAACCATACCCGATGTCTGGACATATTTTATACGTGCTTTGATTCTTTCAAGTTATAGATTACTTGTGTGCTGTTCCTAATTTTTGTGGTATTTTTTATTTCTTTGCTTCATATGTATGAGTGACCTCAGATAAAGAAAAGCTCCTTCTCGTCAAAACATCGAGTTCAAGATTTTTGCAGGTTTTGGTTGATATGTAGACGTACCTTCACGTAACAATAATGTGAAACTCCAAAAATCACTTTTTGAGGCTATTTGAGGCCTCAAATTGAACCAATTGCTCAGTAAACCCCTAAACGTAAAAAAGTAGCTGGTCCAGTGTCTAGGGTGGTGCGGAAGTTTGAAAGAAAAGTTTGGTTGGAAGTTTTCGGAAGATACACGAGGCGACATCTGGATTAAATTCGAAAAGTGCCAGTTGGATGCACACAAGTTATGCGTAGGATCTGATGGATAGACGTTCTTGTGCGATTATTGTCGAAAATAATTAAGATGCCTGCGGTTAATAATGTCATCCATTTTTCCAAGACGATTATCCCCCACCGCCCCCTAATTTTTTAAACTGATTTTGCGACGTTATGTTGTGAAGGGATATATTTTGTAACATTTTATGAGGATGATTTTTTTTTTGAGACCTTTCACTTTCAGCAGGAACCCAAATTGAACAACTCACTTCCTGACATTGTTACCCAACTTGGAAGGGTATGAACGCCTGTTATTTCCGCTATCAGTTTTATCACTTTAACGAAGGTTTTCATGAGAAAATTGATTGGTTTATGATACCCATTAAATGAACGTCAATTTAAAAAAATCTTATGCAAAAAAATGGTGAAACAAAAAAAATATTTTTTAATAAAAGATTTATTTTATTTTATTATGATCGAGACACGGAGCTACAGTCTCGGGCTATGGGCTAAAAGCAATAAATAGGGGAAAAACGCGTCCTGTGACCCCCGCCAGTTCACAGGAACAGGACATTACAATCGCAGGACATGTTACCACGTGATCAGTAAGATTACTGTGCGCGTGCACTTCGTAGGCAGCTTACTTAATATTGTAAAACACGTGGCTGGTTAGCGAACTGCGTTTGCGCACTCCTTGGCGCAGAAACGGAAACTCGAACGCAAAAAAAAAAAAAAAAACGTGGGGAAAGCAACAACAAACTACCTCCGCACAAACAATTTATGCCCAACTCCAGATTATTATCAAAAAATATATTTCAATTTCTTTTATTTTTGCTGACGGATAGGTAGTCCGAGAAAATTATGTGAAAACGACACCAAATTCGACAAAACGTCACCAAGTTGAATTTCGGTATAACTGGTTAGTAGGGCATAGCGAGGAACGACCTAGAAATCTCAAGGAATCCACTGGAGTTTCATCTTCTAGGGGGTGAAACAACGCCTCGTAAATCGATTTTTCAAACAAAATTCCTCTAAAGTGGATTTTATGTACAAATAGTGTCTTAGAACTTTTCAGTATATCTGCCCCCGAAATGTCTTGAAGATTGCAACGATTCTGATAGGTACTCCCCCCCCCCCAACAAAAATGGTGTTAATTTGTTAATCCGGTTCTTGCACCTCATAAATTGATTTTTGATCGTAAGTCCAAAAATATACCAAACAAAATACTCTAAAGTGGATTTTACATACAGATAGTCTCTTACAGTTTTTCAATATCTGTCCTCAAAATGTCTTGAAGATTGGAATGATTCTAATAGATACCCCTTCCCTCCCGCCTCCAAATAAAAACAAGACGGTGTTAATCCGTTAATCTGGTTCTACGGATTTGGGCCATTTTTGGTTTTTCCAATAGTCAGGGAGGCCGACAGGAGCTTTTTTAGTCAGGGGCTTAGTCAGCAAATGTCCACCTGATGAAAGGTGCCGAAAATGATGTCCAAATTAAAGATTTGGATGTAATATAGCGCTACTAAAACCGAGACTAATTTACAAATTCACCTAAAATTTTTCACCAATTGAACTTTTTGTAAAAAAAAAAAATTAAGTGGCATCGTAAAGTAGATGGGATAAGCTTTTCAGATATGTATAAACCATTGAACACTGATAGATGTATGAGTTTAAAATTTGGCCTGGTTACTTCATTTTATGCTAGGAATCAGTATATCAGGCCATCTACGGAAATTTTTATTACTAATATGTTTTCGAGTGATATGGCGTTATTATATCTACATGGCGTTCATAGCCGCTGGCACCTTAGTTAAATATATGTTACTTTGATTAATTATCTGTCTTTCAATTAATTTATACGTAGTATCTTGTCTTAGCGTGGCATCTATCCCACAGAGGATGTGGCAACTAACCCAACATGTAGCAACTATGCCACGAAGAAGGTAGCTGGTTGTTTTTTTTAGTTATAGGAGATTTCATTAATTGAAGAGATTTTGGAATCAAAACTGACACTTGCCAAAAAAAAAATAATAATAATCGAAAACAAGATTATGGGCACCAGCTGATAAAACAAAAAAATATTGCAAGGTGGTCATGACAAGAAAATCTGAGAAACAAGGTATTCGTTGTAAAATCATCTGTAATGTATACACTGAGAATCTTCAGTGTACATGTCACGGATTATTTTACAACGAATATATTGTTTCTCAAATTTTCTCGTCATGACCATTGTTGAACTTTCAAAACTTTTATTGATACGAGAAAAAACATACGAAAACTATACAACAACGACAAGACTTGTATACGACTAGACAACGAAAAGAAAACACAACATTCACAATCAGTGTAGCCTAATCCTAAAACTATTACGATTCGACAACCATCTCATAGTACTTTTTTTGCTTTATTGGCAAGTGTCAGTTTTGATTCTTCATGTATATGTATATTACAGATGATTTTATAACGAATACCTTGTTTCTCAGATTTTCTCGTCATGGCCATATTTTGCAGTAAGTTTTTTGCTTTATCAAATAACGCCCCAACTTTCTATTTTTTTTTTTTTGACAAGTGTTGTTTATGATTCTAACATCTTCATTTTGTAATGAAAATTTTTTTTGAATAATCCACCATATTACAATATATTTTTGTTCAAAAGTTCAAAAGTGCATTCCATTACTACACTTTTCTGTTTCACATTGACTTTAGAACAATTTTCAAGACACAACACAGCTAAGTGAAATTCAATAGTGACGCTTGCCAAATGTCCCCTTCAATTTAAGCGACTGCAACCCAATATAAACACTAAATACATACCACACATTCACGGCGCAGCCAGAGATATTCTGCACCTGCGTACAGTGTTGTGCCTGGTTGTGCACTTGGAGTAGAATGGCAAGTATCGGTTTTGATTCTAGCCTCTTCAATTATTCCTTTGAAAAGTATGGTCCGCAGCAGAGATATAGTTGAAAGTTCAGCCTCTAATATGAGCTAAAGACCGAGCATTTTTATCCAATATAGAATGTAATTCCCCTCATCCACGAAAAACCAAAAAGTGTGGCAACTATCCCACAACCACCTTTCTTTCATTTTGAGAATATGTTGTTTTTTTTTCTCTCTCAAAACCATCCTAGAGTTGAATCGTTGATGATCTAAAGTTTTTCGTGCTTTTCATATCATTTCCAAGAAATGAGTTACCTACTTATGTTAGTTTGATCAACCATTTCTATTAATAAGCAAATCAAGTGTCATATTATTACTATGATGTCTGATAGGATTGCTTCAACATTTATCTCTATCTATCTATCAATCAATCAATCTGTCTATCTATCTATCTGTCTATCTAGATGTCATGTCTGATGCCGGATGTTGGTGGTCGCGGTTTCTGTGATGCGCAATTTTCCTGCGCAGGTTAATCGGGGTAGTTTGCCGTTACTTTTCTCACAGTTTATTGCGTTAGAGTTTTCCTTCTCGGTGCCACAGAGCGTTCATTCGCAGTTTGCTTACTAGCCACGTATTCACGACGTTGAGTAAGCTGGCCATGACGTGCACACGACAGTATCATTCTTTTAGATCTGATGGTAACACGCCCTGTGAGTGTAGTGCCTTGTTCGTTCGAACTGTCACGGGGGGGGGGGATATAAGGCGCGCTATCTTCCGCCTCAATTAATACTGTAGTCGCTGTGTTCGATATGATGTCAGCGGGGTATCCGAATATCACTAGCTTCTTCCGGAGTTGGTGGGATTCGAACCCGAGACGCGAGGATTGCGAAGCGGACACGTTTACCACTCGGCTACCACATAGCGACCCGATTAATTAATTTACAAAATCGATTGAAATGTGTACCAGTTTTTGTCGAACGATACTAAAATCCACCAAGCGGTCCAAGGTTTCGTTCAGTAATTTAATATCCGATTCTGACTTCGTTTCATTGTTTTCGCTCATCTCTTCAAATATTGCTTGTGCATACGTCCTTAATTTTGAGGTGCTCAAGTAATTTGAAAAATTTGAGTTTCTACAAATAACAATCACAATATATTAATTAGCGGGTATAGGCCTTATCCATCATTTCCACCATCTCAATCAACCAAAAAGTGGGTTAACTCACGCCATAAATGGCAGTGCTACAGATGGTCTGTCGAGAATAAAGGTAGTACGATTGTTATTCAAAGAATCTGCTTCGAGGGTGATAACCTTTACCGAAAATAAGAAATCGAGGTTCATGTATTTTTTCATCTTGGCCGCAGTTTCGACCCAGTCGAAATTTTTCGCTTTACCTATAGGCATCGTGGTGGGCAGGCCAATTTTCTCCAAAATATCTTTTATTGGCTGCAAACCTTTATCGTTCATTGAATCTGGAAAGATAAACGTACGAAAACGAACGTGAAGTCACGTTTATTTTTAATCTTTGTATAAGGACCCGAAACGGAGCTTTCAACTGTATGACTATGTTTGTTTACCCGTATCGATACAGTTATGATAAAAATTGTGAGCTTTCTTCGCCGCAGAAAGTTCCGATTTCCCGACAGTTTTCGAAAGGATGAATTCTGAAAATTATAAGCAAAATTCACACGAAATCTTATTTTAACAGAGATGCTTGCATCACGTGAGAAACGTTTGAAGTGAAATAAAAGAAAGTCAAAAATGGCCAATCCTGCTAGAAAAAAATGGAGATCGGGTAGTATAGGAATGTATGTGAAAATTACTCAAATCTTGAACCTCCATATTTTGCGATGAAATTTGCCCACTATTTTTATGCTGAAATGCTAGTATTTAGCCCGGTGCAACCTTCAATTCGAAAAAAATTCTCGATTTGCCCTAGTTGGTATTCTTTACCAAACCAATCTTCCTTGGGAGCTCCAAAATAGGAGAAGGGAGAGCTAAAAATTGAAATTTGAAACCGTTATTGATGCCTACGTTTTCAAGATCGCTATTCCGATTTTTGGGGTTAAATTTAGTTATGATTCCCTAAGGTATCATTAAAGTGGTTGAGGCCTAATAATATAGTTATTTTTCAAGATTGTAATCGATTTATTGATTTTCGAAGTCACTGAATTCGATCTGGTGGCTTTTGATGAATCGGTTCCCGAAATTACTCGCAGAATCGAGTTAATTTACTTGCAGATTATTTAGTCTCAATCCCCGTGGTGTATTCAGTGGGAGGAGAGTCGTATGTGTGAAGTTTTCTCAGAATCAAATTCAGTTACTTTTAAAAACCTGTAAATTGAGTATAATCTCAAAGAATTATTATTCGGCTTTCACCTATCTTTGGTAGCATCGAAAGGGTCGGATACTAATTTTTCACGTTACCTTTGGTTCGTGCGGTGATGTTTGCAGTCAGCAGCACGGTCCAGCTACTATAATAAGGTGTGTTGTCTTTTGAGCGTTGGTCAGCCGTGTACTTCTCAAAGTTTCCGCAAGCGTATTTGTAGAAGTTATCGCAGGGATCTATATATTTGTTCATAACCGCATTGAACAACTCCGCTGAGAAAGAGCAAATTAAGTAAGGTTTACAAATAATAGAAATATGACGGTATTCTGTCATGTTTTATCTTATCGAAATGAATCTTATATTTATAGTCTCAAAGGCTTTTCCAAATCCCAATACGCTGCATCTCCCCTGGAGAATCTTTTATCAGGTGGTAAAATACAAAATTTAATTTTGTACTACTGAGTTTGAAGCTAAACTTCAGTACACTCTTGATTGTTTGAACCAATAAGGGAATAGGGTCGTTCAAATAATCAAAAGTTCAAATAATACGGAGTTTTTAAAATTATTATTTGTTTCCTCTCGCTTTCGTGTAGGAATATATTTATCTGAACACTACATATATCTAAAACAATACCTACAGAAACAAAGGACTTCAAATTACATTTTCGTAAAATGACTTTTTGGAAAAAATCTGTAACCTACTTCTGCTCTGAAAATTTCAGTTCTTTTCATGGCAGTATCTCGCCACCTCCTCATCATGATTTTTTCGGCAAGTGTTATTTCTTTTTCCTGCTTCATATAAGCGAGTGTAAAAGTGACTGCTGTCTTTATATACCTGTCTGATAGCATCCTTTTTTCATGCATACTTTCAAACCGACCGAACTGACATCCGCTGTAAAAATATAACTCACCATTAGTCATAGCATCAAGTCTTAGGATCAATGCATACGGAATACTTCAAAAAGGCGTATGTACTCGTATACTCATGTGCACTTTTTCCTTATACGTAAATACATACATGTACGAGCAGAAAACTGCACTGAACGAGCATATATTTTCTTTTTTGGTTATTGCATGTCCTGGGCACGCTGAATTGAATACGACAAGAACGAAAACGATCTCGTAACTTATGATATCTGAGTCGGCTCAAGTCGATTTTTTCAAAATTTTCATCAGTCCTCTATTTGCAGTGGTAAAAGAAAATTTCAAAGCCCATCGTCATAATCCTACCCCCTCCAGAGGGATGCGACCTCGAAATATATGATTTTCACACTTTCAGCTCAATCTTGAGCATTTTTGGGTCCAACTGTGCGAACTTTAGCATGTAAGTAAAGGCTGTCAGTATAAATGCAACTAATTTTTTTCTACCTTCTTGACGTTTAAAATCGATTTTGAAATGTTGAAAATGGGGCCCACACCGCCATTTTTAAGCTGTCAGAACATTTAAAAATATTTCTCTACGTATTCTCCACCTTTTCATGCCAATTTTCAGCATTTTTAGAGTGATGACACGTACTTGAACGCTCAAAAACTTTTTATTTTGATTTATTTTTTCCATTGATTTTGGCTCATAAAGCTAAAATCTAGATCCGGCACCAATTTCTTCTCGAGCGAAAGCTATACAAAAGGGTTAATCTCTCTCTAAACCTTTTAGCTACCAACGTACTTTTGCACAGAAGATAAAAGACTTTCCAATTTTTACTTTGGATTAACGGTAAAAAATTAGATAAACAATCTCAGGTTCGCAAACGACACTCTTTGCCAAAAGTGGCCCCTGAGATACCGCATCTCCGACCCCGGAAACGACCCTTTCGAGTATCGCATCAGTGACCGGAGGGATGCTGTGAGGCCGGTCCGAGACCCCATTTCGCTGTTTCGCTTCCGGTGCGCGCGTCCTCCAAGAGCCACCATGGGGCTCTGTACTGCCCGAGGTTCGCGCTCCCCGAGCACTAGCCTGGAAATTTCAGGTCCCTCACAGCCGGACGGGCTTCTTCTTCACACACTCCTCACCTTCTCGTCCTGGTACATGTGGCGACGCAGGAAGGTGGTGACGGCGGGGAGTCCTGTCGGGGTGTAAATAGGCTAATAATAAATAAATAAACGATCGAAATGAAATTTGAAAAAATAAATAGATGAATAATCGGATTGAAATTGATTGATTCACTGATTCATTCTCGTAAACGCGGTTGAAATCCATCGCATAGTATTATGATGCATTTTCCGGACATTTTTGTGTATATCCAGTAGGGATTTTATAAATAAACTCCAAACCTATATAAAATGCTAAAGGCTGTATTAAGCGAGAAAAAAAAAGAAGAAAAATTCGCACTTCAAAAGGACGTAGAGCAGGGAGACCCACTCTTCTCCATCCTCGTTAATGCTGGCATTTCGCCCACTGGAAAAAATTGATTAAGGATACATGGTAAATACCTTAGTAACTTAAATTCGTGGACAATGTTGTATATTGTGTGAAAAATAGAAGAACAGGAAAAACTGGTGTTCGAACGGAAGAAGAGTGTGATTAACAATTAACTTGAATAAAACATTTTTACTATCGACCAAACCCTTTCACTAACCTAACGGTAGAAAACACACTAATCAAAATAGCCGATGAAATTAATTACTTAAGGCACACTATCGTTTCAATTACAAAAGCGGAATTAGAAATCAATAAAAGAATAAAATAAGTATGGTTGGAAAGTTTCTGGGGTCTCAACTACGTATTCAAAAGCAAAACAAAATTGGAAACATAAATCAAAGTTTTAGAAAACCGCCGACACCAACTTATAAGGCATAAACTTGGGCATTAACACTCATTTGAAAATCCTGCAGTCAACGCACAACAATATGTTGAAAAACATTCTAAAAATAAATTAAATCTGCGTATTCAATTTGTAGTACTTGTACCGTAATGGGCTATTTGTTGAAACTTATACATTAAAAAAAGAGCCCTTTTGGGTGGACTTTATTTTATTTTTATGTGTATAATATATTTTTTAAAATAAATTTCATTTCAATAATTTAGCTATCTAAAATCAGTTTATACAAATAAAAAGTATCTTTTTCCGGTGAAGAAGTATGTGGAAGGTTTCTCTCTGTATCGTTCTTACTTGAGATGAAATTTGTGCCGGATCTCGTTTCTCAGCTTCATTAGCCAAAATCAATGGAAAAAATAAATAGAAATAAATCGTTTTCTGAGCATTTAGCTATGTGCTACCACTCTAAAAATGCTGACAATTGGTATAAAGGCGGGAAATACATTGAAAAATATTTGCAAATTAACATTTTTTTGGCAGCCAGCTCAAAAATGGCAGCGTGGGCGTCATTTTCAAAATTTCAAAATCAATTGTGAAAGTTAAAAAGGTAGAAAACTAAATATATAAATTTGGTTGTAATCACACTGAGAGCCTTCACTTACATGCCAAATTTCGTACCATTCGCCCCAAAAGTACACAAAACTGAGATGAAAGTGTGAAAATCATATATCTCGAGGTCACACCTCTCCGGAGAGGGGGTAGGGGGTAGGTAGGATTCTGATAATGATCTCTGAATTTTTTTTTGCCACTGTAGACAGAGGGCTGAAGAAAATTTTGAAAAAATCGACTTAGGCCGATTCACCCTAGGTAATGATTAATTCCATAGCCAAATACTTACCTAAAAATACTAAACACAGGAATGCACATATTGAAAATTTACAAATAGAGTCGCACTTCAACATTTTTCCTCTTCGTACTTGTACACCACTTTTACTGCGAATTCGTACTCAAATGTCGAGTATGAAATGACAGTTTGACATCAGGTATCCATTTTCGGTTGTATGTAGTATCTGACCTTAAGATCTTAAAGATCATCGTTTAAAAAGCCTATTACTTATGAGTTATTAATGCTCTTTTCGTAGTCAACTTAATGATGCGAGTCAATATCAATCTTCTTTATCATATCTTTTTAGAAAATATAAATAATAATGAGTGCGGCATCTGAAAACAAACTATTTCACAGATCACTTAGTATTCGTTTTAAATTAGGTATGCAGTAATTGGCCCTGTAATCTTGTAATCTACCGAATATTACTAAGAAATCATCGATTAAAATGGGCATAAGTCAGAAAACACTGTCTGAGAAACGCAGAAACGTTTCAGTGACTTACATAACCAGTTACAAATTCTGAATAATCGGAAATAACCTGTAAATTATTAGATACTACTGTGTAGTAGGACTGATGTATTTCATATTTATTTATATCGGGCATTTACTTGACTTATTCCCTCGAAGATGGTCCACTAGTACCTAGTGACTACGTCTATAATACATTGACTTATTATATCTTGTGTACAGCGTTGCCAAATCCCTTTCATGAAAATTCTTGAGATTTGGTTGGTTGTGTCACACAGAAATAAATACATCAGGGTTCGCACTTCTGTATGTGCCAGTTTTTTCCAAAAACTTGTGAGAGATGGCGATACTGCTTTAGTCACCGAGCTCCTGTCTTTATGAGCATGTATTAATGATTTATTGGTGTCTCATTTCCTTATTCTTTGTTAGAATTCTACACCGTGGATCGGGAAGAGAGAGTAATATCGTGTCCCGATCTGCAAAATCAGCGTCAAAAGACACTCTTGACACTCTTTTTGAATCAAAATAGTGTCGGTCCTTGGCAATCACGTGGGCTCCGCGCACTTGTATAGCAGAATTGATCGGTCAAAAGTGTGTCAAGAAGTCAAAAATGCGTCGGAGTGCTCTGATTGGTTGAATGATTGTCAAAATACCATGTCAAAATTCGCAAAATTGACGCAGGTTAACATTATGTCAACCCATGCAAATCGGGGTGAATGAACTTAAAGATGTCCAAATATGAATATTTCAAAGTATCAAATGAGTCGGGATGAATTTTGAAAGCAATACTCCCTAAAGGTCCATGTCGCCAGCCCCCCATTGGTGAAATTTTGTAGTGAAACCACATGCATTCGTTTGTGCTTCGTTTGTGCACGTTTGTGCTTCAAATCCCGTCGTTTGTGCTTCATTCCTTGCGGAGAAAAATCAAAAAAACGGAAAGTAGGTCAATGGGGGGCTGGAGACACGTAGCCCCCCAAGTAGGCCGATTGGCTCGAAATTGGGTGCAATCGTTTGTGCTTCGTTTGTGCACGTTTGTGCTTTCAATATTTTTGTTTGTGCTCAACCCCCTCCCCTGCTATCAACAGAAATAATGGCGCCCGGCCAGATGACAGCGAGATGTTCCGCCAATGAATGCCAAACTTTGTTCTTCGTTTGTGCACCTTTGTACTACCTATAGACTCATTTGTGATCAACCTCGACTTCACTAGCATACAAGGAGGTACCCGGAGTAACGCCCCCGCCCCTAGTACTCGAATTTTGAGCTGAAAATACATGTATTATACGTTTATGCTTCACTTGTGCTTCGTTTGGGCGCATGTATGCTTCCAATCACCGACGGCAGAATAGACGGTGCCACGGTTGCGGTCACTCCCCGCTCCTCTTCAGCAGAACTGTGGGAAAGCCCCCGCCCCTCCCAACTCGAAGATGTGAAAAGAGAAGAAAGGATGGAAAGAAAAAAAGTAACAGAAAAAAGAGATTTTGTATCGAAACAATATGCATTTGTTTGTACTTGGTTTGTGCATGTTTGTGCTTTATGCACTCCTTGGAGGCTGAGGACCCATAGCCCCCTGATGGCCGATTGACTGGAAAATGGGTGCCACCGTTTGTGCTTCGTTTGGGCACGTTTGTGCATTACATTCCGTCGTTTGTGCTTTATTCCTTGCGGAGATAAATCAGAAAAACTGAAAGTAGGTCACTGGAGGGGTAGCGGGGGTACGGACCCCCATGTTGGTCAATTGACTCGAAAGTGGGTGCAACCGTTTGTGCTCTATTTTGTACATTAAATCCCGTCGTTTGTGCTTCATTTCCTTGTGAAAAAATAAAATGAACTAAAGGCGGGTCAATGGGGTGGGAGGGCTGGGGACACACAGCCCCCATGTTGGCCGATTTACACGAAAATGAGTACAATCGTTTGTGCTTCGTTTGTGCATGTTTGTGCTTCGAGTCCCGTCGTTTGTGCTTCATTCCTTGCGGAGAAAAATCGAAAAAACGGAAAGTAGGTCAATGGGGGGCTGGAGACACGTAGCCCCCCGTGTTGGCTGATTGACCCGAAAATGGGTGCAATCGTTTGTGCTTCGTTTGTGCACGTTTCTGCTTTCAATATTTTTGTTTGTGCTCAACCCCCTCCCCTGCTATCAACAGAAATAATGGCGCCCGGCCAGATGACAGCGAGATGTTCTGCCAATGAATGCAAAACTTTGTTCTTCGTTTGTGCACCTTTGTACTACCTATAGACTCATTTGTGATCAACCTCGACTTCGCTAGCATACAAGGAGGTACCCGGAGTAACGCCCCCGCCCCTAGTACTCGAATTTTGAGCTGAAAATACATGTATTATACGTTTAAGCTTCACTTGTGCTTCGTTTGGGCGCATGTATGCTTTCAATCACCGACGGCAGAATAGACGGTGCCACAGTTGCGGTCGCTCCCCGCTCCTCTTCAGAAGAACTGTGGCAAAGCCCCCCTCCCAACTTGAAGATGTGAAAAGAAAAGAAATAACAAATGAAACAGAAAAAAAAAATTTGTTTGTACTTGGTTTGTGCATGTTTGTGCTTTATGCACTCCTTGGAGGCTGGAGACACGTAGCCCCCCGTGTTGGCTGATTGACCCGAAAATGGGTGCAATCGTTTGTGCTTCGTTTGTGCACGTTTGTGCTTTCAATATTTTTGTTTGTGCTCAACCCCCTCCCCTGCTATCAACAGAAATAATGGCGCCCGGCCAGATGACAGCGAGATGTTCTGCCAATGAATGCAAAACTTTGTTCTTCGTTTGTGCACCTTTGTACTACCTATAGACTCATTTGTGATCAACCTCGACTTCGCTAGCATACAAGGAGGTACCCGGAGTAACGCCCCCGCCCCTAGTACTCGAATTTTGAGCTGAAAATACATGTATTATACGTTTAAGCTTCACTTGTGCTTCGTTTGGGCGCATGTATACTTCCAATCACCGACGGCAGAATAGACGGTGCCACGGTTGCGGTCGCTCCCCGCTCATCTTCAGAAGAACTGTGGCAAAGCCCCCCTCCCAACTTGAAGATGTGAAAAGAAAACAAATAACAAATGAAACAGAAAAAAAAAAATTTGTTTGTACTTGGTTTGTGCATGTTTGTGCTTTATGCACTCCTTGGAGGCTGAGGACCCGTAGCCCCCTGATAGCCGATTGACTGGAAAATGGGTGCCACTGTTTGTGCCTCGTTTGGGCACGTTTGTGCATTACATTCCGTCGTTTGTGCTTTATTCCTTGCGGAGATAAATCAGAAAAACTGAAAGTAGGTCACTGGAGGGGTGGCGGGGTACGGACCCCTATGTTGGTCAATTGACTCGAAAGTGGTTGCAATCGTTTGTGCTCTGTTTTGTACATTAAATCCCGTCGTCTGTGCGTCATTTCCTTGCGGAAAAAAATCAAAAGAACTAAAGGTGGGGTCAATGGGGGGGGGGGACACAGCCCTATGTTGGCCGAATTACTCGAAAATGAGTGCAATCGTTTGTGCTTCGTTTGTGCATGTTTGTGCTTCGAGTCCCGTCGTTTGTGCTTCATTCCTTGCCGAGAAAATTCGAAAAACGGAAAGTAGGTCATTGGGGGGCTGGAGACACGTAGCCCCCCGTGTTGGCTGATTGACCCGAAAATGGGTGCAATCGTTTGTGCTTCGTTTGTGCACGTTTGTGCTTTCAATATTTTTGTTTGTGCTCAACCCCCTCCCCTGCTATCAACAGAAATAATGGCGCCCGGCCAGATGACAGCGAGATGTTCCGCCAATGAATGCAAAAATTTGTTCTTCGTTTGTGCACCTTCGTACTACCTATAGACTCATTTGTGATCAACCTCGACTTCGCTAGCATACAAGGAGGTACCCGGAGTAACGCCCCCGCCAATAGTACTCGAATTTTGAGCTGAAAATACATGTATTATACGTTTATGCTTCACTTGTGCTTCGTTTTTCCAGCCCCCCATTGCCCTACTTTCCGTTTTTTCGATTTTTCTCCACAATGAATGACGCACAAACGACGGGATTTAATGTACAAAACAGAGCACAAACGATTGCAACCACTTTCGAGTCAATTGACCCACATGGGGGTCCGTACCCCGCCACCCCTCCAGTGACCTACTTTCAGTTTTTCTGATTTATCTCCGCAAGGAATAAAGCACAAACGACGGAATGTAATGCACAAACGTGCCCAAACGAAGCACAAACGGTGGCACCCATTTTCCAGTCAATCGGCCATCAGGGGGCTATGGGTCCTCAGCCTCCAAGGAGTGCATAAAGCACAAACATGCACAAACCAAGTACAAACAAATGCATATTGTTTCGATACAAAATCTCTTTTTTCTGTTACTTTTTTCTTTCCTTCCTTTCATTTCTTTTCACATCTTCGTGTTGAGAGGGGGTGGGGGGGCTTTCCCACAGTTCTGCTGAAGAGGAGCGGGGAGCGACCGCAACCGTGGCACCGTCTATTCTGCCGTCGGTGATTGGCAGCATACATGCGCCCAAATGAAGCACAAGTGAAGCATAAACGTATAATACATGTATTATCAGCTCAAAATCCGAGTACTAGGGGCGGGGGCGTTGCTCCGGGTACCTCCTTGTATGCTAGCGAAGTCGAGGTTGATCACAAATCAATCTATTCGGAAGTACGAAGGTGCACAAACAAAACACAAATTTTTGCTTTTATTGGCGGAACATCTCGCTGTCATCTGGCCGGGCGCCATTATTTCTGTTGATAGCAGGGGAGGGGGTTGAGCACAAACAAACATATTGAAAGCAGAAACGTGCACAAACGAAGCACAAACGATTGCACCCATTTTCGGGTCAATCAGCCAACACGGGGGGCTACGTGTCTCCAGCCCCCCATTGCCCTACTTTCCGTTTTTTCGATTTTTCTCCGCAAGGAATGAAGCACAAACGACGGGACTCGAAGCACAAACATGCACAAACGAAGCACAAACGATTGTACTCATTTTCGTGTAAATCGGCCAACATGGGGGCTGTGTGTTCCCAGCCCCCCCCCCACCCCATTGACCCGCCCTATAGTTCATTCTATTTTTTCCACAAGGAAATGAAGCACAAACGACGGGATTTAATGTACAAAATAGGGCACCAACGGTTGCACCCACTTTCGAGTCAATTGACCAACATGGGGGTCCGTACCCCCGCCACCCCTCCAGTGACCTACTTTCAGTTTTTCTGACTTATCTCCGCAAGGAATAAAGCACAAACGACGGAAGGTAATGCACAAACGTGCCCAAACGAAGCCCAAACGGTGACACTCATTTTCCAGTCAATCGGCCATCAGGGGGCTACGGGTCCTCAGCCTCCAAGGAGTGCATAAAGCACAAACATGCACAAACCAAGTACAAACAAATTTATTTTTTCTGTTTCATTTGTTATTTCTTTTCTTTTCACATCTTCGAGTTGGGAGGAGGGGGGGCTTTCCCACAGTTCTGCTGAAGAGGAGCGGGGAGCGATCGCAACCATGGCACCGTCTATTCTGCCGTCGGTGATTGGAAGCATACATGCGCCCAAACGAAGCACAAGTGAAGCATAAACGTATAATACATGTATTTTCAGCTCAAAATTCGAGTACCAGGGGCGGGGGCGTTACTCCGGGTACCTCCTTGTATGCTAGCGAAGTCGAGGTTGATCACAAATGGGTCTATAGGTAGTACGAAGGTGCACAAACGAAGAACAAATTTTTGCACTCATTGGCGGAACATCTCGTTGCCATCTGGCCAGGCGTCATTATTTCTGTTGATAGCAGTGGAGGGGGTTGAGCACAAACAAAAATATTGAAAGCACAAACGTGCACAAACGAAGCACAAACGATTGCACCCATTTTCGAGCCAATCGGCCTACTTGGGGGGCTACGTGTCTCCAGCCCCCCACTGACCTACTTTCCGTTTTTTTGATTTTTCTCCGCAAGGAATGAAGCACAAACGACGGGATTTGAAGCACAAACGTGCACAAACGAAGCACAAACGAATGCATGTGGTTTCACTACAAAATTTCACCAATGGGGGGCTGGCGACATGGACCTACTCCATAAGACTTTTTAAGACTCTATAATAAAACACTTAAAATTCAGTAAGGTGATGTGAAAGTTCATACATTCTATTTTAAAATCCATTAAGTTTGTGTCGAGGCTTGTTTAAGCTCTGTTGCGATTTCTTTAGAAATATTTTGAGGTTCGTTATAATTCTTCAGGATTGGTAAGACTCACTCCAGGCTCTGTTAAGACTTGTTACGACGTGTGACAAGACTACATTAGCTTATGTGGACTAGCGAAAACTCTTCAAGATCATGTTGAAAGCAAGGTTGAAAATGAATCCACTAAAATTGGATTCGAATCCGAATCCACGAATCTACTTTATCATGATATAAAAACAATTGGACAGTGTTGCCATATCATAAAGGAATAACTTTGCTGTACATTGTAATGCAGTCTGAAGCATAGCAACCACGATCGGTACATTGGGCCTTTTGGGTATCCGGGTCTTAGGCTCACCTAACTTAAGTAGAATTCCCGCTGAAAAGTTTTATTTCCCCGGTCCATTCAATTTCAGGTGAACACAGTTAACTCGCCTCTAGATCATTTGATTTTTCGGCATTGTTCATTCTAAACAGCTAACTTTGACTTCAAAAGCTGTATTTTGAACACCCCGCGTCTCCCGAGTCTTGTGTTAATATTCTTCGACCAAACTGAAAATATTGTCAGATATTTTCGTGCTATTTGGAACCATTTTCAGATACTGGGTAGCAAATTTTATACAATTTTTCAAACAAGTGTTACCTTAGTAAAAGTATTTTTTCGGTGATATTCTTATTACAGATGCCGTTAGCCCCCCCCCCCACTCCAATTTATAAATAGTTCATCTTTTCAGAAAAATCATGTTATTTCCCTGAAGAGAATCTTCCGTACACTTTGAGAATTATCTTGCCTCTTGCAAAAAAGTGATGATAGACAAATGCTCTGAAATTCTGTTACAGTGCTCTGGCCAACCACGTACTGAGCTATTTTCCAAAGAGGAGACTTGAATTAGACATTACCAACTTGTTGAGCTGTCAAAGGCCCGCCGAACTCTGCCCGGTATTGTCTGTAAAATGCCAATATAGAAAACGGTTTATTGGTAAGTGTAAATTAACATTCATACATTCAAGAATACTCTGAAGTCTGTACATTAAACGGTGTTTTCGCTTTGTTGGTGGAGACAGGAATATCTCTTCTCACAGTTTCCTGCATTTTCCTTGAACTGAACTGCCTCCTGCAGCTGACTCAGTAGGTTTTCGTATTTTTCGCTACTGGATGAGTTTCTGCAATGAATCAAATGATTTAAACTTGGTACATAAAATCTAAAATGAAGTACTATCAGTAAACTTTCCAGTGGGTCGTTTGATTGTATCTGAGTGGTTATAATGTTTCGATTTAAACATTTAAATTATTTCCTCGCGGTAGTGTATGTTATGATGGAGTTAGTTCTTAAGTTGAGTCATTTAGAAGCTCAGATTGAGCTACCCCGAACATATTCTGTATATCTTCCAATTTAGCGAGAATGTGTCATGTATAACTCTGAGTTCTTTTTTTGAGGGCTAGTGCCATGTAGTTTAATAATAATAATAATAATAATAATATATAATAATAAACCTTTATTGAGGATGTACATATTTAGTGGTTGTGGCTTAAGCTGTTCTGAATCCATTATAGTTATTCCTCGGCCCGTAACGAGCAAAGGTTTCCTGCAATCTTTCCCATTCGGTTTTCACGTTTGCAATATTTGTTCGTAGTTTTTGTTTCTTAGAAATTGTGTGATGTCGTCCCTCCATCTTGCTGGTTGCCTTTCTATTTTTCTGCAATAATTTATGGGTTGCCATATCGTGGTCTTGTATGTCTATCTATCGTCTTTTAATCGTGCAACGTGCCCCGTCCACCTCCATTTTTGTCTTCTAATGTATGTTACTATGTTTGTATTGTATTTAAATTTTTGTTTTATCGTAGAAATTTTGATACGATCTTTTTTCTTTAGGTTTAACATAGACCTTTCCATATTATTCTGTGTGATTCTTATTTTTTCTAAATTGTTTTTGGTCAGTGTCCATGTTTGGCAACCATACGTCAATGTAGGGACGACACACATATTAAAAACTAGTTTTTATGATAGTTATTAAAAGGACCCTTGAGTGTGTTCTTTAGAGACCAGAACTTCGACCAGGCTTTTGATATTCTTGTATTTATTTATTTTTTCATTTTGTTCTCAAAAGATATTTGTTGTCCCAAATATGTGGCTTCCCTCACTATTTCGAATTTCGCGGTTTTTGTTTTGATATTGCCAGCCATCCCCTTATTGGTTAACATTTTTGTTTTAGTTTCGTTTATTTTTAATGTAGAAGGTTTTCCCTGTTCATCTAACTCATCTATCATTTCTATTAATTCTTCTTCTGTGTTCGCTAAGAGTATGATATCGTCGGCGAATCTGAGATTTGACAATCTTTTTCCATTTATAATCAACCCCTTTTCTTCCCATTTTAGTTTTCTAATAATTTCCTGTAACGCACTATTGAAGAGAATTGATGATAAAGAATCTCCCTGTTTTACGCCTCTTTTAATTTCAAAATACTGGCCTTCAACGTCCGTAATTATTCTCCCTTTCAGCCCCGTATACATTTCTTCTATTATATTTATGAGACATTTTGGGACCCCTTGGTTGTTCAAAGTTTTGATCATAAATTGATGGTCTGTAGAGTCAAAGGCTTTTGTATAGTCTATCGTTGCTAAGAACAGATCTTTTTGATATTCAGTGCATTTTTCTGTAATTTGATTTATACTGTGCAGGTGATCTGTAGTTGAGAATGATTTTCTGAAGCTTGCTTGTTCGTTAGGTTAGGTTGTTGAATATTTAAAATTGCTTGGATACGTTTTTCTATTAGTCTCGAAAATATTTTTGAAAGGGTTGGCCCTAAAGTTATGGGGCGATAGTTTTCTATCTTGTGTTAATTTCCTTTTTTGAATATTATAATTATATCTGCAAGTTTCCATTCGCTTGGTATCTTTCTTGTTTCTAGTATTTTGTTAAATAATTTCGTTTACTCTCTGATTAATTCTGTTCCCCCAGCTTTGATATTCGTTGGTGATTTTATCGTGCCCTGGGCTCTTGTTGTTTTTTAAATCTCTTACTACTCTCTCTACTTCTTCAGTCAAGAATTTCACTCTTTTTTCGATTTTAGGGCTTTTGTCTGAAATGTCGTTATATAATGTCTCGTAATATTTGGATATAAACTTGTTTATTTCGTTTCTGTTGCTAATCTTATGTAGTTTAGGATATATCAATATGTTTTTCTGTAACTATCCCATTTTCTATTTCCATAACTCTTTCATCCCTCGTCGATTAGTATATTTTTTATTTCTATGTAGCTGTAGCATTGATAGTTAATTTACGATTAAAGCGAACTTACAGCCCAATATATTTAGCCGCGTTCATAATTATCATCCCAGCGTTCATATATTCCTTCGCCTTGTTAGGATCTTCGCAAGCTACTCTGTGTAAACACTCGAAATCTTTCTGATCGTCCCCCATCAGGTAGCTGAGGAGCAGGAGAATTTCGGTCTCAGTGATGAACTGTTCGGGTGTTGTGTCGCCGCTACGACTTTTGTCGTAGCCAGCCGCTCCTGCGTACGATGCTCCCCATAAGAGTCCTTTAAGCACTAGCAGAATCACTAAGTTTGTAAAATTCAGCGTCAGCACCTGAAAATGTTAAGATAAATGGTTTTTCAATATTTGTTAATTATAATGATCTTCGATAAATTAGAGCTCTTACTGGCGAGGCAGTTCATGAAGGAAATTGATTGCTATTTACGCAGATAAATGAAATTACATTCTGACCTATGTACTGCAGACTTTCTGTAAATGACTCTGATAGTAAATAAGTTAATGCTAGCCAGCCTCCTACTGCAGTGATGTTAGAAAAAGATCTGTTGTGATTATTGAATGCCCATTTTGTTTCATTTTGTGTACTTAGGGCTATAGCTGACGATTCTTTTCTGTGGTGAAAGATAGGGGTGTGTGCGAAATAAGATGTAGGAAATTTAGGCTGAAAGAAGATAAGTCTACACTTCCCCAATTTTGGCAACTGACCACTCGCCGGTTTTTCAGACAACATGGGGTTACCTTCGTCGCTACGACTCTGCTTGTATTCTGGCTCAAGTATGCATAATTTTTTCTGTGAAGAGGGAGAAGGCGTCATCGCATATCAAAAATTACGTCTATAGATGTTGGCATGTTACTTTCGAACGTATCAACCTGCAAGAAAAGTTGCAGAAGCAATCGAAAACGGGGACTCCTAATATTGTAATTCTCCGACGAGCGTTAATTCTCTACTCCGGCATTGTATTTCAGTCCGGTTGTCAATGACCACAACTCAGCTTTTGGGGAACAAAATTATTCTTTTGGCTCAAATGTTCAGTTAATTCCTCTCTATAAGTCTGGAGACATGGCGCATGGAACCAGTATAGAATGGATAAAGATAGGGGAGTTTCAGTTCTTGAATTTTGATTTTTCGTGTTTTTTTTTGTTTTTGGAAATTATGGATCGTATCAGAAAAATAACTTGGTGTTACAATATTCCCCGTAAAATTATTCGTAGAAAAAGAAACACTATGTATACTATTTCTTCTTGTAGCTAACACTGCATTGCTATTAAACGGTGTTGCGAAGCGCCAACTCCTTTTTCTAACCCTACATACAATATTTATTCTCAATACTAAAGACGTATTATACTTGGGGAAAAGGCGGAAGTTGGAATTTTTCTAGCTAGAACCAGAAATCTTATGATCATTGTGCTAAAGAATCGCAGCAATATTTGCCAACGGCTATTGCTAAATAATTTACCAACTCTTGATCAGGGCCGCATTAAGCTTTCATGCGCTGTAGGTTAAATTTTTTTGCGCCCTGTGGAACCCAGCTATTTCTGCCCCCCACCCTCTTTGTCAGCGCCAGGTCGATACTTTTTTCAATGAGTGACATTATTTTCAGTGTATAGATACAGCAATTTTTTAAGGAACTTCGAACTCTATATTTAGATAAATAGGTTTATACTTCATTCGATCATTTTATTTATGAAAAGAAAACTGTCATTTTGTCAGTCAAATTGAAACATGTGACACTACAAAAGAAGTACCTAAGTGGGTATATAATAATAGGTAGGTAACAAGCTCTTCATAAGAATACAACATCTAAATCAAACAAAAAGAAAATTACCAGAATTCCTTTTTTTTTTTTTTTTTTTGCGCTAAAAGTTTCTATGAGAGCATCTACATTTAAAATGAACGGAACAATTCGACTTAATATTCAAGATTGCTAGCCTTTCTAATCTATCTTGACTACAAACAGATCTAAGGTACTTTCTAATTCGAGCAAGAATAAAGAAACTGCGTTTCGCAGAACAATTTGTGGCAGGAGTACATAAATAACATAATATGAAAATGGTATCAACATTGGGGTATACGTTGACGAATTTCATTTTAATGAACCATTGATAAAATTTGATGATAGAATAACCTGACAATTCACTTCGTTTTCATTTCTCTGTTCCAATTTTGCGTCGTCGCTGATTTCGTCGTAATCTGTTCTATCTCCACAGCTTGGAAGGCCAAGCTCACTTTATTTATTCGCTTAAGGAAGAAGCCCCAAAAGCTAGCCATGAACGCTGTTCCAAATCGTTTTGATTTCTATCTGAGACCCTTCAAATCGTTTTGATTTCTGTCTGAGACCCTTGGCTTCATTTTGAACAACTAATTTTAAGCCAGGCTTGTTTTGATAACGCAAGGTGGCATAAACCGTGTTCCACGACTTGCGGAGACTCTGACATGCATAATCGCGCGAAATAGCAGACCGAGGCTTCAAAGTTGCACTACTTTTTGCTATATTGGCTAGCAAGACATCCCAACGATCCGTTGAACCAGAAAAAAAACGTGTACACGTTTTGAGTAAGAAAGAAGAAATCGGCAGACTCCTTACACGATTCGGCGGCACCAGCTCCAACTAGGTTAAGATAATGGGCCGAATATCAGACATAATCTGCTTGTGGACTGATATTCTTAATGATTGGAGCCCATTGTAAATGCCCGACATATTGGCAGCGTTATCATACGACTGACTCCTGCACTTTCTCATATCGATTCCTATATTCTCCATATATTTAGTCACCGCATTGAACATATCCTCAGCTTTGTATCCCACATTAGGTAAAAATGTTAAAAACCGTTCAACTGGTGTTCCGTCTGGTAAAACATATCGCGCAACTGTTGTCAGCTGGTCGATATGGGCAGAGCCGAGGGCACTTATATTAGTACCCCAATACAAAATACGAACTATACGAGAAATAATGTTTGGCAATGCTGTACGAAAATCCTCAAATTTTATTAGCTTAGCGGCTTTTTGATTGAAGTTTCTCAGTCTTCAAGTTATATTGCGCCGAGTATAGTTTTTGAAAGGATTTTATCCAACTTATTCCCTTTTTTGTTTTCGTCTTGCTCTGTTTTTTTTTTGCGGTAGAATTTTGCGCCCATAAAAATTCCTCAAAATTTTGCGCAATAGCCTTGTTAGCCTAGTGCTTAATGCGGCCCTGCTCTCGATACATTTTAAATTATGAGGGAGGAAGTATTCTAACTGCCAAAAACTAATGTTAATTAAAATCAAATAGAAAATTAAAAGAATTTTTAAAAAAGTTACAAATTTACAGTCTTAAATCTTGCCAAATGCAGCTGCTTAATTCACCTAGGGGTAAGTAGGGCAAGTTGGCGAGGAGTGTAAGTTGGCGAACTAGTAGATAGCGCCACCAAATTTCAGTATGTGATAGACCTTGCATGTTAGTGGACCATGACCAAGTGAGTTTTTCTAAAAAGCGATTTTTTAAAAAATCGCCGGAAGTTTTTTTTTTTTTTTTTTTTTTTTTTTTTTTTGAGGTGCTACTATAATATTTCGTACTCGTGTGGTAAGGAATTAAAAATTTTGATTTGTAATTTCTCAATGTTTGATTGTATTATTCTAAAGAGGGAAGTATTCTCTGCTATAATTTAATGCAATTACCAAATCGCTACATGTAAAATTAAATTTTCAATGGCTTATTCAAAATAATTTCCACTGGGAGGGCAAGTTGGCTATCAGTAAAATTTGGGGAATATATAATAGCACAGGAAGGTAAAAAATTTGCCCAGGGAAAAAAGTACACAGGAAAATAAGTAGAAATCCTACACATTTAAAATTAAAATCACAAGATCTGTCACACACAGCATTTATAGGTGTATGAACGATTTTTTTTTTTCACAGGAGAATAATGAAATATTTTTTTTTTTTTTTTTATTTTATTTTTTTTTGTATTCAAAGACGTGACACATTTCAAAACATTATTAGCGAGTACCATCGCTGAGTAGATGTTTCTCCTCATGTTCAGGAGTGAGAAAAACGAAATGATGGAAGTGTCATGTAAATATTCGTTCTTTGGTGCAGTTGACGAACGTATAATTTGGCTACACAGCGTAGTCGTCACAGTAAAGCTAAACGCGCTCTTCTCACACAGTGACGAGACCTTGTATATTCATAAGCATTCCGAATAATTTTTCATTTTTCATAAACATTAAATTCCTGACAATTCACAGGTGTTTTAAATATGGCTCGTGATTTTCATACTGATATGTCGTGATTTGTTCTTTTTCTCGGGATTATTAGTCTTTCGACAGTTCAATCATCAATTTTCCTGTTCATTTTTTTTTTTTTTTTTTTTTAAACCAGGAAATGTTTTTTTCCTAGCTGTAGCTAAATTTTTCCTGTGGAAAGAGTTTATCGTTCCTGTGAATATAATTTTTCATTCCTGTAGTGATAAATGTATGCCGTAAAATTTTAACTTTTTTTAAAACTAGATTTTTCCAAAAAATTGAAATTATGAATAGAGAAAAACCGAAAAAAACGTACAGTCTCGGGATCAACTGAAGGATGCTTTAGAAGAGCGACGAAGAACAGGAGCTTCTATTAGCAGTGTAGCAATTGAATATGCAATACCTGAAACCACTCTCAGAAGATTCAAAAATGAATCAATGGAATGTAGAAAAGCGTTATTTGAATAAAGAAAATGTGAAATCTTTGCATTCTGTACGTATTTTAATAGAAAATTTCCCATTCGCCAACTTACCCGACATGTCGGGTAAGTTGGCGAATTTGACATTGTCAAAAATCTCTCATTAATTAGCAATATAAAATCCAATTCTGGGCCAAAATGTAGTCAAAACTTCAAGCTACCTTTTGCTACAAAAAACAGCGCTCTGACTGCGCTACAGCTTGTGTCATAAAATGCTGAAGCTTACGTTCGCCAACTTTTGCCCTCCTTTCCCCTACTCTTGTACTATTTCAAAATATTGGAGAGTTTTTCCAACTGAAAACGACAATTCCACGATCGACAAGGAAGAAGAGAAAAATAAAAGAAAAAAGAAAGTAAGAACTTGCTACATTATTGATTTTTTCGATTTTACCAACTAGTGGTAAATTTACCAACTTTTAAAAAAGGTTAAAGGGAAAGGGGGTGTCAACTTTTCAAGAATTTTTTTGCTGGTGGATTTTTAGACCAAAAGGAATACGTTTTGCCACTAAAAGTGAAACATTTCAAAAATTGCCAAATTCTAGACCTTACTCTACTACTCGTCTAAATCTGTTGCGTGCGTAAAGAAAGGATACAACAAACCAATGCAATAACAGCCGCTAGGGTAACAGTAGTTGTCGCCCTCATAGAAATACACTCTTTTTGTTCGCACGGCTTCCCATAATGAGTTAAGGCAAAAGAACTGTGTATTCAAACAAACTTAACACTAAAATTTTTAAATCATCTAGCCAAAAAAAAGAGAGAAAAAAAAGTTTACAGGATTTTCAATTTTAGTAACTGTAACTGGTACCAACTCTTGTAACATTTCAAATTTTGCGCAGAGGTTTCTAACTGGAAACTGTAAGACTAAAGTTTTTTGAGATCGCCGAAAAAATGGTAAAAAGAAAAAAAATGTAACGTTTTCAATATTTTCAACTGTTGTTGCTGAAATCACTGACTCGTGTACAATATCAAATTGTCGGGGAGATTTTCCAACTGAAAACTAACATTTCAAGACCGGCAAGCAAAAGAAAGAAAAGCTGAAACATTTTCAAATGCTATCTTATGTAGTACCAACTCTCAAAAAATTTTAAATCATGGAGGAGGGGGCTTGTTATTCATTATAAACTAAAATTTCAAAATCGGGTCGAACAAGAGAGAAATCTAGATTGCTACATTCTTAATGTTGCCAAGCTAAATTTACTAATACTTGAAAAATTTTGACGAACGGGACTGAAAAGGGGAGCGTTTCAGATGAAAACTGTGAAAACTGTCAAGATCATCACATGAGAGAAGAAAACGTAAAACTTTTTCCTAACTTCTCAATTTGATAATTTTTTGAATTTGAAATTATTTAAGCTTTCCCCTCCCCCCAGTGTTACGATTCTGCTCATTTGTACTAATTACAATAATGCATTATGTACATAAAAAATGTAATTGAAGAGCTGCTTTGTTCCAAAGTGTCCTAAGCCAATTTTTGCCGTTCTGAGAAAATCGATAAAAATAGTTTTTGGGTAATTCTTCAAAATGTTGATATTTCAGGTAGTTTTTTCATGGAGGAAAGTAGGGGATATTTGAAATTTTTTTTTGTGGGAATCGTTGAGAGGTGTTCTATATAACATATTGGTAAGATTGGGCCGACAGGAGGGGATTCTGTATTTTGGCATGGCAATCAAAATGATGAATGCCATGCTGAAGGACACATGAAAAAGTCCATGTCGAAAGACAATAGAAAACAAAAATCGTTCTGCCGTCAATTAGTAGATTCCAAAACAAAAGATTATATGGAGAGTTGATAAAGGCATACTAACCTATTAATTAGATATAATTATTTTTGGATAATGAACGTCTATCGTTGCATAAAGATGACCATGCCAAAAGACACTTTTTCTTTTTTTAATTCTTAATTTTAGACAATAATACGCGAATGCACGAGTCTCGTCACAAAAAAAAAAAACGGGATTTGATATGCAGACCCTATTGCTCTGATAAGAATACACAGTTTGACCATGAATTGCGACAAAAATATTGAAACTCTGCTTTGTGATTGTTTGAAAAAGAGCCATGCCGAAAGACAAAAAATCGAAGGACAATTTTCAAGGTTGGCAACACTAACTCTCAGCTGTGAAGACGCAATCTCCACGTTACCAAGTCATTCATTCATTTATCTAGAATAGTATTATTTGGCGAGTTTGTTCTAATATGTCTATAGCTTGAAAATTTAGAAAAAAATAATCATAATAAAAATTTTTAGAATGACAGCCATGCCGACGGACATTTTAGCATATTTAATCCAATTTTGACCCATTAAAAGTGGATCAAATTTTATTCTGAAACTGTGAAAAAGTAGAATGCAGTCATATGTCATATCTATCAATGAAACAAAAAGTGCCCGTATCATTAATAACTTGTGAGATAACTGCTGGGGACTGAAGTATCAATATTTTTGAAGAATAACTCTTTTACGCCGCACAATCACCACGAAGAAGGCGGGAATGATATGAATCGACAATCAAGGATAGTTTGAATCGAGTGTGATCTGATATACTGAGAGGCCGTCAAAGTTGATGACCTAGGTACCTGACTTAGGCCATGTTGGCATAAAATACTGCATTAACACAACAAAAATAAATAAATAGTTGCACTACTGTTATCAACATTTGCAACAACATTTAGGCCACTTCAGAACCTGAGCAAACTTCTTAAAATGCATATAGAACATCGAACCTAACATAGAGGGTTCAGACCTGAACTGGAATGTGTTTCTTCATATTCTCTACCAGATTGCGTTGCTATCTCAGATCTGCCAAAAATCGACTCATATCACTTTGGAAAAAAGCTCTTCAATTTCTGCAGATTTCAAACATTCTGGATTGAATTTTCAGGCCGAACCTTACATGTACCGTAGGGGCTTCTGTTGTCACAAAATAGAATTAAAACATTACTGCGCAGGCGTACATATTTTTGTATCAGTTACTTTAAATTGGGATTTCTCGGGCCGTAAAATTCATTTTAACTGTATTCTAGGCACAACCTTTATCTTTGAAGCTGTGCAATAGGTTGTAACTTGAAAAATTAAGGTTGGAGTACCTGCATGACGCTGTTTTATAGCGATACAATGTTGCCTTCGTTGAGACGTATGATTTTGCGTAGGATTTCATAAGGAACATTTTTGCACTAAGCTGTAGTTTTCTAGGAAAATTGGCGAAGAAAACAACATTTTGGAGTTATTACCCCCGTTTTGCCCTCTCCAAAAAATTTGCGATTCGTCTCGTAGGACGTTGGAGGAATTAGTCAAGTGAGGATATGTGCCAAAGGAATCCTTTTGTTCACAAAATACAGATTTTGATTCTTATTTGATCATTAAGGACTGGACTATTTGTGGCAAACTTTCTAGTCAATGGTAGAGAACACGCATAAATTGACAGTTTACCTGACTATTCGATGTTGATCTGGAGATCAGCTCTCTGGCTATATCTGTTAAAAGCGTCTGCATAACCGGTGGTATATTTTTGCCACTTTTCGTCGGAGGTTCTTCTTCAGCTGGTGCGCACAACGTACACGGAAGACAACAGGAAAAGATTACCAGCAGTCTTATATAGTCACCGTATTCTTTCGTTACGATCGTCGACATGTTTATGTTTTTCTGACTACTTATGGAAACTTAAATTCTTTCGTATTTGTTTCCTCGTACAGACGCGCAGGCGGGGAGGCGTAACGGATCTGTAATTTCTAGAACATAGATATTAAGCTTTAGAATTTTATAATTTATCTCTCATCGAAGTAAAAATGCATGGGGGGGGGATGGGAAGGCCATTTCCAAAAACAAATTAGTACGTCTTAGTTATCGAACAATTCCAAAGCTCTGACATCTATTCTCTGTTTTTTCTCAATATTTCTAAATTCTGTTTGTATTTTCTGCTCCCTCTGCCCTTTCAAACACGTATGGTTGGAAGCTATAGGAAATTTATTTCTAATTTAAATGGATGTATAGTCCTAATTCGAATACCTTTGAAGTGCAAAGAATGAAAAAAATGGTTTCTGCAGTAGCGTGGTGTACCTTTTTTTGGAGGGGGAGGGGATCTCAATTTTTAAACATCTTTTTCCCCCTCTTTTCAGTTGTCTCAGTTTAATGCGTAGAAAAAGAATTTTAATTTCTGGGGAGGAACTACGCCCTGGGTTTCTATAACCGGGGAAGGAGTTACGGTGGATAACATTAGTACTTTCAAACCAAATCGACGAAAAATCAAGTCTTTTGAAAAAAGGCACTGAGGTGGGTTTAGAATTAGGGGAGGCTAGCTGTACTCGTAAGGTTCGTGCAGTTTTCTCGAACATGTTCAAGAAATTCGAAAATTCACCGGTTACAATAATACTTACCCAAAACTACAGATTAGTTCTCACCTGGTTTTTTCGATATATCGAAGTAAAAAATGAAAAATAATATTCCAGTTGTATCGTGCTTTCACCTTCGAACACTAAAACTCTTAGAAGACACAGAAATATGAAAATCTTCGGTAATTAATTTCATTGATTTAAATCGTTTGATAAACTCGACTTTGTCGGCATCGACCACTTCAGCGCGATCACGAATTCGAAATCCCGCCGTATAAAAACTGTGATTATTTTTGATGAGGTGTCGAATCCCGAGCACCAGTAGTAACGAGACTGAAAGTGTCCGGGCTCTAAGTCACCAACACTGGTTCACGCTGACTTGAACTCTCGGAGTCGCTCTTACAGAAAGATAAAAATCGCGAATTAAATTTGTCTTAGTTCCTGGTTGGAAATTGGGTAATTTGTCGGCCTGTAGCCAGCGCTCCGTGCAGGGATACACTTTCTTCTTCATTCGTGCAGACGCATTCGCATCTTCGAAGTATTTGTTTTGACTCGACATCATGCTCAGCTCAGCTATTTCGAAATCGTCGAACCGTGAACGTTATTCTATTGTTTTATACCTATTATTCGTTTTCACCGCAATTATGAAGTAAATTCAATGGCCGGTGAGTCTGATTGTGCGATATGGAAATAAGTGGCGTAGTTGGAACCTGTTGTTGGCAGGAGAAATGGGAGATTCTCCATATCCATGCTAGATTGTTTGAACGGTAAGTAGGGGACTTCATCCCCTGGATACTTCGTGGCTCATCTCTCCGACACTTCTTTGCTTATGTTAGTTAGCTGCAGTGGCATAGATTGAAACCCACAAAATAAATTCAATTTAATATGCCTTTATTTTTATGTTAAGTTGTCCTCTGCTGGGCAAAGGCCTCTCTCAAGCGCGTCCATTCCTCTCTGTGCCATGCAATTCTTTGGTAATCCCGGTGTTCAGACATTTTGTCAAACTCATCCCTCAATCTGGTTCTTTGTTTCCCCTTTTTTTTTCCCTTTTTGTCCCCCTTCAAAAACCAATCCGAAGGTTAATTTTGCTCATCTGTTGTTATCCATCCTGGTCAGATGTCTCGCCCAATCTCACTTCATTACCCTTATCGCGTGTAGGATGTTTAGGTTGAACATGAGGTTATTTTTGTTACATATGTGCATACCCTATCTACTCGGGCGAGTAAATACTTCAAAATTTCATCACCACTAGAAGCATAGTCGAGCGCTGCGTCACAAAACCGGGTCCCGCATTTCGGCTATCGCGAGAACGTTTATGTGTCGCGAGGGTGGTTTTTTGCTACTCGCGGACGAAGTCGGTAGCTACTCTATACATTAACTGCCCGGCCCGTTGAACCATGTCCACCGTTGATTTTGAGTCGACATGGAGTCGTTAGGTAGTGTCGACCTGAAGTCGACTGGATGACTGGATACGACGTTCTCTCTCTCTCTCTCTCTCTCTCTCTCTCTCTCTCTCTCTCTCTTTTTAATACGGCTAACGACAGCACACGCTTCCCTATTCGCGGTTCCACTATCGTTGTCGTGTCCGTCCTCGCCCTTACTGCCGCTGCGTCCTGGTATCACCTTTCGGTATTCTTCTCGGACACGACGACGAGCTTCGGCTGCAAAGCCAACTGTCCGATGAGGGAGTCTTCCCTACTTCTGCGAAGTCCTCGTCGCTGAAGACCTGCTGCGTGGATTGCTTGAGCTGCGCGGATGCTGTCCACTGTCTCATGCGTTCGGCGTCCTCCGTGGTCCGCATCACAGTGCCGGCGAATTAGATGATCGCTGACATGACCAGTTCTGCGGACTAGCCAGCATCACTTCAACCATCGTCTCGGGAATGATGTGGCTGTCGACAGACGCCTCGAGCGCTGCTCGTGCGTCGTTCCACGTGGTGCAGCAAAAGACGGTATGCTGCATGCCATCGACCTCTGCCGGACAATGCGAGGTACCTTGTTCCAACGATTCAAATATCCATTGAGGCGAGCCAACCTCTCTTGAACTGTTTGTCGCCAGTCTTATCTCTTAATCTTCTCCTTTATACCTTTATTTTTTCTACAAGCTGGTGGGAGCAACTGGAAACGCTGATAAAGAGTAGCGCTCTCCCTAGCCAGCAGATCAATAGGAGGCATTCGAACTAATACGAAAGTCGCTTTGTACGAGACGGTTCTATACGCGCCGATTATGCGTAGTGCCGTAGCCCGCTGGACCCTTCCTATGTTTTCTCTGTTCTCGCGGAATACCGCGACTGGTGCCCAATTGGGGGCCCCATAGAGAAGAACAGAGTGGATTACTGTCGAATACAGTCTTCTTCGACTCTCACTCAGCCCCCAGAGGTTCGGTATAAGCTGACGCAACGCTCTCAGCGCCCGCTCTGCTTTCTCTGCCGTTGTACGGACATGCGGTTTCCAACACAGCTCGGTGTCTACCGTCATTCCCAGGTACACCATCTGGGGCTGTAGAGATACCGGTTCACCCAGTACCGCTAGGTTAAATGGCTGTGGCCTGCCTGCTTTCCGCCCGTGAAAAAGGACGGCTTCTGTCTTCTGGGCAGGCACCTCCAAGCCATTTGCCTGCATACAGCGAGACACCATCGCGATGCGCGTCATGGACCTGCTGCGAACGTCCTCCTCTGACCTCCCCTCTACAAGGAGAAGGGTGTTTTCGGCAAAGCAGATGGCCTGGGCTCCTCTCGAAAATGTGAGCCGCAGGACCCTGTCAAAAGACATGTTCCACAACAGGGGCCCTAAGACCAATCCCTGAGGTACACCCACCAAGATGATCTTCTGGACCTGGCGACCTTCTGCGTCTATTATGCTATCTTTCTGTCTGCCAGGTAGCTCCTGATGATCGCTCATAGGTACCCCGTAAGATCCCACTCATCCATCGCTTTCAGGATGCGTTTCCAAGGCAGTCTATTGAAAGTGTTCCTCACATCGAGACTGACGGCTACGAATAAACCATCTATACAGTGTTGATGATCTTTCGTACATACAACACCGCGTCATTGGTCGACCGACCCGCTCGAAATCCATACTAGGATTTCGACAGCCCACTCTACCCGCAAAGCAATAACCCGCTCCAGTAACTTGCCTATGTCATCCAGTACACATAGGGGGCAGTACGAGGAGGGCCAGCCCTCTCTCTGGTTTGTTATTGCCTTTGCGAAACGGACCACCCTCGCTGCCTTCCATATCGCCGGGAAATGGCTCTCTTCTGGACACCTAGTGACAGCAGGTGCGTAGCCATTCCGTCCTCAGCGAGTGGATCAGTTCCCTGGCCAGGCTAGGTATGCCATCCGGCCCCGGCGCATTCCTCTGATCCGATCCACGGCTACTCTCAGCCCATAAGCTGTGACTTCCAGCCGCGGATCCCAGTCCTGCTTGGTGAGCTCCCGCCTTGGTAGTAGCGGCTGGTGCTGGGGGATCTCTCTCTCTCTCTCTCTCTCTTTCTCCATGTTGCGTAATGTTCTGAAAATAAAATTAAATAACAACGTCCACATTCCGAATATACTAAGGAAAACAAAAGCCAAGGAAGTGGCTATCGCTGTTAAAAAACTAAAATTTGAATTCACCGGGCACATAGTTAGAGAATCGAACTACAGCCGGAATAAGATACATTACATTTTGGAAATCTTTAGGAAAACGGAAAAGAGGGAGACCAGCGACAATATAGGGAAACGAAGTTGGTCAGATGGCGGGTCAAAATTGGCACAACAAAGCCAAAAAATAGGAAAAAATGAGCTAAATTGAGTGAAGCTTATGCCCAGGAATGGGCTACTGAGTGCTGTAGGAGGAGGGAGAGTACCTCCCCAACCTAACCGTTAAAGAATATATATGTCACAGTGAAAGTCGATAATTTAGGGCATGTCGATAATGACTAGCGATTACCGACATTGACGGACTGTTTTAGGAAAAATAGATGATACATTTTTTATGAACATTGACTAGGTATTGTAGACATTGCCATTAACTAGTGATTATCGATAATCGCTAGCAACGTTGAGAAAGTTGAAAAAATATTTCTCGCGTTGTTGAAAAGGTTAGAAATGAAGATTTGGTCATTATTTGTATGAGTTACTTGTAAATATAAATACTAAGTAAGCACTCATGCCACTAGTCGGGCAGCGTATTCTTGTATGCCTTCGCCAGAATTCCATAACATCTCACCCCATCACTTTCTCAATCAACCATTACTCAAAGGATATAATTCAAGGCAATAATTACTATTTTTTGTGGGAGGGGGTAGCCGCATCATATACAGCCTATTAGCTAGAGACGTGGGGACTGAATAGATTACATCTTGGAGTAGAGGTTCGTGGCTTTTACGAATGATATGAGTTTAAGGTTTTAGGTGTGATTGTTGAAGAGCAGGGATGCTACCTACATTGTTGAGTGAGTTTCGCTGGGATTGGAATTTTGGGCATTGGGTAATTACATGGTTAATGGCGACAGGAGTATTACATGTATCGCAGGTTGGTTCGGGTAGTTTTTTCGGGATATAGCTATGAGTGAGAGCGGAGTGTCCAGTTCTTAGTCTGGAAAGTATTACTACGTCTTTTTTGGACCTTTGGTAGGATTTTTTTAAGGAGTGAACTTTGGTTTTTATGTATTTTAGTTTGTTAGTTGGTGGAACTTGATTCCAGTGTTGTTGGAAGGATAATTTCGTTTGATAAAACGCTTGATGAACAAAATAAATGCATCAAATGCCTAATCTTTGCTGCATATGCAGGGGACAGAGCTGAGAGAGGAGCGCGTAAATAAATCTTCCCTAGGCAATTGTTCAGGTGAATTTGAATGGAATTCTAAGATGTTCTATATTTTCCCTACTCCTTTTTTAGAGCTCAAACTTCTCTTTTTATAGAACAATTAAGTTAAGGATTTCAAGTCACAAAATTCTAAGGGAGGAGGAATTTCTTTAACGAAAATACGATACAGGGTGTCTACCAAATACAAATTTGTGAAATTCACGACCTTCCAATAAAATTGTTCATGGGCTCACAATACTCATCTTAGGGGTCTTAAATGGCAAAAATAAAAACAAATTTTGATATTTCAGCGATACTTATTCAACTCGTGTATCTGATATTGTCTGATAGTCGTGGTAATAAAAGCAAATTTCCGAGTACATTAATTATCAACATTCACTATACAAGCTACTAGCGATTATCGATAATCACTAGTTAATGTACGTACACAATACCAAAGCAAAATACTCCTAAATGTAATCTCAGCCTATAGAACAGTCTCGTACATACAGCAACAAATGTGATAGCAGGAATACTTCCAATTGACTTACAAATAGAAAGAACAAATGAAATCAAAAAAAATTGATTATTGCGAACTAAAAGAAAATGAAAAAAGAAAGAAGATAAAAGTGATGCAACAAAAATATATGGAAGTCTGGCAAAAATGATACGATAATGAGAATACAGGAAGAACATATAAACGAATTCCAAATATCGAAGAAAGAATTAAAAACAAAAATCTCCTACCAAATTACTACTGCACTCAGTTTCTAACAGGACACGGCAACTTTCTAAAAAGATTCAAATTAACAAAGCTATCATGATGTTCACATTGATTACATACCATTACTTTTTGATTTGATTTTTGTTTATTTTCATACGATATTCTACACTCAAAATCTCCTCCATTCCATTTAAAATATGTATTTTCCAAATCAATACTTCTTTCAGCTAATAAGCCAATATCATCTGCAGACCTAAGCATCTTTACTCGCTCTCCATGTAATTTTTCTTTTAATGTACAAATGAAATAATACTGGAGATAAGGAACAACTCTGCCTCACATCTTTTTCTATATTAGCATCCCCTGTTTCTCCTTCTATTCTCAATGCGGCTTTCTCTTAAATTAATCCTATTATTTTTAGAATATCAAACATTTTATCCAATTTAACATTGTCAAAAGCTCTTACAGAGTCAACAAATGCTATCCTACTCCTTTTTAAGTTTTTATTAGAATTACCTCGAAGCTAACACTACTTCTCTAGTACCTCTACTTTTTCGAAATCCAAACTGATCTTCTCCTAATTCTACATCTATTCTATTCTCAATTCTCCTATTAATTATCTTGGTAATATTTTTCACGCATGTGAAAGAAGATTACTAATTCCGGGACGAAATATTTAATTTCATAGGCATGTTACAGGGCAGTACGGTCAAGAACGAAAGACCCTAGCAGAGGGTGGTTGAGGCGTATGCTGGGCGGACTGACGTGCGGGGGACGGTCCTACGTATCTCTAAATTCAACATAAATGTATTATACTCATAGTTATGTGTAATTTAGGTTGCCCTACGCTAGACATCGTCCTTTTGCTGTTCAAAAAATAATAATAATAATAATAAATAGAAAAAATATTGGCTCTTAGATCCTAGATTCTTACTTCCGACCTTATTTTTGAATTATAAAGTTAAGGGATGGCCGGCGAAGGCTATATTTTTGGTAAAATAAGGAATAATAATTGTCTTTCGAATTTATAAAATTGAGTTAAACCAGAGACAGAATACTTACGAGTAATATAGGTTTTAGAGAACCGGAAGATCTTAGTTTTATCTTGATTTTCATTCCAATTTCTTCCGCGAGAAGAATGTGTCCGCTTGCCTGCCGCGTGTTTGTTGGCTTATTGGTCTATATCTCGGACTGGCGGGATCTTGAGATATCAGATTTGTCTCCGCAACTTTTTGGATTTGAAGTTGGCTATTCACCCGGTGAATTTTTCCCGAGGAAAGGGCAAAGACTGGGCGTTAAATTGATATAAAGTGAGATGTTGGAAAATATTTCAGCAGTATTATTCCTCCTGAACTGTAGATAACTTCTGTTCAGGTGTGCGTCTGTGAACTCTTTCACATTTATCTTCGTAAATTGCATACTCCTTCTCCTTAAATATCATTTTCATTTGAAGCTGATGTAATTATAAGGCTCAGCCTTCTTAAAGTTCGAACTGCTTACCCTCATAAAAAGTAGCACTTGGTTATGTACAGTAATAGTGTCGTATTGCCCCTCCCCCGTTGCCACCGATAACAGAAGGCTCAACTGAGGGATGCGCACTATTGGTAGTATTATGTTCTATATTAGGATATCATTTACATACCTTGCACTGCGGACCAAATATTACGAAATGGCAAAAGACTTTTTGTGAACCATTTTGTTATTCAAATATTTGGAAGTTAGTAAACCCCCACTGAATACAGAATTAGTGATAGGACACGCATGAACGTCTGCAAATATTTTTACCGGAGCAGGGAGCAAGAGTAGTGCGGGAGAGAGGATATGCTTTATACGAGTATTTATCAAAGTTTTTAAAAGTACAGAGGAGCAAACTTATTTGTTGATGTTAAATTTGTATTTGCAGTATGTCTCAGGGTACATTTCCATATGAGCTGAGGGCGCCTAACTCGACAACTATGTAATATAAACTGGATTCAATAATTCGACATTTTTAAATCAGACAGATTACGAGTATAAGAGTCATCGTTTAAGGGTGAATCGTTTTATTCCATTTAAGGTTTTATTTTCTGTCATCGAGTGCTTAATTTTTGTATGAATAGGGGACTCGATACTACAATTATAATAAGAGAAGGGACTTGTTTTGATAAGAGGAAGAGGGGAAGGAAGAATTTTCAATCTTTCTATATACGGAAACCATTCTGTCAATTCATAAGTATGAGAAAATATTGAGACAGAAACGTAAATATAATGATTGATAGAAAACTCCTTATTTCTTCAATATTTACCGACGAAGATTCAGTTTTTTACCAGACAAATTAAATTTATTCATTTTAGGTGATTTTGTCGATTAACGAAAAGTTCTGATGGAAAATTCTCCTCTACTCTTGGCATGTCCTTTACAGTTTTGCCGATCTTAAATTTTTTGGCATTTCTACTCGATACGATGTAATTTATTTTGGCAGCAGCTCAGTTAAAATTTTATTACCAGGTTCTTAAAGTGTATTGCACCACTTTCAAATCAGAAAAAAAAAGAAGAAAAAAGAATCCGCTTTGTAGAACATGAAATAATATGTGTATGAAAATAATACCATTTTCTTCTCAATAAAAAGTCTATGATGCATTGTTGCAGGGTAAAGGCTTCATTAAGGTGGTCTTTATTTTCAAAATGTTCTCGAATCTTTTCTTGGACCTCCAAAAACTGTTCCAAATAATCCAAACACCTGCCGTTGAAAGGTGTTTCAAATAATCCAAATACTTACACCGTCGAAAGTTATTTAAAATAACCAGAAAAATCCTCAAAAAAATTGTAAACTCGATCGTATTGGAAATCAAGGTTCAATGTTTGTAGTCATAATTAGCCGTTTGGAATGACGGGGTGCCTACCGGTCCCGGAAAAGTCCCGAAGGCTAAAAGTAAGTCTTGGAACCCTGAAAACGTCCCGGAATTCACTTAACTATTACTCAAGGTCCCGGAATTTTTTACAAATGTTGGACACCATTTTCTCCCCCCCCCCCAAAAAAAAAACAACAAAAAACTTAGACTGTTTCCCCGATACATGGAGACTGTTTTGTGCATAGTCCAGATCGATAACTTTTTTGCGAACTTTGAACGTTGGATGCGAACGAATTTTGTGTAAACGTGCTCATCTCTGATAATGACAATGTGTGCCCTCACGTGAGTAAGAGTGAGGTGACACTGTAGTTAAATTTTGATAATGAACTGATCGATCAATCAGTTAGCGACCGAAAAACGACGAGGGGTTCAATAAAGACTCGGGCGACTTTTATAAAAAATTTATTTATAAAAATTTATAAATCCGGCTCGGTTTCCCATTCAATGTGCTTTCCTTCGAGTGAAATACACTTGGCCCATCTTCTGCTACTTCTGGAACACGTGCTCAACCTCCCCCCCCCCTTCGATATCCTCTGGAAAATCGCCTCCACAACTCCTAAAGTCTGATGACTCTGTGACTCGAATTGACGTCCTTTCAGATCCTTTTTCGCGATGGGATGTTGGTAGAAAGCGCTCGGGGCCTCGTCCGGCGAGTAGGGGGGTCGAGGGATCACCTGTGTAATCAAATGAAATCAAAATTATTTACTGAATTATCGCGTTAAATTATTGAAATTCAGAGTGAGTGCGTATATTTGAAGGGTGATAGGACTATACAGTGGGAGAATACAGGTAACACTGTTGTGTGTATTGAACAAAACATGGTATTTTTTTGCACCCAAATTTTTCCCGGAAGTGTCTTACAAAGTCGCGGAATTCCAGAAGTGAATTCTGGTAGACACACTGAATGAAGTGTACCAGAAAATTAACAAATCTACTAATTTGAATGAAACTGCGGAAATTACTGTCTGAGGTTAGTACATCTTGCAGACGGAATTTTATCAATTTATATTTTCCAGTGTTGCCACATAGACAATTTCAATACTGAAAAACACGAATTTTTTGGCATTGCAAAATAACGGAATTTTAATGCGCCTCCCCAGATGCTTTATGAGATCAAATAGAGCCAAGAATGTCGATTCTAAAGAAATTTTGAAAATTTGAACAAGTAATTTCGGAAGAGAGCAGTTCTGAGAAGGTACTGGAAAAAGTGGTTGAAGAATAGAAAGTTGACTGAATAATTAAAAAACCAAAAAACTATAAATTTACCCATTTATACCAACTTACACAAATTCTCGTTTGGTACGAGTACATACTTTATGTATGCACAATTTGAAGTATTTTTCTACTTTATTGCAATGGCATCGGTCTAAACATCGAGAAATGTTTAATTGTTTCCTCTACAAAAGTTTGGAGGTCCCCCCGTATGGTGCTCTATTCAATATAGGTATGAGAGATGAATAGCATACCATAGAAAAAAGAATGCAAATTTCAAAAAAATGTCATGAGTTTAGAATGGCGTACTCCAGAGCAAAGTAATTTTAGGAAAATATTGAGAACATCGGATAAAAACGAAAGGTTATAGGAAACATTAACTCGTTAGAAATTTAATCATGCATTTTTTCAGTCCAATTTTCTGTTTTCAGAATTTTTCTGAAACTATCATGCTATAAAATAGGTCGTTCTTAATTTCCAAAATTTTGTTGAAATATAAATTCTTTTTTCCATGAAATCTCGTCTGGCCTTCAACCTTAAGTTGATTAGAACTTGAGTACAAAAAAAAAAAAACTTCTCTTGATTTTTAGAATGATGCCATTGCAATATGAGTGAAGGTTCAAACTTGAATTTTTACGAGCAGGAAGTGCATACATCTGGCAAAAATATGTGTGATTGTGACAAAATGAGTGAATTTATAATATTTTGTGTTAATTTTTTATTCCACCTTTCCCCTTCCCCTTTGGTGGAGGGGATCCTCTTTCCCCTAACTTATTCAACGCGGTCTTAGAAGAAGTATTCCGGAGTATAAATTGGGAGGGCAAGGGGTTAAGAATTAGGGGCTCAATTTTTGACAACATCAAAACATTACACAACCTGAGATTCGCGGACGATATTGTGATAATCGCCAAAAACGCCGAAGAAGCTAGGCTTATGGGGGAAGACCTAAGGAGAGAAAGCGAAAAGGTGGGCCTAAGTATAAATTGGAAGAAAACAAAAGTTATGTCAAACATTCAGAATCTGGGGGAAATAGAAATTAGCAGCCAGAAGATTGAGAAGGTCACGGAATTCAAATACTTAGGCCAAATGGTATCATTTGAGAACAGGTCAGAAAAGGAAACAAAAATCAGAAAAGCCAATGCTTGGAAAGCATTTTGGGGCCAAAAAATTTTTTGGAATGGAAAACTCAGTTTGAAAGCAAAAATTAAAATTTTCGAAAGCAACGTCATCCCTGTACTAACTTATGGCGCCCAAACCTGGGCACACACCAAAAAACAAACGGAAAAATTAATTACAACTCAAAATTCTATGCTGCGAAATCTTCTGAAGATCAAAATCAAGGACAAAGTTCGAATTTCAAAAATCCTCGAGAAAACAAAAGCCAAAGATGTGGGCGTCACCATTAAAAAACTCAAAACTCAAATTTGCTGGACACCTAGCCAGAGAGTTCTCATTCAAATGGAACAAAATTCTAACGATGTGGATGCCCTCGGGCAAACGTAGAAGAGGGAGGCCAGTGACGAGATGGATCGATGAGGTTAGGCAGGTGGCAGGTCACCAATGGTTAACAAGAGCTAGCAATAGGAAAAAATGGGCTGAATTGTCCATGACTTATGCCCAGAAATGGGCGGCTGAGGGCTGAGTAAGGGGGAGGTGCACCTCCCCTGTCTACTACACTCGCTTCCTTTTTGTGTATTTTTTTTTCTCTTTTTATTTATGCACAGTACTTACGAGTATATATATGTATACACGCTTGTAGCCCCAGCGGGTCACCAAATAAAAAAATAATAAAAAATAAAAATTTTATTCCACTTTTTCATTGTTGACCCTTTTTGGTTTTTTTTTTCGTATTTCTCCGCTCAAGCAACTTTTTTTTGTTTTTAATTTCTCCCTTCAATCATATAGATTACGGGACACATTGAAATTTTAAAGTTTTCCATAGCAAAAAAAATCACATTTTTCAACATTTAAATTATTACTGAGGCAACATTGATAAATACAAATAGATAAAATTCTACGTACATATGACACTGTGCTTAGCTAATAATTCATCGGAATTTCATCGAATCTGTTGTTTTTTTATTTATATTTGATTTTTCATTCTAAAGAGCCAGTTTTATCACAAAAGGTGAACTTTGATTCCCTTGAGGAACGTGTTAATATTATCCGACCATGTTCAAACTTTTTTTAAACCGAGACGATTTAGTAAACGAGGTCTACCTTACTGTACAGTTTGGAAAATACTTCTGAACTCTTAAGAAAAACAAGATTCATGAGGAAATCAGAAGATGGAAATGTAGTTCGACAGGAATAAAAACTTTGAAGAAATTCAGTTTAAAAAATTGTGTTTACGTTGGAAAAAGAAAGTTGGCCAGATTTTTATTTTGCAAAGAATATGATTTGGTGTGAAAATAAGCACAAAAAATTCCAGCTCTTGCTCAGTACTCGCAAGCTATACTGTTAAGAAGAAAAAATTGAAAAAAATGGGTTGCAAGTTGCCTGAGACATCTGAAATTCATGAATAACTGATCTCAGACTGCTGACAGGAATTAACATTTCTTTCACTCTTTCCCGTATCAATTTTCACACACAACCGCACCGTGTGAATCTCCATGATCAGGCTGCTGCTGTAGTTTTTCTTTCAATTTCAAAAAAATAAGAATTTTATCAACAATGATCTAAATGTACTTCTATACTCGTATACAATACTTCATGAAGCCTTATTACGTACACTGCATCCAACACTACAATATTGACAAAAACAAATAATATTAAATTAGCTATGTAATAAATTAATTACTTTATGTACAAAATGTAAATAAATAATACTGGTATACCTACATTCATAAAAGCCTTACATTGCATAAAACAATAATAATAATAATATTAGTTTTAATATCTATTTCTGTATTTATACAGGCAATAAAGTAAATACAACGAAAATTTATCTACAAAGGAAAATAAACATGGACATTTATGTATTCGTAAGTCAGTCTTATGTATCCGTCAGTGAAAAACGTTAATATTTCACCTAATGGAAATTTTTATATAATTAAAATCTAACAACTATGCTGCCAGTTAGGTCCCGCGGACTTTCGATCTGGATGAGGACGTCCACGATGGGCACAAGTAAACAGAACAGTTTCTAGCTTTCACTGATTTCATGACATCATCTAGGTGGGGTGCTACAGCAATTGCTACGTCAGGATGAACTCTGGAACAAAAATCATAAATATTCAGTAAATGGTTATATGAGTTGTTGAACAGGAATTGTGCACAAAGTGCTGTGTATGCGAACCACGTGGGATAGTTTCCTTGCCCGGAAGGGAAGTAACATTATTCCAATTGGCTGCAGTAGCCCCTGTCTTCATCCAATTACCATAGTTATCTTCTTCCCTCATCTCCTTGGAGAGAAACCAATTTCCTCCCCTAACACCCCACTCACAACAAGACTGTCAGAGCACAACGGCAAAGTATCACCCAAGAAGAGGTAGTTTCTTACATTCTCTTTACTCAGCAGTTTCAGTAGTTCCGCTATCAAACCATTTGGTTTCGGTGCTTTCCTTATAGGTACTTTCTTTAATGCCTCTTTGATCTCACTTGGGAGGATTTCCAGTCCTGGAATTCTTTCTTCAGGTGCATGTCGCCAGCCCCCTCATAGTGGAAATGGTGGAGAAAAATATTGTCAATAATTTGTTCTTAATTTGTTCTAATTTGCTCAGCTATTTTTAGAATTTGTTCTTACCCCTAACCCCTAAAAATTAGCAACTCAGTTAGAGGAGCTGGCGACATGCTAGCCTCCGACATTCGATTTCGGGGCTGTAACAAGTCTCAAACATTCGTTCTAATTTGTTCCGCAGTTTTCAAAATTTGTTCCGCCACCCTCCCCTATTTACAGCCTCCAAAAAGAGGGGCAAGATCAACTCATAGCTATATACCCACATGAATACCATTTGCTGCCCACTAAAATTTGTTCTACATTCGTTATACCTAATTTGTTCTCTTATCTACACACACGACTCCATCTCCACCATGCATTTGCCGACTGCTCGAGCTCAGGGGGGGGGAGTGACCCTTAACTCTTCAGTTTCCATATAAATACGATTTGCTGCACCCTGAGGTTTGTTCTATATACGTTCTAGTTTGTTCTCTCAACTCCACACCGCAGACTATCAAAACCATACATTTGCCGACTATCTGAACTAGGGGGTGGGGGTAAGTGACACGTATGTATGAATTTTCCACATAAATACGATTTTTGCTACCAACTGCAATTTGTTCTCTATTCGTTCTAATTTGTTCTCTCATCTACACACTAAAATCTGTCGCCACAAAACATTGGCCGACAATATGAACTTATGTGGTGGGGGTAAGTGGCCTGTATGTGCGAACTTCTCACATAATTGCGATTTGTCCGCCACTGCAATTTGTTCTCTATTTGTTCTAATTTGTTCTCGAATCTACACACCACAATTCACCATCACTTTGCATTTGAAGTCATTTGAAATTCAAAAAGTGGGCTTAAGTGACCCTTAAATCCTGAGTATCCATAAAAATTTGATTTCTTGCCAGCTACAATTTGTTCTGTCATCTACACACTAAAATCCGTCACCACAAAGCATTGGCCGATTTAGAACAAATAAAGAACAAATCGTAGGGGGGGACAAGTCGCAATTATGTAGGAAATTCTTACATAATGGCCACTTATCCCCACCACATGAGTTCATATTGTCGGCCAATGCTTTGTGTCGACGGATTGTAGTGCGTAGATGAGAGAACATATTAAAACAAATAGATAACAAATTGTAGTTGGCAAGAAATAAAATTTTTATGGATACTTAGGACTTAAGGGTCACTTACGCCCACCCCCTGAATTCATATTGACTTTAAATACAGAGTGATGCAGGACTGTAGTGTGTCGATGAGACAACAAATTAGAACAAATAGTAGTTCGTAAAAAATCACATCTTTATGGATACTTAAAACTTAAGGGTCACTTAAGCTCACCCTTTGAATTTCGGATGACTTCAAAAACACAGTGATGGTGGATTGTGGAGTGTAGATTCGAGAACAAATTATGACAAATAGAGAACAAATTGTAGTGGGGGACAAACTGCAATTATGTGGGAAGTTTGCACGTAAGGGCCACTTACCCCACTACAGAAGTTTATATTGTCGGCCAATGCTTTGTGACGACGGATTTTAGTGTGTAGATAAGAGAACAAATTAAAACAAAGGGAGAACAATTTGTAGTAGGCGATAAATCGAAAATATATAGGAAATTCGCACATAAGTGTCACTTACCCCCCCCCTCCTCATCTCCTAGTTCAGATAGTCGGCAAATGTCTGAGGTGTGGGATTGAGAGAATAAACTAGAATGTATATAGAACAAATTTCAGTTTGCAGCAAATCGTATTTATATGGAAACTGAAGAGTTAAGGGTCACTTACACCCCCTCCCCCTGAGCTCGAGTAGTCGGCAAATGCATGGTGGTGATGGACTCATGTGTGTAGTTGAGAGAACAAATTAGAACGAATGTAGAACAAATTTTAGTGTGCAGCTGGCATTATAACTATTAGTTGATCCCGCCCCATTTTTTGGTGGCTGTAAATAGAGGAGTGTGGCGGAACAAATTAGAACAAATGTTTGAGACTTGTTACAACCCCGAAATCGAATGTCGGGGGCTAGCATGTCGCCAGCCCCTCAAACTGAAATGCTAATTTTTGGGGGTTGGGGGTAAGAACAAATTCTAAAAATGGCTGAACAAAGTAGAACAAATTATTTACATTATTTTTCTCCCCCATTTCCGCAATGAGAGGGCTGGTGACATGCACCTTCTTTCTTCTCTTGCTAACTGTTGTACGCCTTTTCTATCGTTCCTGAAAAGTTTGTCGGTGTATTCTGTGATTCTGTCGCTATGTATTTCCGCCTTTTCGTGTTCGTCTATGACTATATGACCACCATCATTTCTCATAACCTATATTGGTTTGGGTTTATGCATTCTTGCCATCTCCTTTGACTTCTTGTATTGCTGAGATTCATAATGTCGTTCCATCAATTCCTCAATGTCTTCACCAGATTTTTGATTCCAGTTCTCTTTCTCCTGCCCGACAGCGTTTTTAATCAGCTTCTGTACTCTTCTACACTCATATTCGTTCGTACTTTTGTATTTCCTTCTTTCATCAGTTAGGTCTACGATTTGCTGTGTTATCCATGGATTCTGTTTTCTTTTTCTGCTACCCCGTTCAAATCCTCGTCACCCCACGGTGGAACCAGCCGGTACTTTCCAAATTCCTTCCGCCTCTGGCCGTGTCCTCAGCAGCCAAACACGAAAGCACAAACGTCATCCTTTGCGAATAAAGAAGCAGCCGTATCATTTTATTTGTTCAGTGGTCTGTTGAGCGCCATCGAACGAAACCAGTTACATTACCGATCGCTATGCTTTTACCTTTTTATGTTAATTAACGTGAGAAAGAAAAATAATATAAAAGAAGAAAGAAAAAAGTACGTATGTCTTTTACGCTTAATTAATGTTGGTTATATGTGCCAACGGGTTTGACTGACGTTTTACTTTTTTCTTACTTTTTTTTCGTCTCTCCCCCCCCCCCCTCTCTCTCTCTCTCTCTCACTCTTATTGAAGCTAATTAGGTCTTTGGGTAAACACCGTTTGCTAAATACGCACGCACCTTCGACTCGTCGAGGTAAGGCTCACTTTGTTTTGCATCGGCGCGTGTACATTAAAATGTAAAATTAATTTTTAATGTAATTAATAACCAGCTGGCTTCTCCTCGATTTAGCAGGAAAAGTATTGCCCGTTTTACTGATAATATAAATAAAACAAACTCGGATGTAACCGGGCCAATTGGATAGAAGCTGGATTCAAAAAGAAGTCGTCTTTTCGATTTGAGAGTGCTTTCCAATAATGCGAAGAGAGCGTTTATGTAATTACGCTGAATGGCTGTAATCTGCCCTGACAAGCTGCATTATGTGTGTGTGTGTGTGTGTGCGCGCGCGCGCCTAATGGGCTGGTAATATGCTGGAAGGCACTCTCTCGAGGTGGTCATTGCACCGGTTGCGCACATATCGCTTTTCAGCTAAATGCGGCTGTACGATGGCTATCTTATACTGTACACTTTCGCTGAACGTGTCCTCGGCGTATCTGACATCTCTGACTTAGACCGCCAACCTTAACATTCACGCATCGATGACCAATAAACTATACTTACGTACACTTAAAAGTGTATACATACATCTATTCTCACATATGATGAAGTTCATTGTAATTCGCCCTCGGTTATTAATTTTCTTTCATTTGCTCTCGCAAGAAAATTATGATCTGTTGCGAGTATGCTTGGCTAAGTACGCCGGTAAACAGGTCTTTAAATGAAACTTGATTTTACGCTCCTGCGATGAGCTTCAGTAGGTCAAAGACGGTGTCGGTTTTCAATGTTTTCATAGAGTCCGAAATTACTGATTGAACCAGCATGAATCGTGAATTTATCATCTTATTGCGTGTTGTAATAAAAGGGCTCCCGATACTATCTCAGCTCTTTGTACTAAAACAATGTCAAGCTAAACAGAAGTCCTTATTGTAGCCCTTAGAACAATACATAAACACGAATGGTATACACAGTATATAAGAGTCGAGGTAGTAAAAAATGTTTGGAATTAATTATCTCTTATGTAGAAATTGCCTCTAATGAACATCAAATGATTGAATTGGGTCTGGGAATCCTTAGGCTGGTAATGCTGGGAGAGAAGTGTGGAAACCTAGTTGACTTCATCGGATTAGTCGAGAGATGCCAAAAAGCAATATAAAATTGTATAAAAACTTTGTGTTGAATAAATTTGAATATGCTATTTTTTTTTATTTTTTTTTTTTCACCCGAGAAAATATATAATATACGAATACCTCACAATACGGCGGAAGACTGTGGAATACCGTGAAGTGGTTGTTTTGGTCAGTTCTGGATTTCAGAAGGCCAAATTTGGGGAGAAAGTAAATTGCACATACTTTCCAGCGGAGGGGTTTTTTCCTACTTTGGAAACTACATGCGAAAATTGTAAATTGCACATACTGTGAAAAGACAGAAGTATACAACGAAAGTGTGAATTGCACACGCTTATAAAAGGTCGGCAGCGAAACATGAATTGTTAATTGCACACAGTACGAGAAAAAGCCATAAGTCATTTTCATTTATCATGTTGACGAGAACGGCGATGTTCTCTGATCTTCTTTAGTGTATGGATTTCTTTGTAGTTATGATGCCTGCTGCTTATACTTTCTGGTGAGTTACTACAGACTTTGTAGAAGTATTTTAGGATCTTGTTGGAAAGACCATTCTTAGATACTGTCTCATGTTTCCCTTTCCTCCATGGAAAAACAATGATCTGCGATCTAAAGGTATTTCAAAATGTTCGAATTACCTCCCTTTCTTATCAGAGATGTCAACTCCCGTTCGTGAACGGGAACGCGTTCAGGAACGGAGCACCTCCACAAACAAGAACAAAGTGATGAACGCGTTCTTCTTCTCACATGAACAAGAAAGAGCAGGAACGCGTTCGTTTCATTTCGTGAATGAGAACTCGGAGAACGGAGAAAGGAATGACTACAGTCAGAGATGTCAACTCCCGTTTGCGAACGGGAACGCGTTCACGAAGCACCTTCACAAACAAGAACGAAGTGAACGCGTTCTTCTCACATGAACAAGAACTGATGTGAACGCATTTATATTTTTGGGGAACGCTGACATCTCTGTTTCCTTCAAGAATACACAAATATGGATATTTCATAATATATGCAGATAAGGATATTTCAACGGTACGACGGTATACATATGGATATATTTCGAAATGGTAAGCTTTATTGTTTAGTAATGGAGAACTCAGCGGAATTGAGAGGTTAGTCATCTCAGGAAATTTAATTTCCCTCCAAATCCCTCCCTTCTTCTCGTGGAAAAGTAACGCATACTATGGATCTGTTTACATTTTATTTCAAAATGTATTGCTAGAGTTCCGCGGCTCTAGTGTTTGAGATTTGAAGCCTTCTTTCCAGAAATATGGATGCGCCAATCTCGTATATGGGTGTGCAATTTACACTTTTTCTGATCCCAAACTTTATTTCCATATGTGTGCAATTTACAATTTTTCTATCTGAAAATTTGTTTATTTGGGTGCGTAATTTACATGTCGTTTTCTTTACCTGACTACCCAGTGTGTGCAGTTTACATGCGCCCCAAATTTGTTGAGAGATTTATTTTTGACAGCCAGTCAGTCAGGTGCTAGATATTAGTTGCGTCCCGAAAACCAATTTGTGCATCAATTGCGGCCCAAGAAATAACAGGAGATAGTTGAATTATGTCCCAAACCAAAAAGAAGATGGTATGAGTTGCGTCTCAAATGTTGAATGAATTTTATTCTTTTCTAACTTGCGTCCAACCCGAGCCGTGGAATCAGCCTTTTCGAGCATTGAGAGAGACGTCGGGGAGGCTGTTAGGGCTGACTTAGCCCTCTTCCCTTCTGGCCGAAAAACCATCCTAGGTCGAAATCTGGCGAGTTGCTACGCGGGCTCGAACCCGGGACCTCCGGATTCCGAGACCAACGCACTATCGACTCGGCCAACCAGACCCCGAATGTTGAATGAATTGCGTCCCAATATAATGTTTTACAGACGTATACGTACCTACAGAAATATGTAAATGTATGTACATGGAAAAAAAAATTTATAAAAAAAACTACACAGAATCATGATGATACATCAAACACGTATTAGGTAGTATAGTAATAAGTTAATTTCATTTTATCTTCGGAGGTAGGAATTTTCTTAACAGGTCGTATACAAAAGTTAGTCGATCAATTTCATCTTGATGTCTGTCTTCGCTATTTCAGGACTTCGCATTTTCAGATAAGACATTTCTTGTATCTCTAGTAGAGCTTCTATGAGCATGAATATATGGGGATAGGAATGACTTTTTTTATTTTATTTATTTATTTATTTATTTTTATTTTACAGCTTTTATTCGGATGTGCGAGAAGTGCTCACGCCACCGAACGCGCCTATAGACGGCCATGCGCTCTTATCGTCCTTCTCCACCACCCCTTATCCCTTCCTATTTTTCCCCATAGAATTCCATAAGATTTTACAATTTCGTTTCTCCATCTTGTGGGCGGCCTACCCCTTTTCCATTCCCTAGGCGACCATTTCTCTGCTAATCTCTCCCATTCTTCTTCTCCCCTTACCATATGTCCTGCAAAGTTCAGTTTCAATTTTTTGACCCTCCAGCCTATATCCTTGGCTCCTGTGGCTTCAACTATTTTTTTCTAGCCTAATCCTGTCCTTGATTCTGACTTTCATTACGCTACGCAACATTCTAAAGTACGTTCCTCAATTTTTCGTATTACCTTTTAGTCAATGACCAGGATTGGGCTCCGTACGTGAGAGTGGGTATTACACATTGCTCCAATATTTTGATTTTCGTTTTTAGTGGTAGGTTACCTTTGAGAAGTGTTCTGTGAGTCCAAAAGTTTTTCCACGCTTTAGTAGTCCTCGCCCCTAGCTCCACTCTATTCCCCTGTCTTCAAAGGCGATAATTTTGCCCAAGTACTTATATTCCTTGACAATGTCTATATCCTCCCCTCTTACCTGAAACCCTTCGCATCCTAGGTTAGTCATTACTTTAGTCTTGGAGATGTTCATTGTCAGCCCCACTTTCTCGCTTTTGATACTGAGCTCTTCTGCCATATTTCTCAGCTCTTCCAGATTGTTACTCATTAATATTATATCGTCGGCGAAGCGTAAGTTATTCAACCATTGACCATTTATTTTCACCCCTTTTTCCTTCCATTTCAATTTTTTGAAGACTTCCTCCAAGACTGCATTGAATAGGTTTAGGGAGAATGGATCCTCCTGTTTTACCCCTTTCTCATTATTAAAAACTTCCCCAACCCTGTTCAATCTTACGTACGCTTTTGTTTTCTCGTACCATCTTCTGAGTACTCTTATAATATCGTTGTTCACCCCCTGCTTGGACAACGCATCCCACACCGCCCAATGATGAACCGAATCAAATGCCTTATGTTATAATCAATAAACATGAGTCCCAGTTGTACGTTATATCCTCTTGTTTTTTTCCAAAATCTGATTCACGGTGAAAATGTAGTCAATCGTTGAATATCCCTTCCTGAACCCGACTTGCTCCCTTGGTTGATTCCAGTCCAAAATTCCGATTATTCTATTTTTCACTATTCTACCGAAAATTTTGCTTATACTCGAAGTCAGGCTTATTGGCCTATACTCGTAATTATTTAGCTCGCTTCTATCGTCTTTTTTATGTAAAAATATTATTTCAGTTTGATGCCATTGTTTCGGTGCAAGGCCTGTATTGACCAATTTGCTGAAAAGTTTTGCCATAAATGACGCAAGAGCATATTTGCTAGGATTCTCAATATCTCATTCTCCATTCCATCTGGCCCGGTGACTTTACCCTTTTTTGCTGTTACTAGGACTTTCCAAACTTCTTCTCTCAGAAAACCTGGTGTATTTTCCTCTCCTCTCTTTCCTTCGTTAATTTCTCCCTCTTGGTTTCCTTCTTTTATCCTTATGTTGTTCTCCCTAAGGTTACCTCTTTTGCTTCCCTGTTGTTTTCGCTTGCGTAAAGTTCTTAGAAAAATTCAGTGGCCTCTTTAATTATCTCCTCCCTACCATACAGCTTAATTTTGGAATTTTTTGCTTTGATAGCTGTGAGCGAATTTTTCCCATCGGAGCCTTACGCGTCTTCTTGCTTGATCCACTTTCCTCCAATATTCCTGCAATCATTTCTTGGTCATACTCTCTTATATCCCTTCTAATTCTTCTTTTAAATAATTTCTTAATTTCGCACAATTCTATTTGGTCCCTCTGAGTCATGTTGTCTTTGCTCTTTAATTCAGTTTTTTTTTTAAATCGATAAGGCCCTTTGTTTCCACGCTAATCTTGTCGTTGGTTGTTGGCCAAGGCTTCTTTTCTCCAACCATCTTCACCACCCCATTGATGGCGTCCTCCATCCAATCGTATTCCTCTTGCAGTCCAAGAAAGAAGATATCTTTAGCCTGCTCCAACTTCTCCTCGAGCATTTTGTTCGCCTCCTCCCATCTGTACACTGGTATAATACATTTCCCCTTCGCTTCCTTTTTCCTGCTATTCGTGGGGTCAGGGGCGAGGTCAACGTTTACTCTTATCAACCTATAGTCTGATAAAAACTGAAATCTGTTTATAATTTCGAATTTCTTCACCATTCACCGGTCGTTTATGAAAGAATGGCCCAATTTGCACCTTGTTTTATTGTCAGGAGATTGCCAAGTCCATTTTTTCTTTAAAAGTTTATTCCAAAAAGTATTCACAATTTTTAAATTTTGCCCTTACGCCACTTCAATTAACCGTTCTCTATTTTCGTTAGTATTCTAAATTCCCCCAGAACTTTTAACTAGGGAGAGTCTTCTCCTACCCTTGCATTCGGTCTCCCTTCGCTACTGTGTGATATCTTATGGCTGCCAAACATGGTCTCTGACCAAACATTTGGGAAAAAAACTTCGAACTGCACAAAACTCTATGGAGAGGGCAATGCTTGGCATTAAACTGAAAGACAAAGTGAATCTGACAAAAATTAAGAACAAATTAAAATCCAACAAAAATATCATCCACTTTGTTAGAAGATTAAAATGGGACTGGGCAGGGCACGTGTGCAGAATGAAGGATGACAGATGGACTATAAAAACAACATTTTGGTTTCTAAAAGAAGGGAGAGAGCCGGGGAAGCAGAGGGCTAGGTGGTCGGACAATATCACCAACTTTATCAGAAACCGTCTCTATCACAGGGTTGCAGCAGACCGGACCGAATGGGAGAGGTTGAAGGAGGCATTTGCCCAGAATAAGGGATTTCGTAGATTTGTAACAAACCTATCATAGATAACTTAAATGTAACACATCTACCCTAAATAAATGCTTATAATAATAAAAAAAAAAGAAAAAATGAAGGGGTTGAGAAAATTAAAAAAAAAAAATTTTTAAATGTTTTAAAAAAAATTTTAAAGCTCATATTTGAAAACAGAAGGGTTTATCCTTTAAATTAAAGTAATGTCCATGCGATTTCCGTAAATTGTTTTTTCTACATTTTTAAGCTCAAACTTAGGGGATTCCCAATGCCCAACCTTCCCCTACGTAAGTTTTCGGGCGGGACGCAATTCATTCAAGTTACTGTGTGTATTTGTGGGACGCAATTCAAGTATCGTACATTCTCCCTCGGGACGCAATCAACATGCAGCCCAGTCAGATGCCGTATCCGTTGCCGGATGTTAGCAGTCGCGGTTTCTGACACGTGACTTTTCTGGGCAGGGTTAGTCGGGGTGGTTTCTCCTTGCCTTCCCTACGGTTTGTTGCGCTAGAGTTTTCCTTCTCTGTGCCGGAGAGTGAGCAGCCGCAGTTCACTTACGGGCCACGTGCTTGCACGACAGTGAGTAAGCTGTTCACGACGTGCACTCGACAGTCACAGTCTTTCAGATCTGGTGGTAACACGCCCGGTGATTGTTGTGCGTTGTTCGTTGGCTCAGGTGGGGTTACAAGACTTGTTACCTTTCCACCTCGATTGATACTTTAATGGCTTTGTTCGCTAGAATAATAGTAGGGGATATGTTTTCGATTATCACTAGCTTTCCGGCGTTGGTGGGAGTTAACTCTGTCCATGTTTCCTTCATTTGGTTGACGAATACGTCAGGTTGACAGTGATGGTGGAAAATATTTGGCTGGTATCTGAGGTTGGCAAAAATAATGCCTAGTAAGGGAAAGTAACGTCTTCGTTTAGGCTTACGTCGAACTCTCCGGTCAGTTGCTTTCTTGAGTTGCTTGGAATAAAGTACGCAAAATCCGTGCCGAAATGATGGATATACAGGTCAATAGAAGTATTGACATCTAAGAAATCTATTACGTAGTTCTCGAAGGGACCCATTTATCGGCCCACAATGGTAATGTTGAATTCACGAAAGAAATATGCTATTTGCACGAAATATATAAATGACAAGCGCAGTAACAAGTACGAAACAGAAAAAGAAAGAGTTTGAAGAAAAAATTAAACTTCAGAACGCAGTATAATTCACTTACACGATAAAATAAAATACGCCCGGAATTTTAATACCTTCTACACACAATGAAAAAAAGAGACACGATATTACTGCGCCCGAAATAAAAAGTTCAAATTCTCGGCCTCCATCATACTTGCCACAAATTTACAATTGCGCACAAATTAATGTCAAAATCAAATTTTGGAGCGATAAAAATCTATGAATCGATTCTCCCCCTCCTCAGGAGCCACAAATTTAGATTAAGAGCCAAACCGATACCAAAAACGAATTCGTTGAGTTCGAAACCCCTCGATGATCTCGATGTGGTAATTCGCATAAATAATAGGTCTAAAAATTTCTAATGTACTGTAATAAAGGGTAATTTTTACACACCCACTCTTTTTTGTTCTCTCAACCGAAGCCCTAAAATCCGCCCTCTCGAGCATTACCTCAGAGCTTCCCTCTGTGGCGTTTCTAGAGTACTTAAGAAAGAATTCTTAATGATCATTTTTATAGAAAATTGGATCCCTCTTAAACTCATGGATCTCCTATCTCCACGAGTATGTACGTTATCCGCGATGACGTATAATTTTTGTGTTTAAACAACATAATATACCGTATGCAAGTCATTTCGTGATATCGATTTTAAAACTCGTAATTTAAACTTTTTTTTTCGTGGCTTCACATTTCGTTCAATCACATTTTTTATTTCGTGCTATTTAATACTTCCCGTTCTCGAATGCCAAAGTGGCCCCTGAGACACCGCACTCCCGACCCCGGAAACTACCCTTTTGAGTATCGCATCAGTGGCCAGAGGGACCCGTGAAAAATGTATAAGGCACATATTTTCGCTGCAGTTAAAGGTCGACCATGACAATGAATTGAAAGGGGAATATTAAACTGCACGAAAGGTAAAATGCGTTTGAACGAAAAGTAGAAGCACGAAAAAGTAATTCAAAATAACGAATTTGTCAGAAGAGTTAACAAAAACCACCTTGCATGAAGTGTTTAATGTTTTTGAACAAAAAAAGAAGAACTATGGTGCATGTGAAAACAGGTAGGCCTACATGTGATACAGATTTCGTTGCAGCTGTGGACCGCAGCGTATAAGTGGGCCGCTCCTGACAAGGCAATTCTCCAGTTGGGACTCGGAATCAAAGTGGCTGACATCTAGGGGATGTTCTGTGAACCCTCATTGAGTGATCATGGAGAAAAAACACTTAATTCTTAAGTGTTGTTTGAAAATACGGCTGTATTTCTTACTTCACCGCACTTCTATTAATTTTGTTACTTGACGTAGGTATTAAATTTTTAATCGCAAGTTTTAATATGTAGCTCCCTGCAGTTCAAATTTGAAGTATGTCCGTCATTTCTTTATTTTATATTGATTTTTTTTTAAACCCCTATTTCCCATTTACGGCAATGTTATCTCTCTTCATGATCACTCAACCTTTTATTAGGAGGTGCACATTAGCGCTCCTATATTCCGTTCCACATCCCACGGCTAACATCAACAAGCCAATCACCGAAAAGCAGTTATCCAGGTTCTTGAAAGGAGAAGGAAAATAAGGAAAATGGCGTACGTTCGATGAATTTAAAGCACACACATTCGGCATCCCCCCCCCACCCACCCAAAAGAAAATCGAAAGTTAGGGTTCAAAATTTGCTGGTAACAAGATAGTCTCAGTACCTAGAGAATGACCCTGTTAGGCACAAATTTTTCGTATACCTGCTTTGGAACTCGTCTCCCTAACAAAAGAATTCTGGCTCTCGATTAAATTTGAATAAAGCTGATCGAATTTCGCGGAATTTCGCTTACAATCTTTCCGACATCCAATTTATGGTTAATGGTCGCATTCCGACCATATACTACTTGATTATACACGGATCAGACAAAGCTGCGTCCTCTTCAGACGAAATTATGTGTTTAGGTAAATAAACGCCGATGGAAATATTTACCGAATTAATTAATTAGGTTAATACGTTGCACAGCTTGCACCGCCGATGATGTCGCTCAATACAGCGCGAGGCGATGCGATGGCTGCGTTGATGAGTCGACGACGCTAACTAAATAATTATTTTTTCATCCAGAGATTTTCCATTGAATAACTCGACTTTTTATACGTTAAAAGAAATTTTATGTACAAGGAAGTGGAATATTAGAACGCGATTAATGAGTCGGCTTTTATATAATTTACAGGAAGAGTTTAAGTTGTATTGGAAAAAAATAAAATAAAAATAAAAAATGGATTGAGCGTAATTTTGCAGAAAGAAAGCCGTGAAAGTTGTGAGAAATTCATTTAAGTGAGGTTAGCATCGGTGTGTACGGCCGAAATGGCGTCGAGAACAAGTGGAAGCAGAATTTTCAGCTGCGCTGTTACAATTACAATATAAATTCTATCCACGGTTATGCCACTGCTAGTTGAAGTATCAACGCTAGCCATATAGAACCTTCAATGTCGATGAAGATACATATGTAGAAGTGGCGATAGCAGGGTGATTGGGGACTACAAAACCTCTTAGAAGTTCTCCAGAAAATTTCATGACCTTGCGGTGACCCTCCCCTCTCCAATGTATATTTTTGTATAAATCGTCCTTCCTGGCTAATTTCTGCATTGCGTGATGCGAGTGTCTAAAGAAAGTATTTGTCTCCTGCATTCCTGCACTTCCAATACGTGATCTTTTCAAAACCACTTCTTCTTCTTCTTCTTCACATGACTCACTCTCCTTTTTCTCCCTTAGCCGGCCAGGTAGGACATCCGTTTAGTTCAGTCACAGTATATATGTTCTAGTCCTCACATTAAGATCTATTTTTACTGACGACGAAAAGTCACTTGCAGTTGAAAAATTTGCGTTAAACTTTTGAAAAAAAAAAAAAAAAAGATCTTAGCTTTCGATTATACCAGGAAGAAGGGGCTATACTGGGTCAAAAATTGATCGCGGATCAATTTAGTCGATGGATTTGAATTCATCTCAAAATGTTGAGTAATTTTTACCCCGAAAAATTTTTCGCCCAAAAGAAGTCTTATGTATAGTATGGAGACATTTTCAAAGTTTTCGAAAATCAAACATCTTGAAATAACCACCTATTCCAAGTTAGTTCTTCCCGCCGAGTTCAAATTCGTTGTCCACATTTGGCGCTGACCCTCTGTTGCAAAGATACGATTAAAAATTTTAGTTATATTAGAGATCGGCTGTACTGGGTCGAAAATTGATTGTGGATCAATTTTGACGGCGAGGAGAGCCTCCAGGCTGGGACTTAGGGAAAATTATTCAACTTTTCGGGACAAATTCATGGCCGTTGTCAAAATTGATCGACACTCGATTCTCGACTTAGTATGCCCTTCCTGGTGTAACCAAATTTTTAAAATCGTCTCTCGGCCATGGAGGGTCAGCGCCAAATTTGAATAAAAAATTTGAACTCGGCGGGAAAAACTGAGTGTAAATTGGTAATTATCTCCATTCTTTTGATTTTCGAAAATTTTGAAAATTTTTCCATACATCAGACATTTTTTGGGCGAAAAATTTTCCGGAGAGCTTACGTGTCGGGACTTGATAAAAATTATTCAACGTTCCGAGACGAATTAAAGTCCGTCGCACAGATTGATCCGCACTCCATTTTCGACCTCCCTCTCCTCCATTATAACCAAATTTTTGATCGTATCTTCGCAACAGTGAGTCAACGCTGAATTTGGATAACGAATTTGAACTCACCGGGTAAAGCTGAGGAGGAATAGATGGTTATTTCAGAGTTTTTGATTATTGGAAATTTTCAAAATTTCTCCATACTATACATCAGCAAAGTGACTAGTTTCTGGAAAACCGGGAAAAGTCGGAGAATGTGAGCACACCGGAAGAGGTTAGGGAGTCAGAAAATTTTGAAGAAAATTTTATGATGTGAAAGTATTGTACAATTTTCTCTGTCAAGCTCAACTGAACTTTCTTTTTTAAATAATTATTTGTTTGTTATGAAAAAGTTGGAAAATGGACTAGAAAAATCTGAAAAAAATCATGAAAAGACAGGGAATTTTTTTTTTTTTTGGGGGGGGGGGAATACTGGCCACCCTGATCAGGTATTTTTTTTAAGCAAAAAGCTTTTCGGAGAGCTTCCAGGCTAGGACTTAGTAAAAATTATTCAAATAGTCGAGACAAATTCAAATCCGTCGTCGAAACTGATCCACACTCAATTTTCGATCCAATATAGCCCTCTCCCGAAGTAACCAAATTTTTATTGTATCTCGACAACAACGTAGGGTCAGTGCTAAATTTTAACAAAGAATTTGAACTTGACGAGAAAAATAATAGGATCAGTCAATTTTTTTGATTATTGGAAATTTTGAGAATTTTTCCATACACATCAGGCGTTTTTTGTGCAAAAAATTTTTCGGAGAGCTTCCGAGCCGGGACATGATGAAAATTATTCAACATGTTGAGATGACAACATTTTTCCAGTAAACGAAATTGGCTCTTATCAGTGATTATCACGGAGAGTTTTCCTTAAAACTGGAAGGGCCTTAGTCGAATTTGGAAGCGTCTGAAAATATCTTAAAAATAAGTCTTGGGGAATCTTGCAAATTTTAAACAAGTGTAAAATACTAAGAGACCGAAAGTGTCTGAGTGTGCTCAAATCATTCCAGATGAATCTTGAAGAGTCTTAATTGAGTGTACAAGATTTGTAAGAATTTTTTTTGGAATTGTAAGTTTTAAATATGCCTAGAATAATCCTCCTTCAAGGTAGTCAGTACAATCTTAAAAAGGCATTTGTACAGACTCGCGTTCTTCGGAGTGAATTAAGAAATTGATTGCACGTCACCAACCTCCATGGCGTTCAACATTCCGATAACTGAACTTGACGAGGCCACCGAGAGTTAATCAAAACACCAGTGATCCACTTTGTGGTAAATCGATACCTACTTGTTTGAGCAGTGCAAACCAAACTGTTATCATACTCGTAAGAGATCAAAAATTGGGCTCAAACAGTGGCGTTGAAAGGTTTTTTCCTAGGAATGTATAAATATTTTTGTCACCAAGCAAAAGAAAGAAGAAGAAGAAGAAAAAAGGAAAAAGAATTTCTTGTTTCAAACTTGTCTCAAAAATCAAGGAAAGGTAACAAACAAAACCGAAAATTTTCAAAAATTTCATCTCTGAACTCTTTCAGGGCTCGTTCTAATCAATTTACTAAATAGTTTTTCAGTTGCTATTTATTTATTTACTTTTTGTTTAGAGTGGGGTAGGAATAATTAATTGATACGCTGTATCCTCAAACTTTTTTGGGTGGATAAAATGTACCCCTGTACTTCTTTCACCATTGGGCTTGAAAATGGATCCAAGTTCAAGTTCTCGGACCACCCATGTGTCTCAATACATATCAGCAGCCCTTCAGTCTTAGTTTCTGTCTTGAGTTCAAAAATCCAAAATAGGTGGACACAGAGAAAGTATTCGGAATGATCGGAAATGAAAATTATTTGGAAATGGTAAAAGTGCAATGAGAAATATAGGACTACATATCGTTCGTACGCGAAGTTAGTTTTGCTAGAATGGAGGGGGAGGGGTGGCTAAACATTTTTTCATGACTCGACGCCCTCCACAGTTCATATGTGATTTTCACATTTGAGGAAACCGCAGTACATTTGGGGAGATTATTTCTTTTCAAGCCTTTCTATTTACGTTTATGATGTCGATACACTTCAAAGGATAATTTTTCCACTACATCGATGTCGAACGGCTAAAATGAAATTTTCTCCTATAGATAACATGATGAGAATTACTGGAAAATTCCTTGGACTATGCGCAGAGGTTGACATACTTGGTACTGACAGGTCAAAGTTTAAGCGGGGTTTGGAGGGACCTTGGGGGGTGGGGAGGGCTGATGCACCTGTACCAAGTTTTTTTTATTTGTTTATTTTTATTATTATTATTTTTTCAACAAGTCTGTATTTTTATTTTTTTATTTTTTTTTTTTTACAGTTTGTAATAATATTTAGGAACGATCCCCTCTATAATTGGCCAATGGCTGTTGAAGGGACCTTAAATTAATATAATAAATAAATAAATTTTTAAAATTATTCGTCTTGGTTCCTGTAAGTCAACCCCCTTCTAGTGTGATATAGGTTTTATTTGTAAGGAGGCTGTACTGGCTGTACTTCAAACCTCAAATAAATAAAGAATTTTAATGTAGATAAAGTGAGCAAAAATAGAAAACCTGAAATACGTGTATCATGGACTTCTATTTCCTTCATCCAATTTTCGGATTGTTGTAGTCCAGCGTTTAGTTCTCCAAGAATTACTACGTTAATAAGGTGTATCGAGAGGCGCAACCAATCATGAATACTCGGATGATACGTCTTTAGTAGAACAACAAGGTACTTTAATATCTCCTTGTTTGTCAACCGTTATCTAGCTAGGGGTTCACAAAGTGTGAGACCTTTAGTTCCACAGACTGAGTAGAAGACTAAGTGTGGCTCTAAAATCTTCCCAGCTCCGAGTTCTTTGGTTCCAAAGTCAGATCGTGGTAGAACAAACGGGAATCTTTAAAGGCTAAATTTAGTTTCTTTACGGGTAGAAAAATTTTATCTCCCCTAAAAGGGGAACCGGGACCTTCTACTAACTTAGACATCTTGGACGGAAACATATCAAACGAAATATCGAAATGGGGTTCATTGGGTCGCTGATTCCGAAAATGCAATCAGATTTCTGATTCGACCCTAATTTTGGCCTCAAATTTGAGTGTTCCTACTTTTGAAGGGTGTAATCAATTATACCGTAGGAGTGGAGCTAGGTATTGGAATTGATGAGGTTTCATAGGCCCATGTGATTTCAAAAATTTAATAAAGATTTCCGATCCAACCCCGATTTTGGGTCAAAAATCCAATTTGACCTTTTAAAAGGGACCAAGCTGACTACCGAAATAAAGTGAACAAAGTATTCGAATAAGGGTTCCTGGTTTTCAAAAATTCAAACAGGTTTTCGATCCGACCCCGATTTTGGCCCGAAAATTTAACTTTTGTCTGTTTAAAGGGTACAAACTGACTTTGCCGAAAAAATTAAACGTAGTATCGGAACAAGAGTTTTTTGAGTCTCTAATTCCGAAAGTTGAATTATATTTTCAATCCCACTACAATTTTCGTCCCAAAATCTAAATTTGAACCCTTCAAATGGGCCAAATTGACTTTACCAGAAAAACGGAACGATGTATCGAAAGTAGAGATATCTACGGTCCGTCATTCTGAAAATCGAGTGAGATTTCTGATCCTATTCTGATTGTGGCCCCTTTAAATGAGTTGAATATTATTGTCAAAAAATTGAACGAAGGGATCCGAATCGTGGTTTTTTGGGTCAATAATTTTTAAAATTCCATCAGATTGTGAATCCGACCCGGAGTTGGGCCCTAAAATTCTAATTTAACTCCTTTGAGTTGGCCAATTGGGTACCAGAAAAGGGGATTTCTGATCCGTTGATTTCAAAAATGCCTGTCAGTCTTCAATCAGAGTCCAAATTGAGGTTAAATGAAAAGATTGCTGAAATTTCTGAAGACGTCGATTTAGAAAACCCAGATTTCGATACTTATTCGATTTTCCGACTAAGTCAATTTTACCCATTTTGAGAGTGAAATCTGGCATCCTAATTGGAGTCCGGCCCAAGTCGAAATGGACATTCGAATTCAGTAAAACCTATTGAACCTTTGTTTCGATTTTCTTTTCTGTTGGGTTTTCCGAGTAAATTCAATTTTACGTATGTTCAGAATAAAAATTTGGATACTGAAGTCCGATTTCGAGTCGACGGAAGATCTGGTGAATTTTTCGAATGTATAATCATGTCTGCCCATGATCCAAATCTTTCCACTTGAAGACTCTAGTTCGCCCTTTGATTTAGGTTTTCGGCTCCAGACAAAGACGTACTGGATACAAGTTGCTGAGATCTGGAGAGGTCTTGGCTTCTAAATCATAGTTATTGACTTCGGCTGTGTTTTTTCTAGGGGAAACCTATAATCTTGATTTCCTGATTATTTTTCTATTTGTTCCCTCACTTAGCTGCTTGTTGAAATAGCGGAATACCCGATTGTTCTTGTTTCTCTGTCTCTTGGTTTGGCTGTCTGATGGAATCTTCAATCAGTAAGTTAATCTGCCCTTGACATTTCTCGAATCTTAGGCAGGCAACCAGTCCAGAAATAGATCTTCAGCACATGAGGGAAAGAGGATAGTTGATAAAGAATGTGAATATGACTGCTGGCCTAAAATCCAATTATGGGTGGGATGTCACACCCAGGACATCCAGCGAGGATCACTTCACAGCCCCAATTCCTTATTTGACTCTTCTTTTATCGTCAACGAACTTACTGCATTAATTTCTTAGCTTAAAATACGTAATGCAAAAATTACTTACAACGATAGGAACGTGTATATCTTCTTGTCCATCAAAGCGACCGAGTCCTCGGGCTGAGCCAGCATGGCTTCGCAAAATATCCTCTTCGAGCAGGGCGTGTTACTCCACATACTCGACGGATAGCTCTCGATCTGCGGCTGATGCTCGCCGTACGACTCGATGGTCTGCAGCATGTTCTCCAGGTGCTTGTCCAGGTCCCGGTGCTTCGTTACCGTCGCTCGTCTGCGTCGGACTTTGGGGTTCTCGCTGCTCGTGGTCGGTGAGGCTGCTGTGGTCGTAGAGGAGGCGTCCTGGAAGCTGGACGATCGACTCTTATCCTCAGCCCATAACGCGTCCAAATGACTGGTGTCGGTCGGATCCAGAATCTGTCCGTCCTGAAGATCCATCATCGATTTGGCCTTGCGCATTTTTACGACGTCGTAATTGAGGTACCTGCTCGGGAAGAAAATGACGAAGTATTATTATGTCGAACGAGTTCGAGTGCTGCGTAAGCATAAAAGGTGATTCAGAAAGATGTGCGCGGATTTCCCCTCTATTTTAAATCTGTGTTGGTCTTCCTAAATCACCGCATACGTAGAACTGGGATGGATTGTGTAAGAAAAGACGGTGAAAGTGAAAACGAGGATGTATCTTATGCTAGAATCAACAGCGGCGATGATGGGTTTCCATTTCCACGTGATTACTCAGATTCGAATTCAATTCTCGTTTACCAGTTCGGGGTCAAGTTGGGAATAAATTATTCTTGAAAATGATAATGAATCTGGCACCAGCAACAGGTGTTCGATTTCACTGTGTTTAGTCACGTGTTGCGCGATTTATGGTCAACTGGGAGTGTGTCGAAGTGTAGTGTCCTTTCTGCGCTGAGAAATGCCACTTGTTTGCAAGAAATCTGTACAGCTATTATTTTTCTGTATGTGTGGAAAGGTTTCTTCTTTTTCCCTTTTTCTCTCTTTCTCACAATCAGTATACGAGATTTTTCACTTCGACCTTTAACCTCACTAAGAACTTCCTTTCGATGTTGCCTGAGCAGAAATTTTCGATCCTTTGAATTTAATGGCGAAGAGGTCTACTTATTGACTGAACTGCTACCCTCGAACTTTCTTCCTATTACTATGAATCAGAAGTTGGAATGATGCTTCGAGAAATCTGGTTCGCTAATTGTTATTATTCTCGAATATGCAGTTACGTTCTCCAGTCACGAATATTTATTAATAGAAAATTTCATATTTCGCACGTTCGCGCGTTTGAGTCCTTGCCTTGCCACGTCTTCTTCCTTACTCGCTTTCTATTTCCATTGAGTTTCGATTTTACTTTACCTTGGCCCAGATACATATATAGCGACTCTCTTATTAAAATATACAAATATTAGTTCGTCTCGGATTTTCCGTTTGCGTTTCGCCTGTCAGAAACTAGAAAATGTCTGGGAGTGCCGAGTAACTATTTTTTTTTTGTCGTAACAATGAAAACCCAGATGAATATTATAACACTAAAAACAATCGCTGATATATTTGTATGTGTCACGTTTAATTCAATTGTCATTGTTGTATTGCATAAGATGATTTGCATCCATCACTAATCTGTGTGTAGAATTTGGAAATCAAAAATTTACATTCTCCCTTGAACTGAATTCTTTTATTTCGAGACTTGAAACCGAGAATTTGTTCGAAGGATGGACGCTTGTTTTAAATTTGAGCGCGAAGGGAGCAGTGCCACATCGAGTTGTGAGATAAAATAGCTGTGACCAGGGCCTCGACCATCTAGAAGGCATAATAGTAAAAGCCCCGGCTTCGTTAGGAATTTTTGGACAGCGGGACGAATTGGGGCTCAGATTAGGCTCGACAGCTGTATTAGCGAAAAAGGTTCTTGGTTCAACAGCCTATCATTGATTCTTCTGTGGTTTTATGTATCCAGTGTTGGAAAAAATTCAAGAGGTGAGAGAGGATGCTCCATATACTACCCCCGGCCGATATTTGCTTCGCTCGTGTCGGGTCTCTCCTAGCCTCCCTCTTTCTGTTTTTGTCTGTCGGCCCGAGTTTTTTCAAAGATGGAGACTCGTGTTGATCAGGAGCGGTACATCTTCGCCTCATCGATCACTCATAACTATAGAGACCGGATTTCTCGGCGTTGGGCACTTTTTTCCTTGAGGACGAAATCAATGTGAGTTGAAATTAAGTTTGAATCGTGAAAAATGGGACACAGGGAAAAAATTATATTTTGCTAAAAAATGCCGAAAACGAGAAAAATGCCAAAACATACCAAAACAACGAAAAATCGTTGTTCTCGAATAAAATTATTGAGGAATGAAGTACTGTGCTACAGACAGCTCGAATATGACGCTAACGACTATCGAATTATCAACTATATGTATAGACGTTAATATGTACTATTTCCACATATCAGAGTAAGTCTCGTTGAGGGGTACTCAGTATCATTTACCCCTCCCTCCCTCCCTTAATAGGAATGGAAACTGAGTATTCAGCAAGTTAATAAAAAGGAGCCTCGAAAAAATTACATGATTCCTGTAACTTCACAAGAATTTCTTTTCTTTCTTTTACTTTTTGACAGACGGGAAAACATTTTTCTTGTTTGTCGACTTCAATTTAAAATGTTTGTCCCCCCCCCCCCGCCCTAAAAAATAACCTTCTAACTGTTTTTTCTTTTCTTTTATTTCTGTTAACATTTACACTCATAATTAGAATTAAAACATTCGAAGATTGAGCCTATCTGCTACTTTGATTTGTAATTCTCTTATCAAATACGTAAATGAGGTAAACATTGAGTTTTCCCACCTTTTTTTTTTAATGCCGAGAATTATGCCGAGTTTTCCGATTTTGGTGCCGAAACTCACACGTTTCAATGCCGAAAAATCCGGTCACTACTCATAACTCAACTCCGTCTGTTTGAAAAAGAAGGAAGAGGCAGAAAATGAATGGACCGGTGGAAGACAGGTAGATAAACAGAGGGAAACATAAAGAAAAGATAGACGGACATGATTTACAGTGTGTAAAAGCTCGAGGATAGATGGGTCATTCTCCAGAAACTGAGAATACTTTGTTACCGGCAAATTTTAATCCTAAACTTCTGTTTATTTTTTGTGTGGGAGTGGGTATTTTAGGTTACTTAAATTCCACCAATCCAATTCATCAGACAGGACAATTACCATCTTCTGAACAGAAAAATCGTAGAGAGGTGTCCGTCGTGGAAATTACCATCTTGTCTCAATACCTGCTATATTTGTTATTATTTTTTTTTTCTAGTTGTTTTCCCCCAATAATGTGGTACAGTGGAACTTCCCTAAGTGCAACCTTGTTTAGTGAAAAAGTTGCAATAAAAACTGTGTTCCTTCCACCTTCAGAAATTTTGCACGTTATTTTGCCTCGCTATCTGCAACAAGACCGGGATAAGTGCAATCACTCCTAGATCTCTACACAGTGGCGTAGCCAGCCCAGTGTTCAGGGGGGGGGGGTCTGGTCTCGACCAATGTGGGAGATTAAATTAGAAAACCCTCCTCTACTACTACAAGTTTCGGTTCTTTTCCCTCTACAAATGAAATCGTAGTATGCAGCAGGTTTAAGTGCTAGTTTTTCCATGTTTGCTTGTACACGTGAAATGGAAGCAGAATAGGACGTCCTCACAGTGTCGAGAAAAAAGGCCGAGGCAGAGCACTTATGCAAAGAATTTTTCTTTCTTTCCTCGCTCAGTGCAACTTCCATAACTCGATAACTGTAACAAGAATTATGTTCCCTTGCGATTGCAGTTAGTGAAGTTCGACTGTAATGATTCTGAAGCGCCATGCACTAAAATTCATTCTGACTATATTAGGATTCAGTTGACTTACTAGGACTCTTTTGAGACGCATTCAGACTCGGTTAAGACTAAAGTCGTTGATACTATTTTAAAACTGTGTTTTCAGATCTCATTCAAAGTCGGTTGAAATCAGTGGCGGATCTAGGGAGCCATTCCGGAAGGTATAATTAAAATTATGTGAGTATAATTATATAATTTTTATCCCCTCTTCTAAATACGTGGATCATTCAATCCCCCTCACGATCATAATCCACTTTTGAGGTTTGAAAGATTTGTACTGCTGACTAATTGTCACTGAACACGACATTACCCAGTGAAGAATTTAACTGAGTAGCAGACGGATGTCCGAAAATTCCCCTCTAGGTCTCCCCCCCCCCTTGGCTGCTTGGAAAAAATAGCTTTTATCCGTCGGGAATGATTAATGGGTCATTCTCCAGAAACTGAGAATATTTTGTTACCAGCAAATTCTAAACTCTAACTTTCAGTATTTATTATTATTTGGGAGAGCGCAACAAATTCCACCAATTAATTCATCGGACAGGACAAGTACCATCTTTTGAATGGAAAAAGCATAGGGAGGTGTCCATCATCACGGATGTTACCATCTTTTGTCTCAGTTAGTACCCGTTATATTTTTTTTTAAATTTTGTATCGTGTTTTTTCCTAGTACAATGGTATTATTATTCAGAAAGAGTGGAAGTATATGTGACCTGGAATCATTAAATGTGCCCCTGGTGTCAAGAAATCATTTTTCACTTTCTTAATAATTCCAATAGAAAAAATTCACGCCTTTTCGAATGAAACAAATCGCAGCTTCCTATTTTCGTTATCCCTTTCATAAATTATTTAAAAATTAAGTCAAGTTTAAAAACATCTATTCACTTGGCGCTGTGTGAAACGGGCCTAGGGAATGACAGAGAACAAGAATTCGAAACATGGTTGTCATAGCAACGCGTAAACGCACCACCACAGATTGTGCGCACCACTACCACTGTCCCATCTTTACACTCGCTTATCTCGAAAACCTGTTTTCGCACGAGAGGCATATTTCATGATTCCAGGTCACGTATGTTAAGAAGTTCAGTTTGCTATCTGTGACTTCTCATTTCCAGAAGGGATGGCGTAAAGTTCCGTAACCAGGGTTTTCAGTCCATTGTTGTGGCCAATTTGGACGTGCTTTACACATTTTTCAGCGCAACAAATAGCAATACAGATGCAGTTTTGATCCTTAAACACGATCTGCAGGTGCTACACTGTAGTCACTGACGCATGTGATAGCACAATTTTCAAAAATTCCGCGGAAAAGAAAATTCTTGAAGCTGTTTCATTCATAGTCGGGACAGTTCTAACAAATCTGAATCATAATTTTAACATGTTTTAGAAAATTTTTGAACCCTTTCAACTTATTACGGTCTTCACGAGTCTTGAATGCGTTATCTAAACAATTAACTGTAACGAGTTCTTAATTAGATTCAACGAGTCTTTATATAGGCTTAAAAATTCTTGATATGTCTTGAAACAGTCTCACCAAGTTGTAGTGGGTCTTGATGCAATCTTGGATAGTTCCTACATATTCTGAATCAGTTGTCACCTAATCTTAAAATACCCTTGAGGAATCTAATCAGAGTTATAAATCAACAAAGTTTTCTTTAATAGGTAAGTTTCTATCTAATTATTTTATAGCAGGGTCTTAAAGCACGTGTCAGACTGAGGCAATATCACCCACAATATGTCACGAGCAGTATAAAGGAGCTTTCACTAACTTACAAAACACATGCAATTATGGGTATTAAAATAGTCTCAATGAATTCGGTTGTCTTATCGAGTGCTAGGATAGACCTGACTAGGGACGTACCGACAGGGGGAGAGGGGAGATTCCCCCTAGGAAATCGTCTACGCAACAGTTGGGAAAATCGAACAAGTCAAAAGCTTCCTTTTTTTTGCTTCCACACTTTATAATTTTGAGTTGAATCAGTTGGAACTTTCACCCCCCCCCCCCTAGGAAAAACTCTTCGGTGCGTCGCGTCACTGGTCCTGACAAGCCTTAAAAGAGTGTTGGTGAGTCGTAGCCGAATCTCAACGAGATTTTACGTAACACTGAGTAATTTAAAATAGTTTTGTTAAACTTTAATGTAATCTCACCGAGTGTTTAACAATTTACTTAAGTCTCAACATAGCTGTACACAAGTCTACGCGGTCCTAAAACGGCTTGATAATTTTCAGGAGTGTTAGTGAGTCTTTATATAGTTCTAAGTTAAGTATATTTAACAGAATCTTCGAGGCTTGAAATGGTCTTAATAGAGTTTTACTGAGTCGAGGTCTGTTAAAACCAATTTAAGCGGGATTTTACGACGGAAAATTTTCGACTGTTGGCTATAGATCCAGTGCTATTGATTTCACACATATTCACACACGAAAAAAAAAATTTACCCTACCTTCGATCAATAGTTGGGCTGGTTCGAGAGAAAACGTTTCCAAAATGATTCCATTATTTTAATAAGGCTTTTCTAAGTGTAAGCTGCTGTTTCACTTACAATTTGAAAAATTCGAAGGTCAAGAATACACTGTCTTCAGATTTACAATTCTTACTCTCCTAAGCTCTTATTATGCGGCTATGTTTTTATTTATATTGCTCAGTGACGTAGCCAAGGAGGTTCATCAAGTAGTGGGTTTTCTAATTTTAGCACCCCCTGTAACACCTTGTCATCCTTTGGTTAAGATCAGATCCCCCCTGGTACCCTAGGCTGGTTACGTTACTGACATTGTCCCTACTTCAAATTCCACGGGTGCTATTTATAGTTGATTCGTTGTAATCCAACTCATTGTAAGAGAAAATTGTTCGACTCGACTGAACCTCTGTCCCACATTTATTTTTGCTAATTTGTTCGTCTATTTACTTAGTGCACCGAGCCGCACGAAGTGACTAGTAATTAACTTCTCGACCAAATTAACAGATAATCTAAATAGATTTCGTAATCCACTGTTGAGATAACGAACAGATCATTTAAAAAATTTGCTTGCGTATTCCCGATTTTTTAAAAATTTCTTAGTCAATTTGTACGATGTCGGGATTAATTAAAAAAAAATAAAAATATTCGAACAGTAGTAGATTCACAGGAGGACGAATCACACGCGTATTATGACCTCTATAATTAATGATGTAAATGGTTAGTAATAATACACTGTATTTTTTATCCGCGATATGCTCCCATTGTTCATAATTAGCGTTTCCTATGCTTTTTCCTTTTTCCACGAATGTGTAAGAATGGAGCTGGAGAGAACGTCGGTGATTCTGTCGGTATTTCTGTCCACTGCGTGTTTCCCATCAAATTTGACTTTTGATTTGCATTCTCATTTGCAAGGAGTATCAGAAAACATCGAAAGCCGATCAGAAATAGGTCCTCCATTTAAACAAGTTCATTTTGATTTGCCAATTGTTATTTGTTAACACGTTTCTGTTTTTCCTTCTTTTTTTCTATCAACTCGTATTTTTATGCATCGTTCCCTGGTCCCTCCTGCTACATCACCAGTCGAGTGGATAGCGTGCTGGTCTCGGAATCTGGAGGTCCCGGGTTCGAGCCCACGTAGCTAGTCGCTACATTATGACCTAGGCCGGTTTTTCGGCAAGAAGAGAAGAGGGCTAAGACAGCCCTAACAGTCTCCCCGATGTCCCTGAGGTAATGCTCGAAAGGGCGGATTCCAGGGCTCAAAAAATGAAAAAGAGATATTAAAATTAAGTAACAGACCATGCGTTTCAATTTATGAACCTATGTACATCGAATAGCTTATCTCCAAATAGATTATTATTTGTGTCTTTCTTGTAATTAGTTACTCGATATTTATGCAGATTAACCCCTCTAAAACTGAACTGTCTTCTGGTTTTTGCATCTGTGGTGGCATATTTTGGGACCAGGTCCAAAATTTACCAGTAAAATTCAATCTAGCAATCATAAATATCTATGAATGGAATACAATCTGAAAATAATGACCATTTAACCGGAACCTTACTGATGGAACCCAACGGGATCCGAAAATTACCTTCAAATTAAATTCAACGATCTCGAAAGCCTGTGAATACTTCAATACAATAAACCACTGTTTAGCCATAACTCCCTTTTGTGAACCAGTGAATCAAATCCGTAAATCATACATAAAATCGAATTTAAGGACCTTGAAACCCTATAAATCGATTACTAATGTCAGATTTTACCTCAATCACCCCTAAACTCAATTTTTGGATCCATTCCTTTGTGTTACTAACTTATATTTCAGAGTCAATCTATTGGATATCTAATCGGTAATATATAACCAACCAAAATCTAAATTTACACGTTCCAAACACTCTTGAGGGGAAGGAAAGAAGATTTGTTTTAAAAATGTCAAAACCTAATGTAATGTCCTGTAAGAAAAGGAACCGATGTGTCACCTGTTAATCTTGTCTGATCGAGCTGAAATTTTCAGGAATAGATTTTTGCATCAAATGGAATAATAAACTGCCCGGTACTCGTTAGAATTAAGAAGTGAAAAAGTTGCTTTCAATCGAATGACTTCATCATTTTCAGTACGAATTTGATGCACCTCAATTCAGTTAGGTAGGTACACTATGCAACAAATTTTGACATTTTCTTGAGTAGGTGAATTAGACCTAATTTTTTCAGGCCTGTTTGTTTGACTTTTCTTGGACGGACTTGTTGCTCAGAAGGAAAAGATGGTTCAACATCAAGGTTTTCTGCAACTTCTCTCGCATGAAATAGCATTTCTTCAAAACCTTTGTCAGTTCTTATTTGCTAAAAGTAGGATTTTACTTAAGAGATCAATTCAATAGCAGCTGAAATATCAAAATCTTCTTTTTGCAACAGTTTGCTTGTAACATTATATAATCCTGGAGAGAATCGTATTCCAAACAACCAAGCAGCATATGAATTTGAGGCTTTGTAATTTTTCAGCCAGACCTAAGGCTGAGCTTCTGGCATATGCATCATTTGTTGAATCGGTTGACAACTCTAGAAGCCTCTCGTGAATGTTGGCGGAAATAAACAAGGAATTGCGACGTTTACTATTTTTTGCATTATTTTTCTGCCTTCTTACACATTGCGGTAAATTAACTTCGTTGTTCTTACATCTGTTCTGACAAATTTTCAATCAAAATGTTTAAGATGAGTAAAAGTAAGATAAGTAAAAAAAAAATTCACCTCAAGTTTGTTCAGCGGATCATTGTCTTTTGGACGTTTGGTACCCCCTAAGTTCACGGCGCCCCAGGCCTTCAGCCAGCCCTGAGTCTGGTAGGTAAACAGTGCAGTCGGCTGCTCTTGGAATGATAAGCGTCATAATACGAGGGATGATCAAAAAGTAACCTCCGCTACCTCTGAAAACCGAAAAAAAAAGACAAGGGAAAATTCCCCCCAAAAAGGACATGTTTGTGAGGCTTCTGAGACAACACTGTAAAAATTTCAGTCGCGTACGACGAACGATGCAGACAGGGCAGTACAAAAACGATGGAGCTACTGTTTAGACGTTAGAATTATCACTTAGGTCAAGTGCATGAGACACCCGGCTATAATGCGTAAGATATTTGTCCTGCCGAATATCTTAGTCGTTGGTGTTGCGGTGATACTCGCAGATAGTCGAGCGCACTCCAACTGATATAACCGGGAATGTACGTAGGTAGCATCATCAGAAAGTAACCTCCGTTACCTCTGAAGAAAAAAAAAAAAAAAAGAGACGGGAAACATTTTCAAAAAATAGGACATGTTTGTGAGGCTTCTGAGACAGCACTGTAGAAATTACAGGCGCAAGGCCAGCAGGGAAGTACAAAAACGATGGAGCTACCGTTGAAACGTGTGTCAAGAATTGAAGTGCGCGCAGTAATACGTTTTTTCACCGCGCTTGGCGCATGGCTGCGGTATTCGAATTTTTGTCCGCTTACAAACGCGAAGGAGAACCCATGCTCGACCGAATCATGACGGGGGACGAGACGTGGGTTCACCAGTATACTCCTCCAAGCGGACTCGCCAAGCGCGGTGAAAAAACGTATTACTGCGCGCACTTCAATTCTTGACACACGTTTCAACGGTAGCTCCATCGTTTTGTACTTCCCTGCCGGCCTCGCGCCTGTAATTTCTACAGTGCTGTCTCAGAAGCCTCACAAACATGTCCTATTTTTGAGAAAAATTTTCCCGTTTTTTTTTTCCCCCAGAGGTAGCGAAGGTTACTTTTTGATGATCCTACGTACATTCCAGGTTATATCAGTTGGGATGCGCTCGACTATCTGCGAGTATCACAGCAACACCAACGACTAAGATATTCGGCAGGACGAATATCTTACGCATTATAGCCGGGTGTCTCATGCACACTTGACCTAAGTGATAATTCTAACATTTTCCAGGAAAGCGTTTTGAAAATTATTCCCTCGGTGCATTTTTAACTGGTAAACTGGTTACAAAAGGTAATTTAGGTACCTAATCAAACTTTACGCACTAACTGTGATGATTAAGTACCACCGACTACAAACGTTCATCACTTAGGACAAGTGACATGAGATAAAACCATCTATTTGTACTGAGGTCAAACAACATGCCCCCTCTATAGCGGACAGAAAATTAAATAATTCGGTATTTCATTCGTGCAGGCTGATAGCTTACAGCTGCAGTAATAGTAATAATATGTACTTAGGTCAGTTTCCATCAAAAAGTCACTTAGGTCAATTGTGCATGAGACACTCGATTACGTTCAGTGTCGCGCCCTGAAAGGGAAAATTCACTTGGACTGTCGGCAAATTCGGAGCGGCGCGCAACAGATTTATGCTGGTTGTCCGGAAACACCATCCCAGTTTACTCCAGAAGGAACAGGCGTTCACTGAGATTTGCATGTGGGAACTCTCCTTAAGGAAACGGGTGCAACGAGCACCACGCAGAAAATGGATACAGGACCAGTTAGGATTAATCATGACTCGTGTACGAATCAAATTGACTCCAAACTTCTATCACAGAGAAAGCCGACTACAAGCATTATGAAACGTTGAAGATTTGACAAAGGGCTTCATCCCGGATTACGCCCCCCCCCCCGTACCTCAGTTCTTGATGGGCACCTCGGCCGCAAAACGAACTAGAACATGACTCCTTTTACACGTGTTTATAAACACATTGGGAATAGAATTGGCAGACGACTGCAGCCGGTCCATTAGATCACTAGCCGCTGATGGTCCAACAGTCGGCAGCACCACCGAGGACAGGCCACGAAGCCGGCGAGCATCAACGTTCACCCACGTGACCAGAAGCGGAAAAAGACAGCGTCGGCCGTCGAGTTTTCAACACCATCTTCGGCCAATGTCAAGACCGGTACGCGGCACCCGTACCGCCCGCGTCCGTATCCGTATCGAAGGAAACATCTACGGTAACGGCCCTCCACGACCGACGAACGGATTCTCTATGGCGGCCGTGCAATTTCTTTTAATCTTTCTTTTCTGCTGTTACATGAATTGCAGAAAAAATCGCGCGATATAACACCGCGGCGAGACCGGAGCGGTGCGCGCGCAATCCAACGATAACGGTATCGGTTCGCAACCAGTTAAGCGACCGTGGCGACATTTTCGTATTCGTGTTTTTAATAGATTCGAACAAACATTTCGATCGTAATTGGTATGCCGTGTCGGACAGGGAGTCGGTGCGTGCGGTCGGAGAAAGTAAATCCGAACAACGTCGAACGCCGGCCGCCACCGCCGCCGCCGCCTCGCCGCGTGATGTAACACGAACATCGCGCGTTGATCTTTGAAAGAATAGCGTTATAGCGCTTTTGCTTTCTCTTTCACGAACGCCTCCTCTCCGGTCGGCCCCGTACTCGTGAGACGCTCGTTAACGGGGGCGACGCGCTGTGCGCTGACGGAGGAGTTCCTCGCGCTGGTCGGTGACATTCAAATTATAAAATATTCGCCGCCTCATAATGGACGCCGCGCCGCCGGACGCCGAATGGAAAGCGCTCGCCGTAGCCGTGCCGTCTCTCCGTTATCAAAATGATTTAATATTACAAAATGTGTAACCGTTCATTTCACTCGAGACGATCAACGAAATGCGGTAATTTTTATAAAATGATCGCTCGACCGCGTGGCCGCGTCCTCGTCGACCGGTGTGAGTCGGTGTACGCTACTCGCTGCGTCCGAGTTCCTGGTGCCGTTCGTTAGGATTTCTGCTGGGCAAGAAAGGGGCGAGAAAACGGCAAAAAATTCGGCACGAATGCAAGAAAATTGAAGAAAGCGAGACAATGGCAAGTTTTTGAAAGGCAGTGCAAGAAAATTTCGCCGTTTCCGTATTGCGTCCCATCGTCATTAATGGGGTGGGGGCGTCCGAGGTGAGATGCGTTCCAAAACAAGTTACAGCTGCGACCGATAGTGAGATCGTGATTTGATTTTTTCACGTGAAGTTTTGCACAGCGAACCACATTGACACATTGACAGTGCGTGATTAAGCTGTGGTCATAGAATTTCTTATTTAATTTTGTGAAAAGGTCACATAAAAGTAAACACTTAATATATATTTCTAATGGTTACAAGTTTCGTTTCCATAAATTATTAGCTGACACTGTTGAGAGATGGTGCTGCACCAAAACACTTGTTCGGCGTTTTTAAAGAAAAGTAGCTAAGGTGAAATGTCAGAAATTACTCGTCATAGTCATGAACCAGAAAAGGAACACGTTCTACAAAGGTAAATTGTGAGCAACCGGTTAAAGCGAAAGACTGGATGAATTATGCGAGCGTTCAGCAAAAATTTCACACACTGAGATCACACCGATGGAATTAAATTCTTTAACTGGGTATGATGTTTCTCTAATACGTAAGAATATTCATCATGCTCGATGCAGAGTGCTGCCCTCTCCCCTCAACCAACTCTAGCAAAACTCCATGACATTGTTCAGAACATACAGCTCCAGACAAAGAAGTTGTTATTCATAAACGACTCGGTCAGTAATATAGTAGGTCACTCCGTCAAACTTAAAGTACCTCACCAATTGTGAAGCCATGTTTGTAGATGGTACATTTAATAGTGCTTCAGTTCTGTTTTAGCTGCTTTTTGTCATTCACAGTTTTAAAAGTTCTGTGTATGTACGATTTTTTTTTTTTTTACTGCCAAACACAACCACCGGTACATACGTAAAGGCTTCGGAACACCTGAGCAGTCATGTCCGGTGAGTACCACAAATGCTTTATATCAATTTGGAAAATGCTATCCATACAGCAGCTCGACAAGTATGGCCAAATATCCAGGTTAAAGGTTGCCGATTTCATCTGGGCCGAGCCTGGTATCGCAAAATACAAAGTCTAGGATTATCCAGCCATTATAAAGTCCACGGTGATGAAGTAGGAGCCTTCCTTCGTACATTTTTTGGCCCTTTTTGCCACCCCAAGAAATAGAAGATTGCTTCATGGAGGATTTAATGTGTAGGGCCAGATCATGACGGAGTTGTACAATTTTGCGACTGTATTTTAGACAACTATATCGACAGCAGTTCTTCATTTCCTCCATCTGTACGGGCAGAGTTTTCAAATTCATTGACGAGGACAACCAATGCGTGTGAATCGTTTGATTCGAAATTGAATTACATGTTCTGTCAGGCGCACCCGAATATTTACATTTTAAGTACGCATTGATAGGAATTCAAATCTCATCTTACACTAAAATGAAAGACTACCGTTTTTACCTATTTCTATATGAAAATGTATAGCTTCGTGAAATTGCCTGTATTGACAAGTAATTTTTGTATTTCAAAATAAATGTACTGCAACATTGTTCATGTTCTATTACCAATACTAGCAGCGCACCACATATCTCCATTCTATATATTTAAAAAAAATGAAAATTACAAAAATTTATAAAGTTATCATATTACAGGACCTCCTTCCACACCACATTTGCAGTTTAATAGCTTCCAGGTTGTACTTGGATATTTAAATTATTAAACGAAGTTGTCCGCGACAGAGCTACGTATAATTGTCCATGACTGAAGACATACTCGGGTAGATATATCCCAACCTTTTCCAGCGTGTGTCCCTGGGCCTTGTTGATCTTCATACAAAATGCTAACTTTATTGGAAATTGTCTCCTTTTGAATGAAAAAGGCAAGGTGGAATTGGCTGGCGACAGGTCTACTCTTGGGAGTAATATTCTTCGACCGCACTCCACCCCAGTTATTATTTCCAGATCCAGTACATTCGTGTACATGTTTCTCACAATTAGTCATGTCCCATTCAGCCGTCCAAATGCCACATTCATATTACGTAGCAACATAACAATCGCACCAACTTTTAAGTGTAATTATTTGGTGGTAAGACTATCCAGAAATTTAACGGGGAATCGCAGGATTTCACTGTCATTTTCACTGATCAGTCTATTCACGCTTGTGTAGGTTTTGGCTTCTCCAGGAATCAAGTCCAAAATTTTGTCGTTGATTTTCTGACAATGATCATTCTTTGGTGCCAGAATTGCAACATTAGAAAATTTCAGGACATCCTCTGGAGTGTCAAACTTTTCATCATAGACATCTCTTATAATGTCCTGATGAATTATGCTTGCAGGTAATTCTATAATGCCCCCATTTTCAGAGCCAGAATGAGGGAAAGTACCATTACCAATCTGCAGCAAGAATTCTGAGAACTCTTTTTCTCCTGCTTCCGCTCGCATGTTCTGGGTCAGTCTCAGCGTCTTGAATATAGGTCATAAAGGAGAAAACTTGATGGCATTAGCAATTGTAGCACCTCTTGAACCATGTGGAACTACTGGCAGAACCTGCCTAAAATCTCCACCCAAAACTACAATCTTGCCGCCAAACGGCATGTTATTTCCCATTATGTCCTTCAGTAGTCTGTTAACACACGTCGGAGCGTACATTTGAGTGATCAAAAAATCATATGAAAGGGATTGCTTCACCGAGTGTTCTTAGACTAAGATGAACTTTGTAGGTCAAGTAGGTCGTGAGTAATGGGCAAAATAAGTGGAAGAAATGTGTGTGAGTGGTGAGGTTGAGTTGGCTGTTACCTCATAACTCTCCTCAGACTGAACGGATTTGAGTGATCAAGAAAGCATATGAAAGAGGTTGCTTCACTGAGTGTTTTTAGACTAAGATGAACTTTGTAGGTGAAGTAGTTCGTGAGTAATGGACAAATGAGTGGAAGAAATGCGTGTGAGCAATGAGGTTGAGTTGGTTGTTACCTCATAACTCTCCTCAGACTGAACGGATTTGAGTGATCGAAAAAGATTCATAAGGAGCTTGATTCAACGAGTGTTTTAAGACCTCAATCAGCATTGTGCGATAATTAGGGCCTGAGGTATAGGTGTTGAACTTCATAGAACCGAGTTTTTCAAACATATTTTTAATGAGGACCGATATTCCAAAACGGCCTCTGTCCATTTTTTTTTTGAAAAATCGTTTTATAGCGCCATCTGGTGAGGAATCTAGTAATACATATTTTGGCCCGAACAAAATCACAATATTGTGAATCTGACGCATGTAAGAAGCGAAAATAGACTTGCAAAAAGAAGAAAAAAGTTGTTCCAAAACGGCCTCTGACCACATATTTCTATCACAATAGAGGAGTCGGCATTATCTTGAGAATTTTATGAATTAGAATCTACTGAAAAACACAGTATGTCTTATTTTGTGCCAAACCAAAACTAATAATTCAAGAAAGTTGCTCCAAAACGGCCTCTATCCAGGAGATCCTCCACTTCGCGACTGTCATGCGCGTCTCCTGTTCAAGGTACATTCAATATTTCAACGAGATAAATTCCTGTAAGAGTGTTCTACTAGGCAACCCGACTGTCAATCGTGACATGTAGGTGTAATATGTATAGGGATACACCAAGTTTTTTCTTCCCCGTGAAAAAAAAAAAACGAAACTGGACAGAGGCCGTTTTGGAAAATCGCTAGTCAAATATATAAAGATTAGGTTTCGGTCACTCAAACTGGTATGTTAGAACACTGTGGGAAGTAAGTAGTATGCAGGCTGGGACCCAACTAGTATGCCTACTTCGGGAGACATCTCGGATGCAGCCGAAAATTTTATAATATAATGTTCGCCAAGAACACAACTGCCAATATTCCCGGGGGAGTATATAAACTCGAAAACCCCGCAGAGTTTTACTTTCTTAGAAGACAAAAATAGTGCAATATTGAAAAAAATTGGAAATATTGTGGGAAAATGGCAGCAGATGGCCAAATATCCTTGAATATGCTCTAAAAATGCAGAAAATATATCTAAATGTGCTGGATCAAGTACAGCTCATTCTTCTTGAAATTTTATGAATTTCAAAAATAACATGGATGTTCCCTGTCTACTTACTTCAACTGGAAAAAAAAATGCGACTGCATATTTTTAGAATCCCTTGCTCCTGCCTTGGTATTTCCAGAGGTATTCCTTATCATATCTTGTTAGGTTATCTGTATTTGTAGACTGATATCAGTTCCAGTAAGGATCTATAGTTAACATCTGGGTTAAATCGATCCGTCATTTCGTTTGCAAAAAAAAAAAAAATCATTTTTCCACTTTCCTAGAAAATTTATCAATTTTTCCTACTTTTGATTATATTTTTGGTTTCTACATGAAAATGAACGCCAAACATTACAGAAAATAATACAACTCAACAACCAGAACAATGTTAAAAATTTTCTTACGTTCTGTATATTTTCAAATTATTGTAGGGGAAGGTGTCCTAAGATGGCGCACTGCAGATTTCTCGCAACTGGCAACACTGATGTCAGAACTGACTTTGCACCGACTTCGTACTTTGTGTACGACTTATTAAAGTCTGAAACATTTCTGAGGAATTCTGAGCTCATATTTTTCTCATCAATTTCTGATAGCTTATATCGCTTTGAAGTATCAATCTCATTTCTGTTGATAGATGCTAATCTGCACGGATCCCTTGAAGAAAAAGTGAGCTAATGACGAACATGGAGGACTTCGTATTATGTCTTACCGTCAGAGCAGGTATGAGATCTCAAAGAAAGTCTAAACGGACGAAGCTAGTAGTGTCAGACGGCTGAAGGAATGTACTCGTACATTTAAACGCTGCACGCTAGTCAAAGACCACGGAAATATGAGCATAATCAGAAAAAATTAAGGGCGAACTCGAAACATCGTAACGTTTTTGGTGTGCTGGACTACTCTTGGTCTCCAGTTCACTGAATTCCTCTAATAATTCCCACGTTTCTGAGGCCGTGGATTACTGCGCGGCTTTTTTAATAACACTCCAGTCGAACTGGCTGTACTCACCCTTAATGGGAGGCCATAAATCCGCGTCTCTACTTCATGTTGCAAATCATGCTCCGCCTGCTCCTCTTCCTCTCCAGTCCCCAACTCGCTTTCAGTTTTTCGAATAACTCTGCAGCTTAGGACAAATGTTTTTCGTTTGAATTTAATGATCGCTGCCCAAGGCTTATCGTGATCGGAAGTTCTTAATTTTGCGGCTTTGCCCAACCCAAGACCCCTATGCTGCCTTGCCTTTCCGTGCCATGCATTATCTTCATCTATGGAACGCAGAACTTTCTCGGCTGTGTTACTCGTAATCTGGACCGGTTCGATCAGCTCATCAAAATTTGCTGTCAGACTCGATCCTGACCTACATATAGTTCTATACCTGACGCGCGATCAATCAATTTTGGTTATTTTTCAAATCTCGGTGCCACGTTAATCCGAGATCCGAGTGCGCCCGAGTGTAGGCCTTCTTTCACTCGGCGATATTGTCGCAGTATCTTCTTTGTATTTGAATCACGTGTGGCGTGCCATAGATTAATTATGAGTCGAGCTTATAGTATATTATAGTGGGTGATTGACCTGTAACTGGATTGAGATTTAGCCGTTACCGGTGCTCTTGTGGCTGGCTGGTGACAGTCTTATGTAGAAAATTTATTAACTTAGATGTCTGAAATACGATAGCAGAATTTGTGAACGAGATAACGTTTTTTAACGGAATGCCTTGATTCGATTAATCAAAGACGTCGCGAGTTAACGTTATATACTTTTTTGATGTACGCCGATGCAGCCAGCTGAATAGATCGAGGCCAGTTCACGAGGGGGTGGTGGAGTAGACAGAATTCCCAAGATTAGTGTAAGATTTCCTCTTGAAAGGAACTTCAATGTAGATTTGTCAAGTTGTACACTCACTTTGGATGCGTTACTTGGATCGCCATTAAAGAAAAACAACGCCTTGTTTCAGCTCATAACTCTAGATCCATTTATTGTACCAACGTGAGCTCTCATTCCACTAATTTTTTTGTCCCTCTGTTCCTTAACTCGTGCATACCATGTAGAAGTAGATTGCGTTTTTTTACATTATTTCTAGTTTAATTATTTTGTTTTTGAAGTGGTACGTCCAGAACGGTGGTAGTTGGCTTCCAATTTGTTTACCAGACTCGATGGAATAAGAAAATACTCCAAGTTTCTACTCACTAAGCCCGCATTCGTGTGTAGCTGAGTGAAGACTTTTGAAACCAAATCAGAGTCAACCTCCTTCACCATTCCACGTCATTCGTGCTATTCCCTATGAGTGATTTCAAAAAAATCGTTGAGTGCCTCCTCAGTGCTATTTTCGAAAGGATTTTGAAAGGGGTAGATGAGTTCTCGGAGTTAGTAGGATTAGAACAGAAAAAAATTAAGTCTAGGGATACCCAAAATTTATGGAACAGCAATGAGAGAGGCTTCCCCAAAAAATTTGATCAGTTGTAGCCGTCACCATGTCAAGTTGGCCTAGTTTTGAAAAACTTTAAATTTATTTGTTTTGCCATTCGGGCCGTTCAGCGCTAGTATCGCAGATGAATAGAGGAATGTTTTTGGCACCAGTACAATAGGGTTTGACAAAAAGGTTCACCTTTTTATAACTTATAACAATGGCAGATTGCAACGCTCTCTGTAGAAAGGACGGCCCGAATTTAAAAGCTTTTCATGTGACCAAATCATGTTTCTAGTTGCAGAAAGTGAACCAAAGACATGAAGACTTCTTTGTTTTCTTAATTATACGTCAAAATTTCTCACTCTCTCGTCAACCAAAAAGATTGAAACATTTGCTGTACCTTGGGAATGTACATATTTAGTTGGCAAAATTGTACTCTTAGTTGGTCAAGCTTACGAAGTTGAACTATTTTTTATTTACTTGCAGATCTTGAAGATTTTCATCTGTTTGCCAAATCGATTCCCCGGTTGTACAAACTGAAGAAACAGGTAAATTTTCTTTACTTTATCTTGAATGTCAAAATACCATTATTCCCCCACATCTGGACAAAAGTAAAGTGAAAAAAGTGTGATGGCATAAGTTTTCATGTTCTCAACTAGAAAATTGAACTGCAGACATTTTATTATGCCAGTTTTAAAGAATTTTCGTTTGTCGATAAAATTGAGCCTTGGATTGATAAACCTGCCGGGAACAAAATGAGAACTCTGTTTTGGCTGGTCGTTTCAAAACTATAGTTATCAGTTTCTCTTTTGACCGAGGTCATGGCCTATAAGCGATAAGTGTCTCGCTAAATATAAAATAAAATAAAAAGTCGTGTCTTCAGCTTGCAAACTTGGAAATGTGACATTTGCTTGTCGAATTCGAAAATGTTTGTTGAATGAATAATTTGAATCTTCTGTTGGCAAACCTGATAAACAGAAGTGAAGACTCTCTAATTTAATTAATTGTGGATGCTATGGGTTTTCCAGTCGGCCTCCTTCCCTACAAATAAATTAAAAAATTGTTCATTTGCATAAGTACTGAAAGCCCCTCCCCCTTCAAATGGGCTGATACTTCAAGAAATTTGAAAATGATATGTGGAGGACTGAAGGGGAGTCGTGATATAAAAATTAGCGAGCAAGGCTAGCGAAAAAAATGTTAGTTCTCTTTGTACTTCTGAAAAGTTATTTTTGCTTTATGTCAGTTTGGAATCGCCATAATCAACAAAATCAATCTTCATTTGAAAGTGCTGGAAAATATGGAGGATTTTGTTGCGGGGTTGTGATAATACATTCCTTAATATCTCGACTAGTACATAGGTTAGAGTCAAATATTGATTATTTTTCCAAGTGGAAGTTCCAACTCCCAACTCTCTAAACTCAAAATTCCCAACTATCAAAATTTTTTTGTATTGGCAAAAAAAAAAACTGATTTGTTGGATTTTCCCAACTTTTTTTTGATCCATCTACTAAAATTCCTCAAATTTGGTGGAGGTTTCCGTGCCCTACCTCATTTTCGTCTCTGACTGAAATTTTAAATTTTCCCAACTGCTAAATGAAAAATTCCTACAAGAGGGAGTACGTTGCCCCCTCCTCCCCTCTGTCGATACGTCCCTGTTCTGAGGGAGCTGAATCCAATTCCCGGAGTAGTTTTTATATTCGACCCCTCGGGTTGCCCCTAAAGAGAGTGAGATTTAAATGTTAATAATTTTTAAGGGATGATGTTTGATAATTTGGGGTGTCGTGGTCGCTGAATTTTTCTATTCCTACTTCCTGGAGTATCATCCACGGGACACGGGTCAAGTATTGGTCATTTTTAGGGTCGGCGCAGCCGAGCCTTATACAATGGAAAACTAGTAGTAATAAAGTTCTACCTAAAGCAACAGTGGCGCTTGCAATTAAAAATGTAAGTATGTGGACAAACAAACGAGATACACGAGAATGAATCAGTGGCCCTTGTGGTTTTAAATGTAAAAGTGAACGTAATTGTGTGTAAAAGAAACAGATAGGAAAATGGTTTTACATTGTGCTTACAGTCTCTGCAAACGTGACTCGAGGTATCAACATAAGGAAACGATGGAAGGAGTTCATTTTGTGAGGTTTGTAGTATTATTGTGTATGATTCTTGCTGAAATTAGGGTCGGCGGGAACTAGCCGACATTTGTAAACAAAATGAGTTATTAGTATCGTTGGAAAGAGCGTAAGAAGTAGAATTTTTCAGAATTGGGCCCCCGATCCAAAAATGTGTACTCACGTTGATCAAAACTTATCAGTAAACGCTATGTCATATAGTTTCTACATGGCTCTTGAACTTAGAATCACGTGTTCTTAAAAAAACAGATTGTGCTGGTTGCTTCCCTTACGCTTAACAGCGTCCAAGTGCGATTGTACTTTTTGTTCGAAGTTGGTGAGTGGAATAGCCGCCCAGACTTCAGCTGAAAGGCCGACCCTATTACTACATCGCAAAGCGACTTACAAGATGGTTCAGATTTTATTTGTAGATTTCAGTTCGAAGGTAATTTTTAATACAGCACGCTTAGATATGTAAAGGAGCCGGGGATCTAAGTAACGTCCTTTTTCAATCGAGAGCGGCTGTTATTATACCTAGCTGATTGCACGGGTATGGAGGGGATAGCTTGAAAATTCATGCATCAAACCCCATTATTTGCACATCAATATGCGTTTTTGTTGCTTCACAAGACGGTGATAAAGTGGAACCTGTACTACCTGTTTTCGCCCAAGAAGGAGTGCGTTCTGTAATTCGATTTTTGTGGTTTAAAAAAAAGTCTACCGCTGACATTCATCGCGGAATAGCGGCTATATATATGGCCAAAGTGTCATAGAGACAATCCCTCCAGGGGAAACATACAGATTCCCCCACTCCTGTCAAATTCATGGCAGAAAAGAGTACTCGCAAAATCATGGCTAGTGTTTTTTGGGGATTGCAAAGGCATCTTTATGATAACTTTTTTGAAGCGAGGAAAGACAGTGAATGCCAAACGATAATGGAGACCCTAAAAAAACTTAAAAAACAATTAAGGACAAAATATCTGGTCCTTTGACAAAGGGAGTAGTTTTGTATCATGATAACGCTCGACCGCATACTCCGCACGTTACCTTCGGTCTTCTTGAAAACTATGGTTGGGAAATCATGGACCATCCGCCATACAGCCCCGACTTAGCACCTGCAGATTTTCATTTGTTCGGAAAGTTGAAAGACATGATCTCAAGAGATCATTATCAGAACGATGAGGAACTTTAAAACGCAGTTACAAATTCCCTGAAAAAGTTGGACGAAAATTTCTAATAACCGCGGTATCGAAAATTTAATCTCACGTTGGGATATAACTGTATAAATCGATATAGTAATTATGTCGAAAAATAAAGAAATATTCATGCTTTTTAAAAATATGAGTAAGAATTTTATACGTTCATAAATAAAAACTCGAGAGCGAAAAAGGACGTTACTTTTGAACAACCCTCGTAGTATAGAATTTGTTGGTTAGAGATCACTGAATTCAATTCTCTCCACTTTTTTCTCTTCCGTGATAATATTTTTATTTCTGAGACAGATTTACTTTTTGTATTCATCATGATCTGCTCTTCATAGCTCATTCTTTGCCTTCTTTTCCAGTTTTCCCCCTCAACCATTCCCTCGAACAATCACTTTACAATTATATTCCAAATTTCTCTATACCTTCCTATTCGTCTCAGTATTTTCGCATTCCTGATCTGTTGCATCCATTTGATTTTCAACATTCCTCAGATAACACCGCATTTCAAACGCTTTTATTTTTTTTCATTCTTGTGTTCCTGAACTTTTATTCTTTCTCTCCCCCCTCTAAAAAACGGTTATCCCCAGTAAATCGTTCTTAGTTGACCAAATCGGGTTTTGAGTCAGCAAAACTGAAGGCAAAATCGGTGACTATTTTTTAGCAGTCAAAAGGCATCATTATTTTTGAGTTTTTTCCCCATCCCTTCCCCAAAGAATAGCTCTGCATATCTCTGCAGAATCATTGTGAAGCCACTGAGTAGAATTCCGTGTGGTCATTTACTAGACGCCATGCCAAACAGCATCCTGTGCTCAAAATTCGCCGTATTTTTTGGTTCTGAAGGCTGTCCTGGGGCAGATGGTGGAATAATGCTTGTGACAGGCGGAAGTTTGTCCTGTCTGTCTTTATCCTGCACATTTTTGGCTCGCGATGTTTTCCGTGCTAGTTTGAAGAAAATAATTCTGATACTTCGAAATCAAAGGTCACTATAATAATCGTAGGCTGGCACCCTTCATTTAAGCTACAATGAAAGGTGCCTGCCAACGATATATTAGTTAGCTCTGTTGATTTTTCCTTCAAACAAACATGGAAAATATCGCGAACCAAAAATGAATCGGCGCATGCAAAAACAGGTCAAGTCACCGATTTTGCCAAAATCAGTTCTGTGCACGGGCAACACTGTCATACCAAGACCGACACACAGGAAAAATACTGGCTCGATTCGTCGACCCATTGTGAAAAATATATTTGAAATTTTCATCGCGGAAAAACAGGTGAAGTCCATTTTTTTCATGCAAGACTAGGTTACGTCCACAGTTGTTTTTATCAAACCACATGTCGATGGTCGTGCATGTCTGTAGTTTTCGTAATATTTCGCTTGTGTCTGATTGTACCTTCGACTAATGAATTTCGTTTCATTATGGAGGAAAATTCTCTACAATCTATTTTTGCCAAACAGGCAAAACAGAGTCCGGTTAGAAAAAAAGTTGAAGTATGATAGAATTCCTAATAAAGAAACGAAAGTGAAACGTTTGCCGTAATGAATTTTGATTTGGTATTTCGTAAGATTTGAAAGAAAGTTTTGAAAAAAATTAAAATTTTGATTTGTAATTTCGATTATTTTGTAAAATTTATAATAAAGCATGCAATTATCGTACATTATGATGTAAAAGGTGAGTTTTCCCCTAAATAGAAATAATTCTGAAAATTTTCCCAAACATTTTCCAGAGACAGGATTTTTTAGAACTTCGCGCGTGAAAACAGGTTAAGTCCATTTTTCTTTTTGCAATATCTCGTTAGCGCTAACAGATACACGAAAATCGAGACCGGCTACATTTTTCTTATCAAAAATACCATATTTGGACCTAGTCATACCGACCGTCAGTGTTACCACTTCGCCGTAAAACGTTTTTTTACTCTCCTATAAAATTTTAAAAATGTGACTTAACCTGTTTTTGCATGCACCGATTCAAATGTGATGACAGACAGAACCAATTCCCGTCTATCACAGCCCTTAATCCACCATCTACCACAGGTTAGCCTTCAAAAAACTCCCAAAACATTTCTCGATGCTCGTTCCATTTCATGATATCTTCGCCATCCCGTTTCCGAAATCAGTCGCTCTTCTTTCATCGACTACTCCGGTGATTGGTAGTCGATCTACAATTCGGTCTAACTAACCTGTTGCAAAGCTGGCAATGTAGTTGGTAACAGATCTCGTGCCGATTCATCACTACCTTTTCGAGTAAACTGAAAATCTTCCAAAATAACCGCATGCTTTTCCCCCTGTCTCCCCTTTCCCCGAATGAATTCGATACAAACTCCGCTCGACTCCCATTCTCGTGATCGTTTGTACCCAAAACTATGCAGTACCGAAGATGGCGCAAATTGCTAACTTACCTACCAACGGCGACGGCACCCAATCCCAAAGCTGCACCACCGGCCACGATACCAATCGCTGGCAATATCAACGAAGATGTCGACACGGTTCCCAGTTTCTCGCGAATAGTCGACAGGTCGCGGTTGCCAGACGACAGACCCAGATTGTGCGATATCTTGTGGGTAGCTTCAACCAGCGGCTCCACCACCGGTCTGGTCAAATCGGTCATCTTGTCGATGCCACTCTGCACCTGTTCCTTCAACGAGTCGCTGATCCGAATCCAAAATGGACGGCCGTCCAAATCTTCGTAGTAAATTGTGGGGTAGTCGGCCACTTTGTAGTCGTCTTTCGGCGAGTACTTGCCGTAGGGTTTGCTATGCGACGGGTATGGATGCTGCTTCTCTGGGTAGAAATAAGCCAGCGTTTTCTTAGGCCTCTGGTAGTAGGACGAAGCACTCTGCGAGCGTTTGTTAGTCGCACCTATCGTCTGGGGTTGCTCGGTCGGCGCCGCCGGCTCAAACACAAACGGGCCTCGGTCGGCGTGGATGTCCTCCGGGTAGAACGACGATTCCTTCTTGTCGGCGATCTCAGATTGAGTCGGCTCCGCCTTCGCAGCCTGAACACCGTATTCCGGGTGGGCGTACTGCAGCACCGGCGTCCGCACCCCCTCCTCGAAGGAGACTCTGGATGGCGGCTGCGTCGAGGGGGAGTACATGGCCGAGTTGGGGAAAACGCTGGCACCGGGTACGTGTAAGATTCGAGACTGGATCTGCGGCTGCTCACCGGTGGTGGGCAGCATTCTGGCGTCCCTGGCGGTGAACTTCTGCATCGACAGTCTTTTCATCTCCTCCTTGTTTATGTTACGGATGTATTCCAAAATGCGATCGGTCACGTATTTGTGTTCCGGGTTCTCGTCCGTCTCCGCCTGTATCCAAAGACCGGTAGGGTGCTGCGTGTATTCGTTCGACGTGGGGCGTCCCCTGTCCACGTCCTCGATGACCTCGATTGTCTGCAGTACTTGCGGTTGCTCGGCCACCGTCATCAGCGGTCTCAGCGTGGCGGGTTTCTTGAACAACTCCCATTTCGGATCGTTCCACGACTCCTCCTTAATCACCTCCGGGGCCGGCGACAACTTGGTCGGCTTTTTGGTGACGGCGCCGATCTTGGTCCACGTGTTGTCGTTATCAGCCGGCCGCATCGTTGACGGCTTACGGGATGGCTTGTGTTTGGTGATGATGTCCTTGTCGGCTTTGTCGTACGGAACCAGGATGCCGTTGATGACCCGAGCGTTTCGCCACACCTGCTTGTCGCTGTCGTCATCGGGCACTCGTACTCCGGTGACCACCGGAATACCATCGGTGTCCAATTTGATCAGACTTCTGCCTTTTTTGTTGTTGGTACTCTGCTCGTTTTTGACGTACACCATCGACGAGCTGACAAAGACCGGTTCCGGCAGTTGTATGTGCTCGCTTCGGTCGGATCGATTTTGCGACAGTTCGCGGCGAGTGGTGAAGTTCAGTTTCGTTATTAGATTGTCAGGTTTCCTCGTTTCGGTTTTGTTCTCCGCCGAATTGTTGTTAGTTTTGGTTTCGGACGAGCTGAGGAGAACGAAATTGGTTTCGGTGGTATTGGCTGCACTGGTATCGGTGAGGTTACCAGTTCTACCGGTTCGTTTTTTCACGATGATGGTGGTAAGGTCGCCGGCTTTGGTTTTGACGGCGACTGATTCCATCGAGTCTGGGTCTAGGCTTCGAGCAACATGTAAAGCTGTGCGGGTGGTTTGAATCTTCTGCGTGCATAGTGTGGTCGTCGTGTAGAGGCAAAGCAGGAGAATGGTTGGCACGATCGCTCCCATCTGTGAGTAGAAAAAAACACACGTCATTTACAGTGAACCATTATGGACGAGTTAACGTATTTGAGAAAAAAAATGACGTGAGTAGTATAAGCGTCACTTAATACCACTATTGGTATTGCACCGGCACACATTGCAGTGCGGTTTTTGACTAGTAAAATGGTTCCGGTGCTCAGTTACCTCCCGTACTGGCCTGTTCACTTCTCCAAGCTGACAATGGAGTTGAAAGGAAATCATATTGCTACGATTGAGGGCATTCAAGACGCTGTGACAAGGAAATGGAACATGATTCCAAGAGCATTTCAGTGGGTTTGAGATAGCTAGAAGAATCCGCCAATAGATTTATACAATATAACGGGGACTACTTTAAATAAAACAAGTATTACTCGAAGATGGTCGGCTGTAAAGTAGAGATGGGTTGTTCGTTCTTGAATTAATTCAGTTAAACAATTCATTTCAATGAACAAATGAATCAGATTTCAAACTGCGAAGCTGCAGACTACAGCCTCGCACCCGATGCGCTATCAGTTACCCATTTGGTACCCTCGGGTTATCCTCAGATTACCCTTGTTCCCGTTTAGTTACGCCAATAACTGGCAAGATTTGTGCATCGGGTACTACATAACAATAACAGTAGAATGAAGTGATGGAAAAAAAGGTTCTTCCATAAGCTGACTCATCCGTAACATTCTTGATCAATTAGCACTTGACAGACTTGTGTGAAACCATACAAAATTCCAGCTGCTTATATCATCTTATCTTTCTATTCAGAACTCTGTTCAGTCCCGTGGAGAGAAAAAGAGAGCCTGGGGGAATTTCGACGGGCCATCCTCTTCTTCCAGTTCATTTTATTCTTCTGTTAGATGGGAAAAAATTGTAAGCTACGGGATTTTTTCTTCTTTTTTTTCTAATTTGCTCTCCATCCGGGTTCTGGAATCCGCCCTTTCGAGCATTACTTCAGAGACGTCGGGGAGGCTGTTAGGGCTATCTTAGCCCTCTTCCCTTCTGGCCGAAAAACCGGCCTAGGTCGAAAATGCTGGCAAGTCGCTACGTAGGTTCGAACCCGGGACCTCCAGATTCTGAGACCAACGCGCTATCCACTCGACTTACCAGAAGCTACGGGATAAGAGTTTTATTCTTTCATGGTGTATGGAGTAACTGCTGATTTGATGTACAGTGTGATTGAAATTCAAGCCTTTTAAAAATATCGGGCCCCCTTGGAAGTCTGGACCCGGGCATTTCCCCCTCCCCTGCCCCTAGGTAGGGTTGACTCTGTTCAATTTATATGAAACATAGTCTTTCCGGCCCTCCGCAGTCACTGATGTGATACTCGAAAGGGTAGTTCCAGGGCCAGGGTGCTGTATTTCAGGAGCCACTTTGCCATGCGTACATTGCCATATGTACGTCCCACCACACTAGTCTTTTCGAGTAGTTAATATTTACCATTTACTCTAATATGCAGTGGCATGCAGTCCAGGCAAGCAAGGTAAGCGCCGCTTACCCTGAAAATTCTCGAGAAAATAAGTTTTCATATGCAATATAAACTTCAACTTGTAACAAATAAAATAGAATAATGAAACATTGAACAAAACAGCGACTGTACTGATGCTATAATACCTACAATAAATTCACGGGAAATGTATACTGTTTGGTCTTTGGCAATTATTGTACATGTATATTTGTATAGACCAGCGAGGTGTGTGTCGAATCTGACGCTTCTTTTTCATACTGCGCGTAATATTTTGTGACCTACGCTCCGCCTCCATGTTAATTACCTACACAAAAACACACTAGCATGTTAGCATGTTCAATGCGATGAAACCTGTGCGTTCAGTAGCGTTCTGGCGCGACGTTACTCTTAATAAACAATTAGAAATTATTAATGGCGGGAAGCCTAAACCAGAATTACCATTTTTAAAAACTGAGCAAACGAGAGATGGTTCGAGTTTTACTGGACATTGCCACATATCGCAATATTTGTGGTTAACCGGTTGTGAAGATGGTGGAAAACTGTTTTGTTGGCCATTTCTGTTCAGGGACGTACCGATAGGGGGGGGGGAACTCCGCCTCCCCCATCCACCCATAAGAATTTTTCACTCAGCAGCAGGGAAAATTTACAATTTTAATGTGGCGGAGTTGGGAAGAATCAGTTAAAAAAATCCAACAAGTCAAATTTTTTTTTTTTGCTTTGATACTTGGTAATTTTGAGTTGAGTCAGTTGGGACTTTCACAATTTTGCCCCCCCCCCCCCACGAAAAACTCTTCGGTGGTACGTCCCTGCGTCTATTATTTGTCACAGAAAATAATAAATGCATATGGAATGGCCCTACACAGCGATACGACAATTTGAATAATTTCATCAATGCTGTTTTGTAGTAGTAGCATGTTTTATACTTTTATTCTGATATTTACTGGTATTTCACCTCTACGGCTTATATCGTTTACCTCCTAGAAAAAATCACCTCACGCCACTCCTGATACGAGAACAACAAAGAAGAACTTGTGATCTTTATTTTTGTTTATTATCACAACCCAACAAATCTAAATTTGTCGAAATTCTCCGGGTAATGAATAAATGATTATAATTTTCAACGATGATTCCAAGCTTCATTTCTTGCAAAGGGCCTTGATATTTTTATTCGTTTACTGGGAATTTTAATAAGTATTTTTGTACTCAGAATTTCAGAAGCGGTATGTTGGTCACACTGAGTTAACATATTTCGCGTTATCGGACAAGTTCGACTGTGTTGTGTCAAGGAGGTATGCGCCGATGGGCCAATGCGCACATGTTACCAGGTGATACTGCGGAGCTTGCTAAAAGACGCTTGTTGTCGGCTGCACAGCTGCGCGCATTAGGTGCAGTGCGTCTATTTTACGTACTTCAGAATGATCAAACAAATGGGAACATTCAAGGGAATATTTGTAGAATCTTTTTTAGGGTCGGCGCAGCCGAGTCTTAATGGAAAAATTAAATCTACGCGACGAGTGACGTTAGTGGTTTGTTGTTCTTATCAATCAAAGTTCGAGATACACACGTACACGAAAATGAATCCCGTTTGCTTTCGACAGTGGCACTTGTGGTTTTAAATGTAAAAGTGAACGTAATCGTGTGTAAAAGAAACAGATAGGAAGATGGTTTTACGTTGTGCTTACAGTCTCAGCAAAAGTGACTCGAGGTACCAACATAAGGAATCGATGAAAGGAGTTCATTTTGTGAGGTTTGTAGTATTGTGTATGATTCTTGCTGTAACCTTTAAGGTCGGCGTGAACTAACTGACATTTTTGTAAACAAAATGAGTTATTAGTATTGTTGGAAAGAGCGTAAAAAGTAGAATTTTTCAGAACTGGGCCCCAGATTCAAAAATGTGTACTCACGTTGATCAAAGCTTATCAGTAAACGCTATGTCTTATAGTTTCTACATGGCTCTTGAATTTAGAATCCCGTGTTTTCAAAAGAAGAAAAAAAAAACAGATTTTGCTGGTTTAACAGCGTCTGAGTGCGATTGTACTTTTTGTTCAAAGTTGGTGAGTGGAATAGCCTCCCAGACTTCAGCTGAAAGGCTGACCCTATTACTAGGTCGCAAAGTGACCTGGCTTATATTCTGTTCGAAATAAATCGAGCCCTTTGCGAAAAATTAAGCTCGGCATTGAATTCAGCGTTCAAAATACCTCTAGAATCACTCATTGCTGTACTGGAGAATTTTTGGCTGTTGGGTTGTGTTATTTAATGAGAATTAAAAAAAGAAAACCTAACGCGTAATGACAAAACGTCATAACCAAATTTTTTTGTCATTTTGTTTTGTCATTCGATTTAGTTTTTGTTATGAAATTTCCATTTTGTCTTATGACAAAACTGATACATGTTTTTGTCATTATAACAAAATTCTTAAAATTCAATTGTCATTTTGTTTTGTTATGTCTAACAACACCGATAGCTGGAAGTCGGGATCGGCTTTGCATCCATCGTCACCTCAATTACATATATTTTCCAAGTTCAAGGTAACATGCTGGTTCGACTCGCCTGGAATTTCCTGGCAGCAGTTGGGCTGTAGCTTACGTAAATATTTGTAAGTACTCCTGACATGAATTCCCAAAACCCCGAGCTGAATAAAGAACAATAATACCTTAACGATACGTTGAAATGCCGCATAATATACCCATAAACTCATCTGCACTGACAAAAACGAGCCATTCAGCGAAAGCCTCGACATCTTTCACTTGTGTACACAACAACGGACTCTTCAAAACCATTCTCACGCTGCACACTGCCCTTGGAAACACTTTCACTGATTTTTCTCTTTATCGGTATGTCTAAGAGGTTTAAAATTCCAAATTTAACGTGTCTTCAGGCAGCGCATTATCGATTTTCGACAAATTCTTTTTTAACGAACGGACTGGATGTCAAAATTGTCAATCGTGTTCGCTGTCAACCTACTCATTGGTTTTCTCGTGTTAATTACGTATGTAGGTAAAACGATCACACATAGAAAGCGAGTCGATGCCGACTCACTCAAATATCACTGCGAAACTAAAAAAAAAAGCGTACAATTTTTATTAGCCGGTGACCTGTGGAATCGAAACATATTTTATGGTATCAGTGTGCCGGTCTCTTTGTGGGTCGACAATTTTTCCACTTATTTCGTAACATATTCGACGTATTACGTAAATATGTTTTGAATACACGGCCGACATTTTTGCGGCGAATGCGGTCACATTGTAGTGCGACCAAAATTATGGTATTTTCATTATGTAACGAGAAAACGGTCAACGCTGGGCGCGGCTAACGGATAGTGCACCTGCTTTTTGGGGCACCAAAGACCGGACCAAAGCAGAGCCTAGGCAATCTCGATCGAACCAATCGAGCATGAACAATTCCAGCCTGATCGTGTGCGATTCTTCCTGAAATCGATCATCGAAATCGAAAATAGTCGTGCAGACGTGACTCTGCGTCACCGTACCTGTGGTCCAGCCAGTCAAACCGAATGAACTAACCCGAGTGGTTGTGTAAGAGACTCTATTCTCGGATACTCGCGAACAGGAAACGTGTGTACAAAATCCGGATACAAAACAGGAACCATATATTTTTTTCTTCTCCGTGTTCTGGTCGACGTACTCCACGATGCGTCAGGTGAAAATGCAGTCTCTGCACGGATATATTAATTGTCCTACAGAGTTTGCTCGATTGTCGACTCGTCCACCTTTACATGCTATCCTATTTATTACGCAGTCATGTCACGTATGTATAATATATTAATATAACCAAGTTCATCCGCCGACAATACCGTTTAGCGTTGTCACGTTTTCCCCCTCGGCCTTTCCTCGCCATCTCTTCAGTTATTACGAGCGGTTTTTTGCCGTTTGTTTCTCTCTGATTTTATAGTTCAACGTGTCGGATTTTAATTTAATTTCGCTAATTACGAGAGCGAGTAGATGTACACTCACCCAGGTTAGGTGTTAGAGAGGTTACGTCGAGAGAAAAGTGCACGAAGTCGTGTTCAAAAAGTGTTTTTGGTCTTCGCGGAAGATGACTGATCGAAGTACTAATGAAATCGGATGGAGGAGATTAGATTGTCTCGAGAAACTATACAACCGATTAGTGAACTGTGTGTATCCGGAAGTGTGAGTTACGTGCTCGATGAGGTACGATTGCAAAATCGAACGAGTCACGAAATGTTACACATATCGATACGGGAACTGCGATTGTGATGACTACACCTTACCTATGACGTATGAACTCTCACCCGGATTCTCGTTTTTCTGCGATCAACTCGAGATTAGCGTGCTCCAAGAAAATGACGAAGAACGTAGACATGTTCAGGAATCAGCATCGACTCAGGGTGCCGATATGGGCCTCCTTTTTGCCGTGCCAAAAATGAGACGTCAATTGGTTATTTTTTATTTTATTTTATTTCATGGCTCTCTGGTGCTATGCAGGGTTAGTCAATTTTCTTTCCGACATAGGAAAACACTATTACATTGAATATCTGTTATCAGTTAGGCGCGCTACACACTATTCGTGTGGCGCGTCTAACCGATAACAGAACGTACTGTACATTCTGGCAGATAACACGCTGAGTCATACTTCATTCAGCAAAACGGAGTTTCCCGATGGCGGAAGGAAAACTGACTAACCCTGTACAGGGTTAGTCGGTTTTCCTTCCACCATAGGAGATAGGAAAACTAGTTTTTCGCCAAACCAGGTGCACGTTATTTCGCCAGGCGAGCAGTCTCTCCGACAAGAATTTCATGGGAAATATTCGGGGAAAACTCCGATATGGCTTTTATCTTGAAGAAAAATTTTCTAAATCTCCGAAGAATTTCCTCGAAAATCTTCGGGAAAATTTTCCCATAATTTTTGAAGAATTGTATCGGAAATGTTCGGAAAACAACTTTGATAATTTCCGAAGAATCTTATCGAAAATGTTTAGAAAATTTTCCAATGTTTCCAAGAAAGCTCATCTTCATTCTTTGCGAAAATTTCCTAAAAATTTTTGAAGAAAAATATTCGGATAAAAACTCCGACGGTTTCTGATGAATTTCATTGAAAATTTTCTGGAAAAATGTTCGATAATCTCCGAAGAATTTCATCGTAAATCTTCGGAAAAAATCTCGATGATTTTGAAGCAATTTCATTGTAAATTTTCGGGAAATATTTCCAATAATTTCGGATATCTTTAAAAATTATCTCTATTGTTTTCGAAAAAATTTCATAAAAATTCTTTGAGAAAGTTTCCTGATAATTTTTGAAGAATTTTATCAAAAGCACCCGGGGAATCTATTTGAGATTTGAGATTTGAAGGTTTGGTTAGGTGCAAGCTAGGTCCATCTTTTCCCTAGTCTTTTCTTGAAAAAGGTGTTTACGATTTTAAAATTAAATTCTTGGCCGAAGAGGACCAGTCTGCTACCTCGTTTGTTTCTTTTGCCAATGGTATAGTTTCCTATCGTGTGCGGTTCGTTTCCTTTACAGGTCCCCACTTGGCTGTTGATTAGCAGAAGTTGGTTTGCAAGGTTAATTTTAACGTTTGCAAGTGTTTTCTTCATGCTTTTATAAAACTGATCGCACTCCTGTATTTCCGCTGTTGCGGTTGGGGCATAGGCTTGAACTAGGGTGAGTCTTTGTTGGCCGAAGTTAGACACTGCTACTGCAAGCCTATCTGTAATTCCTCGAAGCTCCTCCAGTTTTCCGCTTAACTTTTTCTTTATGATGAATCCCACTCCTCGCTGCCCTTCTGTAGTCCCTATATGTAACAGAATAAGTTTCCGTTTCTTGTTTTTATTATTGCTTCGCCAGCTCTCCTCACTTTTGCTAAACCAATTATGTCCAGATTTGAGCTCTCGAGGGCTTGCTCTAGCTCATTGAGATCTTCTCTTTTAGACAATGACCTTACGTTGAATGAGGCGATCTGTACGGAGCAGATTGACTTGTTTTTTTGGGGTGTTTGTGGTAGGACGTTGAGGTTGTAAGTGTTTGTTGGATTGTTAGAGTGGGCCGAGACTTATTCAAATTTTTTAATATTGTTCTTCTGGTTGTTTATTGTGGTTCAAAAGCGTCAGAGTTTAAAAAGATTATTTTTATGTTGGACTTTTTGATTGGTAGTTCGTCTGAAGTTGAAAGTGAAATTTCTTGGGTATGTTGTAAAAAAGGGGTTGGTCTGTCAAGCCCTAGCTGACCGGGCTTACTTGGGCTTGAGGTTGAGTTTGGCGCGTTTCAGTTCTTTGTCACCCTTGGATTAGGAGTAAGCTTCAATTTTGATTGGACTGACTTCCCAGGTCCTTGGTTTCCATCTTCGGAAAAAATCTCGATGATTTTGAAGCAATTTCATTGTAAATTTTCGGGAAATATTTCCAATAATTTCGGATATCTTTAAATTATGTCTATTGTTTTCCAAAAAATTTCATAAAAATTCTTTGAGAAAGTTTCCTGATAATTTTTGAAGAATTTTATCGAAAGCACCCAAGGACTAATACGAAGAGTTTTAAAGAATTGTACTGAGAATCTTCAGAAAAGACCTTCGATTATTTCCAAGGAATTTTATGAAAAATATTCAGGACGATTCCTTTGATTTTCAAATATTATTTTCGACGAACTTTATTAAAAATATTACGGGTAAATTCCCGATCATTTTCAATGAATTTTATCGTATATCATTGAAAAACATTATCCGATGATTTCCGGAGAAATTTGTGGGAAATCTTAGGAAAACTCTGCAATTATTCCAAAGGATTTCATCGGAAATCATTGAGAACTACCTTCGATGATTCTGAAGGTTTTCTTCAGTAAGAACTTTCTAGGAAAACACTGGAAATTTTTCCTAAAAATTTTCGATGAGATTATTCTTAAATTATCGAAGTTGTTTTCCGAAAATTTCCGATGCAATTCTTTAAAAATTATCGGAAAATTTTCGCGAAGATTTTCGTGGGAATTCTTTGGAAAACACTGGAATTTTTCCTGAATATTTCCGATGAAATTCTTCAGAAATCATCACATTTTTTCTACAAGATCTCTGATTCATTCTTTAGAAATTATTATTTTCCCCAAACATTTTTGACAAAATCTCTGGAAAGCATCAACATTTTTTCTAAGGATATCCTCAGGGAGTTTCTCATGGGGAGGGGGGATTGTGAAATTGTGAAAGTCCCAACTGACTCAACTCAGAATTCCCAAGTACGAGTATCAAAGCAGGAAAAAGAACCCTTATTTTTTTGACCTGTTGGATCTTCCCAATTGACTCAACTCAAAATTCCCAAATATCAGTGCAAAAGAACAAAAACCTTTTGACTTTGCTGGGTTTTCCCAGCTACTCAACTAAACTCCAAGTATCAATGCAAAAAAAAAAAAAAAAAAAAAAAAACTTATCCTGTTCGATTTTTCCAACTCGCCTGACTAAAATGGTAAAGTTTCCAGACTGCTAAGTGAAAAATTCCTACAGGGGGGTGGTAAGTTGCCCCTGCCCCCAGCCGATTTTAACCGATTTTTTCTTTGAAACTAGCTGAAAGGAAAGAAGAAAAAAACAGAAATGGCAACCCTGACAAGAGGATCGCGTTCGGTATTCGCGTTTGGACGCTGAGGAGTCGCTCTCTAGCGGCCTAATAAATGCGACGCGCTGACTTGTGTATTTGGAGAAAAAGATGATCAGTGACAAAAATTTCTGCAAAAAAAAAAATGGAAGTTGGGCTTATCTGGAAGGAAATGATAAGGGTTGACACTTTAGTTCTCTTCAGTTTTCCATAAGAAACAATATTGAAGATGCTAGAGCTCATTTTATTTGTAAACGTTTTTATGGTAAAAATACCCTGATCATCTTTCTGTCCGCGACACTAGCGCACCTACAGGAGTGTCCAAACGCCAATTATGTCGCGTATTTCACTTGTAAGTTGTGCGCTCGGCACTGAATTCTACTCAAACTGAGCCCGTCCCTTGTGGTGTGGTCATCAAACACAAGTTTCCGTTGTCAGCACTTTTCACTTCGCTCCGTAAAGCTCGACTAACTTACGAGGCCGCCGTCTCTGCTGTAATTCACGGTCGCAATTAAATAATTTAATATGCGTGTGATTTCGACCATCGCCCGGAATATAGGTAACAAGCTAATAACCGAGCATACTCGTTATTTAAATTTTGTGTAGTTGAAGAGAACCTGTTTCAGGGAAAGTAACCGAGGTTATTGACTGCGAAGAGAATTGCAAAAAAGACGAACTTGTAACTTTCTGGATTTTTGCGAACATGTGACGATTATAGTTTTTCCTGTTCTTCGCTACGTATTATTGCATACGTGTAACTTGCTCAGAGAGAGCAAAGAGGCAGGAGCAGGTATGAAGAAAGGTACAAAAAAAAAGTTCATAAGATATAACGCCGCACCGTGAACCTACTTTAAACGAGATTCCTCGGATATAGACTTATTTAGCCAAAGGCAGTACTAGCTTCCTTAGATTTCATTTCCGTCCTAAATTTTTTTTTATTTGCTATTTTTAAGTGCTTGGCGAATATTCGTTTTCAATTTTGTTGCAAGCGATTGTTCGGATTGAGTTATTGGAAATAAGGAATGCGATCGGATTCGTTTCTGTTAACTGGTTTATTCCGCCGGCGTGCCGCCACCTGGTATGAAAGTTTTTTTAACGCGCCATCAGACGTAGGAAAGGGTAATGATGAATGAGTAGGTTTACTGAATGAAACCGATCGACGATTATGAACGAAGTGCCTGCTGCCTATGTACACTGGACACGGTCGACCGATTCTCGACAATTGTAGAACTATGTGGACAAGAAAAACTTTTTCTTTCCGATCTTGACGATCATTCTGTTCGCCGACACACTCGCGCTGATGCTAGTTTTCGAACCGTGAGAAAGTATAAGTGTCCCCGGCTTAGGGACGGGGTGGCGATTCTGGTTAGAACCCCCAACGCTGTCAGAAAGAGCAATCTGCATGTATTTCAGCGCATTAATTACTCGAGCCCCAATCTACTAAAACCTCCCTCCAGGACTGAGACCTTACTACGCCAGTGGTGTGAAGCGTGGGAGTCAGGTACGGATACAGGGATGAGACAGTCGAGGCAGTCGCCCTTCCCAGGGAACAGATTTGAGTTGAAGATATTTCAAAAAAAGTTGACCGTGCGGAAAATCTTGCTGAGTCTGAAATAGTCTCGAGGAATATTAGAAATATGGAAGAATCTCGAAATTCTTGAGAACGAATTCTGAAGAGTCTGTGCGAGTCTTAATCAATTCTGAAAGAATCTCAATAAATTTGAAATTGTTTACAAGATTTCTAGGCGAGTTTTGACAAGACTGGAAGAATGTTAAAAAGTCTTATAAAGTTTTGATCAGGTCTTAAAGGTCTTCATCAAGTTTAGAACAGTAAAGTAGCATTTGTTGCGCGAAAATATTTGGATGTACAGAATCTGTTTATTGCGTAGCCAGAGGTACGCAAACCGCCCTGTCTGTGCGCGAAGGCTTCCCTCAGTCTTTCCTATTCCCTTCTGCCCCATGTTATTCTGTGTTATAACATTCAAATATGTATGAAGCGTATGTTTAAAATATACCTTTCTATGGAATATTTCGCCTTATTCATTAAGGTGATTGAGAGCAAATAGAGAAGGGGGCTTGGCTCGTACTCCGCCGTTAAATTATCTGAGCCCCCCCCCCCCAAAAAAAAAAACTGTAGGGAAAGGGTGGGTACAGTGTTACAGAAATTGCCTTATTCCCATTTGCCTAGCACTGAAATGCTGTAGAAAAAATCAGTTTGTGGCATCGGAAAGTACGTCTTTTTCTGAACTTTTGATGTGTTGACCACTAGTGAAGCTTTTTTTTCCAAGTGATTAAGTTTTTTTCCAAGTGATTAAGCTTTTTTTTTTTTTTTTTTTTTTTGTAACACTGTACTCTATGGATGGATACAATGTTCCACGAGTATAAGTACGGTGTCGCACGTATAAATATCACTGAAATAAGATTATCTGTCGTGTTTTTTTATGAAAGATCGTGTGTAACGTCTTTTCTATGCGGTAATAATGATAATTTATACACATAAATGTCGAAAATTGTTTATTTCACCAAAGGTGGCAAAACTGATTTGTACCTTACACAATCATACACTCGTGGTTCAGAAAAGGGATTTTAAAAGCAATTTGGACGGTAGTTATTGCCAAATTTAATTTTTAAGCAATTTTTGAAAAAACAGTTCTAATTTTCAAATCAAAATTTAAAAAAAAAAAAGTATAAAATTAATAACGAATTCATAGGTGCCAACTTTCTTATTGATATAAATTCATTGATTACTCAATCAACGGCGATTTTCATTTGTTGAGAAGACACCGGCTGCAATTTTCTGTCAGTTTTCTTTTTCCTGACTATTTGAAAAAACGAAATTTATATTGATTAAAATTTGTCTAAATTATAACATCTACCAATTATAGATATGTCAAACCGTTTGATTTTTTACCTTAGACTTCCAAAAAATTCTTCAAAATAAGCACAGTCACATCCGAAGAAGTTTAAAACTTGTAACAAGTAACTTCCAACTGATAACAACACGGAAATAATAGAGCGCATGAAAAATTTAGATTGTAACATTGTACGTACCATGTAACACTGTACCTTAGACCCTTAGAGCACCTATTTCATAGATGTTGCACTTACCAAAAATAGAAAAGCGCTATAGTCTATCTTTTTCCTATTTATTTATTTTTTTAAACAAAAATTGAGGTAAAAAAGCTGCCTATCAGCCTATGTATTCGTTCTTAATTTTAGGTATATTATATATTATATTTTTTTTTTCTTTCTTTAGAAAAATTTCGGTTTAAAAATACATTTTTTTGTTCAAAAATGGCTTAAAAATTAAATTTGGCAAGAACTATCGTCCAAATTTCCTGTAAAAATTCTTTTTGAACCATGAGTACATACTTCTTTTCTAATTTGCTCTCAACCCGAGCTCTGGAATCCGCCCTTTCAAGCATTACCTCAGAGACGTCGGGGAGGCTGCTAGAGCTGTCCGAAAAACCGGCCTAGGCCGAAATCTGGCGAGTTGCTCCGTGGAATCGAACCCGGGAGCTCCGGATTCCGAGTCCAACGCGCTATCCTTTCGGCCAACCAGACCTCTATGGGTACATACCTACTTGTGTAAGGTACAAATCAGTTTTGCCACCATCAAAAAAAAAAAAAAAGTTAAGCAAAAAATATACTCATTGTAAAACTGTACCCTCTGTAACCCTGTACCCACCCTTCCCCTACGGATGAAATATTTTTAAAGTCTGGTCCAGTTAAGAAACATAATTTTTTCACGGCGCTGACAACGTGTTCTTGAACTCGTCCTTCCCCTCCAACTTCACAATGCCCATTATCGATGTGCACTGCGGGTTGCAAATTATGTTTCTTAACTGGACCAGACTTAAACTTTATTTTGATACTTGTCAGCACCTTCCCACTCCACCCCTGCCTTATTTTTGGTCGGCTATTTGCACTTATGACGACGATACAGACATTTTTATTGCTGTTGGTGACAATGTTCACCACAATACAGCTGATTAAGTATCCTGGCAACCAGTGCAGTGCATTCACAAGACGCTCAGCTCCAAAGCTCAAGACTAACTAAACTTCATGCCTTGAGCTCGCCAGTTCGAAAAACTAACACGTAGAGGGCATATAGCAAGATGTGATCCTGTCCATATTCTGTTACAATGATAGAGTATGTTAACTAACACCGGACATGGTAGTAGTTATTCAATTTTTGAACTCAGTCCCTTTGTGACGGCATCGGCATATGATACTCACTTGTATAAGGCGTTCAAGACCTTTCTAGGTCTGTTTTACTCTTTAGCCCTGAAGGTGCATTTATAGGTTTCCATCTTTCTATCCTTATTTGTTTTTTCGTTTTTTCTTCTTTCACTGTCCCTACAGGAAAATGGTCTTATCCCCTTTTACGTTGAGCCCTCCAAGTGAATATCAGACTTTTCCGTTGATACAGCTCAAGCTGTAATACCTACTAAATGTTTCATTCGATTCGATAGAACTTACTGTGAAAGATAACAAGAAAATTAAAACCAGAGAAAAGTCGATGATTATCTGTTATCGAACATCCGTAGAATGCAAATTAAACCAATCGAGACGTTGATGATTCGACTGGAGGACGAATTTAGAGTTGAAAGTTTCTGCGATTGTGGTATGGACGATAGAATCGCGGCTAGTTTCTCACTTTCATTTTCTACCTGCACGCACGTGTTGTTGCATTCTCGGCCTCGTAAAATGCTGCCGAGTTCGGGCGATTACAACTAAATAACCAACAATGAAAACAAGCACCGCAGTTACCTATGCTTTGGTAGTCAGCCTACAATCTATTCTAGCATGGGAATAGTTGTAAGAAAAAAATTACATCGAATTGCTTCACAATGTTTAAAAGAAGAAATCCTTGCTAACAGTTTCTCTCTGTAGACTATCGAGTGTCGTCTCGTAGATAAAATTGTCCTTATTCACAATTCGTTCGGGAATGGTGTTTTGAAGTAGGTTTAAATTCTGACACCACCCGTGTACAGCCGCAGCTGTTCTTAATTATCAGCGAATAAGTATTTTCTTAATGACGGATAGGATGAAGCGATTAAGTAACTACCTTAAAAACCTCGTGATCTCTTTTTTTGTTTTATATACAGATACACTCGAAAACACCGCACACGGTCGCGCTCGGCTACAAATAATGTGTTTTATGATTCACGAATGTGAAGTTAATGACCATCGAGACGTTCGAAGATGCCCGGATTTCTCCTTGATTCCGTTACACAGCAGACTGTACAATGAATATGGACTACATAGTTCCCAGGCGATCTCGCTTCCACAAAAATACCAAAACGCGAATTTCCAAACTGAAGGTAAGAGAAGTCAGATTTGAAGACAGTATTCTTATAGATAGCTCATGCAGGTACATTATGTGGGAATGTGGAAATACGATTGACTGGAAAATCGACGGGTGATATTCCCAATGACACGATACCCGTATAGATACGCAGATAGAAAAATGCAATATTGTATATAATTATGAAGGATGTACTCAATTACCTCCATGGCGTAAATCGATAATTGTGAGTAATACTAATATCTCTCTTAAATATACTGAAAATTGAGCCTTCACTTCGTCCCACTTCTCCATCGGGAAACGCCGATTATACATATATGTCTCTTAGGTACACTGAAAACTGGGCCTTCACTTCTTCCCTCTTCCACCGCAGCTTGTTGAAAAAATTCGAAAAATTGAAAAAGATCGAGTAAGTTCCATAGAACCTGGTCAGGTAAATAAGCGGATGGTCAGTCCCAGCCTGCGAGACAGAAATACAGGCAGGCAACTGGATAACAGGCACGCAGAAAGAATAGTAATAAGCAGGTAGACAGGCAGACATCAAATAGGGTAATAGCTTAACAGAGTGTTTTCTAGTTCCCAAGGTCCTCCAAGTTCCCCAAAAGTCTTCTATTTTGAAAAAATGTTGCTAAATGAAGTGTCTCCTCATTCTATGGGTCCTCCAAATTCTCCAAAAGTCTTCTATTTTGAAAAAATGTTGCATGGGTCCTCCAAGTTCCCCGAAAGTCCTCTGTTCTGAAAAAATGTTCTCCAGTCCTTTAAAAGTTACCCATTATAATAGAGAGCCCCAAAAATCAGAAGAGGCAATATTTTTCTTAATTAAATGTAAAATCGATGACTTTTCTTATAAAAGTCATTAAAAATATCCTATACGGGAAACTGAAAAACTTCCCACTGAAATTCGAACATGAATCTCAAATTTCTTAATAGCTCCCCATTTTTAGTTTTCATGATTGCTAGATCCAGGAACCGGGAGTCCTGGCCTCCTTTACGTTTCGGTACTTTGTACCTAATAATGTCTGTAGTTGGGAGTCAAGATCTCTGCGACTACATAAATTTTGTACGTAATTTACTTCTGTGTTTGTCTGTCTATATATCTGCCTATCTAACTAGCTGGCTGTTACAATTTTTTATCTTATACGAAAACTCAAAAAAGCAACATGGAATAGTCCAGTGGTGAGATTTTCTTCGTGTGTTGCCTGACGTTTTTGAACAAGAAAGGAGGGGGGGGGGTGCTAAATTATTTCGGTTAATTTATGCGAGAAAAAAACGGAAATTTTTTGGATAGTGCGAATTTAATTTCAAACATTCCGACTAACCCAAATTTAATTCCAAGTATCCAAATATTCAAATAAACTTTGGTTTTCGAGGTATTTTTTCGTGTGCTGTCCAAGTAGTGTCGTGTGTTGCCCGAGCCGAAGGGCAGTACTGAAGTTGCCACCACTGGAATAATCGATTTATAAGTGCAAATAGCCGACCTTGGGTGGGAGGGCGGACAATACTGAACTTTCTTTCATAGTCATGTTGAACTCACTTATATACTTTTTCATTGGGGGGGGGGGGTAGCGAGATTTCAGCGGATTTTGGGGCTACCCCTCCAGTTTGCGATTATGAGTCAATTTCTAACGCGTGCGGGTCCATTCTCATTATATTATTTTGCGAAACAAAAAACTTTTCACTTTTGTTGATCATAACTATAGAATGCCAACATATTTTTGCCGCCATTTTAGGATAACTTCGTTGAAGCTTCATGGTGACAAACTTTTATACGGTTACTAGAAACATGCTAGAGCTAGTAGTTTCGTCTTTTCAAAAACTGATTCAGTCCTTGGAAATTAACTAGTAGACTGAAATCTGTACTTGATATTTGATAAAACCTCCTAGGAGGTGTGCTGGGATTTGACAAATGGGATGTCCATAGAAGTGCATCAATTTTGTGGCCCCAACTTCTAAATCACTGCATGCTTGTCTACTGTGGTCGGTCTCTCTCTCTCTCTCTCTCTCTCTTTCTGTTTTTCTTTCTATTTTCTCTCTTTCTATGAACTAAAAACTGATTTTCATCTTCCCCCTTACCACTCGAAAAGAAAAACTACGAAAAAACAGACAGAGAGCAGGCTAGCTGGACAGGCTGAGTGAAAGCAAGGAGGTATGCAGCAGCTGAGCAGGGGGTCAACACGACCGAAACGGGTGTTAATGCGAGGACTTGGATATGAAGCGATCACGAGGTGCACTCATTGCAGCCGTTTCACTGTACTCTTTATTACGAACCTAATTCTACAAGTCTATGACTTACTCGTAGTTCCACCTTAACTCCAATAGATATTTGCCTCATTAACAATGACGTTTAATTACAAGGTAACAGTCGATCAAAGTGAGTACAGACCAAATTTTCCGGCATTGTTTCTAACCCGGAGATTCTCATCCTCTCAAGCTTGCCTTGTATACAATTCCAAATAAATTATTGAACTCTAATAAAATATTATTAAATTTAATATTTATTTTTATTTTTTTATTAAATTTTATAAATTTAATTCCTTATTGTTTCTCCAACTTTGTGGATGATGTTGGTGCACTCATATTAACAGGTACATACAATTGAGGACTCTAGACTTACGCAACAGAAAAGGAAAGAACCCCGTCTTCTGAGTATCTACTCACCTCAGTGGATGGATGCTGGGATGTGTTACCCCCTTCCCCGAGTTATGCTCACTTGACAAATTCCTATAACTTGTTTGCGTGATTGAGAGGGCGAAGACGTTCTCTTTTGGCTCACCTGTTAACTGTAGTTCACTTCAGTCAGCATTGTTAACCCTCCCCCGTTTTCCTAACTATTCAGTCCCAGACATGATAAATTAGTAGAATTTCCAACTAAAATCTGAGGACATCGGCGAACAAAATTCCAAATTCTGGCATATTATCGTATTCTACATGTGACCGCCCTCCTACCCCCTGTCGCGTGGAGAAATATCTTCGCTGTGGTAATTATCTTACAGCAAAACCACTTTATGATTCTGTTCTTTACTTCTCGGTTAGCATCAAAGACGAAGGAAGAAAAATTTAGAAACGGCTTAGAAAAAGCCTCGCGTTATCTAACAACTACCCTTTCTCTCCTCTTATGAAAAGAACCCCGGCCAAGCACCATGGAGATCTGTAGCTTTTCAAGTTCTGTTAAATGCAAGAGAAGACAATTTTAAACGAAATGATGAATATCAGCACGTAGGGGAAGGTTGGGAGAGATGAGACGCTCTTTCTTTTATGTCCTCTATAGGATCCTCTAGTTTAGGTAAGAACATCCGATTGAAGTCATTCGATAGGTGTCAATTAGTACTACTTTCCACATAAAAACGAATATTTTCAATTAATTAGTAAAAAAGTTATAAGCTATCAAAAAATCTTGTTTTATGCCACCCCAGCAAAAAATGTGAGGAAGCATGAGACACATCATGTGGAGGGTGAATACAGGTTAAATAAATAAGGAAAATCACTTTTATTGAAGAAAATTAAGGTCGTACGTTCAACATAAATCTAAATTTGGTCCATTATTTAAAGAAGGAAATTTGAAAACTCTCTGTAATCTCTTTATTTTACCACTTAATTCTACTTTTACGTGTTTCTTAAGACGATTCTTTCGGAAGAGTTGAGACAAGTTTGGGGTGCCATAGAGGGCTTCGTAAACGATATTTTATCCAAATTGTTGAATCAGTACTGTGTACATCTACCCAACTAAGTAATTTAAGTTCAAATGGTGGGCCTCATACTTTAACTAAATCGACTTCAGTAAATTGCTAAGGTTTTCAGTAATGTTTTGTCTCCAGAGGTCTGGTTGGCCGAGTGGATAGCATGGTCTCAGAATCCGAAGGTCCCGGTTTTGAGCCCATGTAGCAACTAGCCAGATTTCGACCTAGGCCGGGGCTAAGACAGTCCTAACAGCCTCCCCGACGTCTCTGAAGTAATGCTCAGAAGGGCGGATTCCAGGGCCCGGGTTGAGAGCAAATTAGAAAAGGAGAATGTTTTGTCTCCAGCCTCCTAATAACCGGGTACTATTTTGAAACATGTGGATGAGATCTTGAAGAGTGGCTCTAGAGCCTTGAAATTTGGGACATATTTTCTGAATAGATTGGAGAATAATCTAAATTTACTTGTTTGTTCTTCGTAATCAAAAATTTAAAAGCGAGAAACCTAATAAAACGACCACTTAAAAAAAAAAAAAAAAAACATTATCAATTCCATAGCTACAACTTCGTGAGCGGGGAAGATTGTAGTAAGCTGTGAGTATAAAATACCACAACAGTTTTGCCAGATATGCATTTTCATTTGCTAGAAAATTGGTTTCAACCCTCCTAACCTTCCCCTACTTGATTAGCCTTGATTCAGTGTAAATCAGTCTGAGCGAATCATAAGGAAATCGCTATAAATCATGATAGAAAGAGTCCAGGGAAGAAAGGGGCTCATAACCAATTTTTTCATTTCCCACTTCTTCCACTTTCTCGGCGAAGATGGCCTCTGTCTTCCGGGTATGCAAGAACTTCAAATGCGTTTTTGGCGTGGCAGGGCCCCATTTTCCCTTTTCTTTGAGTAGTTCACCGAATTTTACTCTTAAATAGCTACGTATTACCAATTTTGAACGAATACTTTAAAAAATGTAGTTCACGTACTGATTTCCTATCCTAACCTCACCTAGATAGCGCTAGTATCGTGGTATGGTAACAATAGCGAGAACAACTGATAAGAATTTATAAGGGGAATGATTTCGTGAAATCATCCCCCTTATGTACTTTATTATCTTGTTATTACCGGCAGGGATACCAACTTCGGAAACTCAGGTTAACATCCCAATAAATCTGAAGAACGTCGAAACGACAGTGTTGCCAGAACGGCATTTTTGCTGCTATATCTAGCAGAATTTTTAATTTTTAGCCGCAAAAATTTCATTTTAGCATCTCAATTGTCATTGGAAAACTCATTTTGAACAGGCTTTTGAGGTTTTTGCACAATATTTCTGATATCTAGCAAAATCTAGCAGAATTTAGGACATCTGAGAGCAGAATTCAATTTTCACTTCTGGCAACACTGCTAAGCGACTCTAAATCACTCTTCGCAGAATTTCAAGAGATTTTAGTGAGTCTCGGCAGTTTTTTCGCAGCTTTTCAGTATCATTGTTAAGCATTAATTGTCTCCAGAGAGTCTTTAAGTCACTGTGTAGCCAAGTGGTAACGTGCGCACTTCGCAATCCTTGCGTCTGATTCGAGTCTCACCAGCGCCAGAAAGTTGGTGATACACACCACTAACATCTTAGCGAACACATTACAGTCTCAATCGAGGTGAAAACAGCGCGTCCCGTAACCTTCGCCGGTTCACACAAACAAGGCATTACAGTCGTAGGACATGTTGCTACCAGACCGGAAAGATAGGTACTGTGCGTGTGCACGTCGTGAACAGCTTACTCAACGTCGTGAAACACGTGTCAGGGAAGCGAACTGCGGCTGTACACTCTTCGGCAGAGAGAAGGAAAACTTTAACGCAACAAAACCGCGGGGAACGCAACGGCAAACTACCCCGACTAACCTGCCCAGAGTTGCGCGTCAGAACCGCGACCGTCAACGTCCGGCATCGGATACGGCGCCTGCAGAAGAGACTTTTGATAAGTGTAAACTGAGTCTAAGATCAGAGCCATATTCTTAGAGAAGGCACTGGAGCCCGAGCATCTGCTGAACACAATCCAGTTTCCCTTGGAACTAACGGCTGTTTTATGGTTCAGAAAGCCTCTGGCCTATGGCCACTCTTGCTTTCCAGTTTTAGCTACAAAGCTGTCTTACGTAGTATTTTCTGGAACTTGAAAATAGCTGAGTCTTAGCATGTTTTCATATTTTAAACAGTCAGAATCTCAGTTAGGTCTTCGAAATCTTGCGAATTCTTAATCGATCTTAACGGAATTTTCACGATTTTTACAGAATGTCAATTAGTTTATGAAGGAGACTAAATGTCTCATCGCTTTTGTATTTCTGTTTTCTTTCCTTCATGTGCCCTTGTTCCTCATCTACATTTATGATTTTCTTCGGCAAAAGGGTTTTCCGGCGTAATTTATTTCTAAATGCTTTCTTAACTACAGACCAATTATCTGGAAACAAAAAAGATGACTGGGTACAGTACAAGTACAGCCGAGTGAAGCGCCGGCCGGCGTGTAGTAATGGTCTAGTTTCTGTCGAACTTCTTTGGGTCAAATTTGAAGCGAAGTCTTCAGATAGCATTTTGGACGACCATAGGAGTATAATTTTAGAGTACAGTTCAAATTCTCAACCGACTAGTAAAGTTATGTCTCTTCACACCGGTTCATTCTTTCATCGTTTGGAATAAACCGCCGAAAAATTACTTTTCATCCGAGTACCGAATCCGGTTTGAAGCTCACGGTCTCTCAGCAGGCCTCTGTAAATTATTAGCCATCTTGGAAAACTGAAGTTTCAACTGGAAAACTACAGTTTACCGTGGTCTAGCAACCCTTTTCCATTTAGCGAATATGGCCCAAGATAACCAAAATTGTACTTACGTTTTGTTTGTGTTTTTTTTTTTTGCTATCAAGGGTGTACGTATCAAAAATTTCGCGTTCACTTTCACCGTCTAACCATAAATAAAAACTCGATCGCGATTGAAAACGTAAAATTTTAAATCGATTATGACATTAAACATGTTCCAAAAAAACGCAAACAGTGGCAATTGCGAAGTTCACATAGTCAAACGAAGTACTCCCGGCAAAAAAACAACGTTTTTCGTCGATCGACGTTACGAACAAAACAGATCAACTGGTTAAAACTTATGAATGATATGTCGAGACATCGGTTGTAAAATAACCGCGAAGCCGCGAGCACAACTAACCCAGTTCCCCCACACTCCGGTTGGCAGAAGAGGAAATACAATAAACGCGAGACTTAAACTCGTTTTTTTTTCTTTCGCTCTTTTTTTTCTCAATATCTGGTGTGCATCTCGATGTTCATGCCCATAACGCGAGAGAGGAGAAAAAAAAATCACACTTTCTTCAAGAAATGAAGATGAGCTCTTGACCCAGAGAAGATTCAATTTATAATTATTTTTCTTGTATGTACCTACATAGTTGATTTATAAGCTGTTTAAGTTAGCCGATACATACGTACTACCAACGAGTACAATTACTGGGGTTGAGTTTACTTCTGGAAAAAATTGCTGGTTTTCTAGTCAATTATAATTGGTTTTGTCTCGGGATATAAAGACTGTAAAAATAAATTGTAAAGGGGATGTGTAAGAGTTGTGGAATGATTTCGAGTGTTTTTTTTACATTTTCACTCTGTGTTGCCCGATAAGTCAGGTATAATGTAACAGTATTTTCCCTTCCCTTTGGTGGAGTATATGGCGATATCTGCGTGCCAAATTGGCTCCCCAGACACCGCACCCCTAGCTCCGGAAACTATCCTTTCGAGTACCGCATCGCTGACCAGAGAGGTGGCAATATTGTTCGATTCAAACATGTTTCTTTATAATATGTGATGTGAAATGAGAAAACCGACCTTACGTCAGAGAATTCAATTTCAAGTTTATGACATAAATTTGTTGGGACTGCAATACACTTTCATATAAGACCATTACTACTTTGTAAAAGTGATGCTAGATGGCTCTGGGATCGAAGTTCGTACTGACATATACGCTAGCCAGGAATGTAGCACGATTTTATCTTTAAACGTGTTTTTCTCGAAATCTTATGTTCTTACGTAAGGTCGGGGTTCTCATTCCACATCAGACATCACCTATTCAGGTTACGAGTCAGTAAATTTGACAACTTCATGTCCGGTGGGAAAGGTTTCGCGAGGCCTGCCCATGTTTCGATCTCATGTACAGTGATGGAGCTAGGTTTCTTGAATTGGAAGTACAATTGAGATTCATGCCCTCTTCATAATAATGATGTAGGAGATTCCCTGAAAAGACAGATGTCCCGCCCAAATTTCAGAATAAGAACCCAAAGAGAAACAAGCTTTCTCACCTGTAGGAAATTGCCGATAGTAGATTGGCGACTAAGGGGGCTAATAACTCGTAATAAAGAACGTTCAGCCTACTATCACCATACTCATAGTTTTAACCACAGACTACCACCAAGCCCCACGGGAGTCTGGGCAAGTCCGCGATGACCCCTGTCCCCAGTGTACTTCATTAACGAAGTAGGGCCAAAAGACCTGAGCCATCAAAATGGACGTGAATGCTGGGGAACCCACTCTTCATGTTCCTGAATGAAAAGAGGTCCACCAAAGGGAAAATTAATTTAGAAAAACTCCAGAGATGCCACGTACCATAAATCAAACACTTAGCATGGTGGTACGTCCGTGCACTTTCGATAAATAAACTAATAAGATGAAGCTGCGTTCCAAATTCACCTCACTGAAATTATGAGAATCATGTCAAACAGCACTAGAATACGTGTATTGTAATTAAGAAAAATTAGGAAACACATCATAAAATTACTAATAATAGAAAATGATAAAATAAAATTCAGCACAATAGAGGCACTCGACGGCTTTGTAAATAAACAAGGAGCCAATGGCTCTTACTTCGCGATACGTCTATCCGTACGCGATCAAAAATAATAGATGATACCCTCAATTCTGGGTTAAAATTAACAATCAACAATCTTATGATCGACTGCATTGAGTGATAACGATAGGCATAACACCATATTATGAAGTAGGGTCTCTCTCCCCTAAAATTTAGAATATTCAACAAACATTAGCATCAAAGGCTGGAAAATAAAAAAGCCCAAAAGAATACGACAAACCGAATATGAAACCGAAATGCTAATCCAAAGGGAGTCCCCTTCTCCCAAGGAGAAATTTTAATTTTTGATAATTGGGCTACATTAAGATCTCGAATTATGAGCTCGAGGAGCTTTGGAGCTTTTTGGAACGATCACTTTTGACGGTCATAGATTCGGTGACGATTCCTGCGTTTTGAACTGATCATGAATGGTCT